>JAPJBO010000001.1:600000-1009103 GCA_030068145.1 Diplonema papillatum | reverse complement strand
GTTTTTTTTTTTTTTTTTTTTTTTTTTTTTTTTGGAGCGCGGGACACTGTACTCGACATGTTAGTACAGCGGGGCTGCGGTATCCGGTTGCTTCCGGAGCGGGAGCCCAAAAAAATGCTTCTTCAGCACACAGTGAACGCCAGTCTCACTGCGACCTGGGCTGGCCTGCTAGCAAGCAGGTCCGACCAGGTAAAAAAACCCGCGATGCAGTGACACTACCCCCTGCACCAGGGTGGACCGCTTCGTCCGGTCGCGCCCCGCCAGATGAAATGACTATTCTTGCCACCCCCTGGGCTACCTGAAAGCTCAATTGGTGGAAGAAGTCCTGGCAGGCGGCCGAAGCGGTCCGGTCTTCACGGAGGGCGCTTTTGCGAGCTATTTGCCGCAACTCCGTGAGTGCTCCAGGACACCACGCTCCGAAGGTGTCCACGACTAGCGGGACAGCGAGCCATTCCCGAGGGTTTGGCTCGTTGTCTATTATGCCGCGGTACTTACCTTCTTTAACAGCTGTTGCGTAGGCTGTCGCCGCCCCCCCTGGCTTCTCCGCCGCCCGCTTAGCGTACTGGGGGTTCGAAGGCTGCAGGGGGAAGGTGACGGCGACGTCCAGCACAACGGTGGTGCCGTCCCGGACATAGCTGATGTCCGGGCGCTTCCGCTCCGTGTTCGAAAACACGGGGCGCTCGACCGCCGGGGCCAGCAAGCCACGGCGGGCGAAGTCAGCGATGACATCGCGGAGTGCGTTGTGCATTCTCGTCCGGCGCCCGCCGGAGAAGCAACTTCGCGCATGCACTCCGTCGACGTCTGCCGAGCCTGTCCCGCAGAGGCGACAGATGCTCGGCATGGGGGCGATGGGCAGCCCCAGCCGAAGCCGGATGGCCACTGCGAGCTCCGCGGGAGAAAGCCACAGCCTGGGGTCCGCCTCCGCGTTGCCATAAAGCCAAGCGGACGCATGTTGGGCGGAGCAGCTTTGGATCCGCGCCCGGACTTGGACCTGCTTCAGAGCCAGCGCCGACCCTTGAAGCCGGCCTGACCTGCCCAGCTCCTCAGTCATCGAGATAAGGAGGGCCTTGCGTCGCTCGTCATGAACTGTCGCGGACCACACTTTCTGTCCACGTCCCCCGTAGTTATCCCGTGCCTGCAGAACGTTCTGGATCTTCTCCAAAACGGATTCGAAGGGTGCAAGGCGCGGGTCTTCGAGGGACGCTAGGAAAGTGTCGTCCTCGTCCAGAAGCATGGCGTGCGGCAGCACGTAGGGGGTCACCAGGGACGGGAGGCAAGCCTCGCCGTCAAAGGTAGCCGCGATGTGCGCGATCGCCGCTGTGTCGGCGCAGGAGTGCAGGCCCAGGCCACCGAGCCTGACGGGAAGGGAAGCCAGAGCCCAGGCGGAAGCGTCCGTCTCGATGCCCGTGATCGTCGCCAGGCAAGACTGCGTGGCCTGATCGATGCACGCGAAGTCGAAGACAGCCCCCACAGCGCGCATGAGGTGGACGACGCTGACGAAGCCGGCGCAGAACTTCAGCAGAGTCAGAGCCACATGTGCGTCGGGGAGGGAGGCTATCATCCGCATCTTCCGCTCGGCGCTCTTGGCCGCTTCCTCCACGAAGGCGCGCATCGTCTCGGGGGAACCGCAGGGGACGCCGAGGTGCTGGATATCGTCCAGCGGAAAAGTCTCGATGCCTTGCAGGGCCTCGGGGATTGTGGCGCCGGGGGCAACGGACAGCCTGCACTTCCCCCGGTTCAGACTGAGCCCGACCGCGGCCGCTCTGTCCTCGAAGCCCTGCAGCCAGTGACCGAGGGTGTCGAGCTCACCCCCAGCCGCCCCGTCGTCCAGGAAGAACGTCAGGAGGTCAAGCCCCGCCTGGCTCAGCGCGCCATCCGTGGCCCTCGGGGCCGCCGGGGACCCCACCGGCGGCGGCGGTGGCACCGCTGGGTCCCCCGAACCTGGGGCCTGAGCCGGTTCTGGAGGGGTGGGCCGCCCCCCGGCGGCATCGAGAGGCTCCGGCTGGCCGAGCGACGCGGGGGCGGACTCGACGGGCGCCTGCGACGAAGCCGGGGCCGCCGGGACGGGTGGCTGCTCTCCGGGGTTCGGCGGCACGACGACATCGTGCATGACGAGGCTGAAGAGCAGCGGTCCCAAGGGGTCCCCTTGTTGGACTCCGCACTGGGAGGAGATACCCCGGTCGCCCACCACAAGCGCGGAGTGTTTCTCGTACGCCGCTAGTGCGTACCCCAACAGCTGGGGGGCGTGTCGGTTGACACTGCAGATGATCGCTTCCCGCCGCAGCGTGTTGAAGGCGTTCGCGAAGTCGATCTGCAGGATGCCCCTGTCGACCACGTCCCTGTCGCGGTACAGGGCCGCAACCCTGCGGATGGCGTGCACGCCAGCGTCGGCCCCCGCCTTAACGCTGACTCCGACTTGCCCACTCCGCAGAAGGACGTTCGCTCCCAGGTCCTTGATCGCCCGGTCGGAAGCGAGGACCTTGCCGGCCACCCGTCGCAGGATCTCTCCACACGCAATGGGCCTGATCCCGCCGGACTTCTTGACCAGCGGAACTAGCCTCGCCCCGAAGAGGTACGGTCGGGCGGCTGAAGCCACTCTGCCGGAAGAGAGGGCCCAGACGGCGTCCGCCACTGCCTCTTTGAACGACCCGGAGACGTCCCACAGGTCGAGCAGGTGCTGCGCAGAGAGGCCGGACGGCCCAGCGGCGGTGCCCTTCGGCATCTTCTTCAGCACGCGGCGGATAACGCCCGGGGAGGGCCTCGCTACGGCCACGGGCCGCAAGCTGCGGTCGTCAGGCAACTCGGGGGCAGGGGGGTGCAGCTCCCTCAGGGCCGCCAGCGTGGCGTCGTCCGCCGGCGCAGTCTGCGCCGCGGAAAGCGCAGAGACGGCCCGCGAGTAGCATCGGTCGCGGGCCCGCCGGAGGACCTGCCGCACGGTGGCCCCGTCCAGGTCGTCCACGGACTCGACGTCCGTTTGCAGCTCGAGCCTGTTATCGGCGTCGTCTGCGACCGGGTAGGCTCGCCGGCGCGCGCGGCGATCGCCCTTCCCGGCTGAGACGGCCCGGGCCTCAGCCCACAGGGTCTCCAGCTGCCCCGCCCTCCAGAGGCGGACGCGGCGACGGAGGGCCTCCGTCACCGCTTTCCGCCCCCCCCGGTGGGTAGCCGAGAGGACGAGGGGGGCGAAGGCGTAAGCCCGCAGCCACCCGGCATCATCGGTGGCTGCCCTGAGCACGGTCTCGAAGAGAGCTGAGACCTGCGGCTTCGCGGCCGCCGGCACCCGCTCCAGGGTGCGAATGCCGGCAGTCGCGACCTCCTCGAACGAGAAGGGGATTGCGCCCCCTTGTTGTCCGTCCCGGCCTGCGGCACTGGGAGCGCCCCCGGATGGCTCCACGGGAGTCCGAGGCGGGACTGCCGCTGGCTCCCTCCCACCGGCCACGGCCTCCCGGTAGGCCCTGGAGCAGGGGCACCACATTCGGTGTCTCCCCCTCCGTTCCCCGGTCGTGCGGCAGATGCACACCGGCGCCGGTGCCCTCTGCGACCCCGCTGCGCTCTGCCGACCGGCCGCGCCCGGCCCCGTGCTGGCCGGCGCCGGTTCGGCGACCGTGGGGGCCGGGTCCTGGGCGTCGCTGACCGCCGGTCCTGGGTTGGGGTGGATGTCCCCATCCACGCAGAGATCATCTCCACCCCGCCCACGCGAAAGGACACAGACGGTCGCGGAGCTGCAGCCCCCCGAGGGGCCCCCCGGCAGCGGCCCCGGGTGGCGCTGGACGTCCCCGTCATCGCAGGGGTCGTCCCCCCCCCTCCCCAGGGAGACGTGCGTGTGCGGGGGCACCGGGGCGTGAGCGGCCCGGACGCTGTCCGGGAAGAGGACAGGCGTCAGGGACGCGGAGGACGAAGCCGGGGGACTTCGCCTCGCCGCCGTGCCTCTCCCCCGGCCGGCCGATGCTGGGGCCGGTCCTGGAGGGCTGCGCCGCCCAACCGCCAGCCGAGCGGCCAAGGCCCGGGCCGCCGCCGCTATACCCAAGCCCCGGCCTCGCCCCATCCCGGCGAGCGGCTTCCGCCTGACGGAGGCCGGAGTCCCCACTGGCGACCGAGACGCCGGGCGCTTAGCAGGGGTCCCCGGTGTTCCGCAAACCGCGTTCAGCAAGTCCTGGCAAGCTTGGCTGACGGGTGGGCGCGGGTCCGGCGAGCCGGCTGCCCCCGCCGGGGTGTGAGCGTCGCCGGCCGTCCAAGCGGCGGGGGTCGCCGTCCCCAACGGTCCTCCCGGTCCCGGCGCGGGGGGACTGGGGCACGGGAGCTGCGCCCCCTCCCAAGCACTGCCCCCTGTCGGGGACGACGCTTCCGGCGGTATGCCCCACGTTAGGCCGGAAGGGGGCGTTTCCCACCCGGCGAGGGGGTCATCGGCGCTGTGGGGCTGCTTGCGGCGCCTGGCCGCCGGCGTGTCGACCGGTGAGCGCGACGCCGGGCGTTTGTCGCCGGGGGCCAAGCCAGCCCCCGAAGCACCGGGCTCGGCCCCCGGGGACGGGCCGTTCCGGGCAGGCCCGGCCTCCGCGACCGGCGGCAAGAAGCCCCCCTCTCCGGGGCTGGCTTCCGCTGGGGTCGCGGCCCGGCCGGACCTGTCGTTCGCGGCCGACCCGTTCCCGAGGCCGGCCTCCGAGGGTGCCTCCGGTAGCCCCGGTTCGGCGCTCGCGTCCGGCGCTTCGCTCGCCGGCTGGCCCGCCTGCGGACGGCTGCCCCCGGGCCCCCCGTTGCCGGAGTCCGGGCCGCTCTCGTCGTCCCCGTCGCCGTGTCCGTCGCGGCCCCCCCCGTCACCCGACGGGTCCGGCCCCGATTCACTGTCGGAGTCCGACTCGTCGGAGTTCGGAAAGGGCTCAGCGACCTCGCCGGGCGCAACCGGGTCCGCGGCGTGACGGAACCGCCGACGCTCCCGCCGGAGCCTGCGCTCCCCGATCTGGGCGTCGGCTGCCCTGTCGTCAGCCCGCTCCGCCGGCGCTCCGGCGGGTTCGACCTGGTCGGCCCCCCTGATAGCGTCGAGGGGACCGGCCTGGCCTGCCACGTCGTGGGCTGCGGCGGCTGCGTCCGGAGCGGCCTCCCTGTGGGGCGCGGCAGGACCTACCGGGTCGCCCTCGCCGCACGGGGCGGCGGGGACGGCCTGGTCTGCCCCACCTGGCCCAGCAGGGACCGCCTCTTCCCCCGCGTCTCCGGGCAACGACAGAGCCCTGGGCCGGGACGCGGGCGGAGGCAGGCTGCCGTCCCGGGGAGCAGGGGACGACGCCGACCTGTTCGACGCGCTGCCGAACAGGACGCGGTCGCACGCGGAGTCCATGGACCTATCGCGCTCGACCGCGGCCCCATCACCCTGTTCTGCCCCCTCCGGAGCAGGGTGAGGGGCGGCGAGGCCCGCCTGCAGGGCTGGCTGGATCGGGGCCCCGAAAGGGCCCGGCGCCGCGAACGGGAAACCCTGATGGGGGCCGCCCTGAGCCGGCCGGGCCTGGGGCCTCTCAGCCTGCCACTGCAGGCAGAGCTCGCGCACGTGGCGGAGGCCCTCGTCTCCCACCGCCACGTGGGCCACGACGAGCGAGTCGCGGCCTTGGGTCACAGCATCCTTGCGATGCCGGGCCCGGTGCTGGGCCTCCTCCCCGGCGGTGGTGCTGAGCCGACCGCACACGAGGCAAAGAGCCTCCACCGGGGTGGGGGCCCAGCTATTGAACTCGCGGAGGAGTTGAGCTTCAAGCTCCTCCGCGCGTTCCTGCGCCCGACGGACCTCCCGCCGGGCGGCCAGCACCTGCGGGAGCAGCGGGCCCTCCGGCAGGTCGTCGTCCGCGTACGGCCCCGCGGCCTGTACGCCTTGGCTGCGCCGAGCGGGCGCAGCCGTCGGCCTCGTTGCCTGTTGTGTTGGTTGATTGCGAGGGGGGTGGAAGGAATGGTTGGGGTATTGGGGGTGAACAGGAAAGCGTACCTGCCCCGGGCGCGGGTGCCGATTCGGGCACCTGGCGTCCCTGCATCTGCCCCGCTGGAAGGCCGGGCAGACCGGGAGAAGCCGGTGCACGTACCGGCACTGCACCCGACGGCAGCCCGCGCGTCGGAAGTTGAAGTCCCTGCAGACTTCACCTTCCCGCGCGGATTGCGCCGGGTGCACCCGGGCCCGGGGGACGGCTGCGGCGTCATCGGCGGCGGCGGCGGCGGCGTCGTCAGCGTCGGCGGCGGCGGCGTCGTCAGCGGCGGCGGCGTCGACAGCGGCAGCGGGAGAGCTCCGCCTGAGTGCCTCCGCAAACGAGCGGGGCAGCGGAACCGGGCCAGCGGACGCGGCGGCGTCCGCACTCCTACCGGCGGCAGGGGCCGCCTGCCCCTGACCACCCGGTGGCGTCCGGGGGGGCCGATCCCCCCCCGGGGACGGCGGCATTTTCTCAACGGGTTTGCGGGTTTTTTTTTTTGGAAGAATCCACTGCCACGAGTCTTTTTTTTTTTTTTTTGGAAGAATCGTACGGGGGCCTTCGAGGCAAACTGGGAAAAATGGGCAAGACAAGCAAGTTCCAAAAGGGGAAGTTCAAATACTTCGTTTGTGGGCCGACACTCGGGTATTCTCCGGTGTCTTTTCGATTGGTGTGACTCAGTCCCTCCTGCTGCAAATTTTGTGAAATGCAGGAGTGGACTTGTCACAGCCAACCGCACAGACAGCCTTGATTTTTTTTTAAACACCAGGCCGTACAGTTTGCCAGACAAGAAACCTGGTGCCTGACCTGGTGGGTTCTCCGGGTTCACTTCTTCACAACGAAAAACGGCACAACCACGAACACAGACAGGCGCGGTTTGAACCCGCACCAGTTGCACACTGCAACCGGCGCCTGCCCCACGGCACTGGGGACTCAGAAAAACGAAAGGAGAGTCGGCTAAGGGCCTGGAAAGGCCGCGGCTCAGCCACAAGCCGCCACCTGTCACTCAGACTGGGGCCAACTAATTCAAAAAACCGGGGGCACATTGGTAACCATCCCGATTTTACCCCGCCTTCACGATGAGAGGGCCACAAGGGAGTCAAACTTGGCAAGGCTCACCTGGAAGGTGCCTCTTTGCACCGCCCCCCCCTTTTTTTTGTTCCTGCTGGGCAGCTTGGGGCAGGATCTTTTACGCCCGGGAAGGGTAGGTGCGCAGCTCGGACGCCAGATACGAAGTAAGGGGCTTTCACCCACAGCAAAGGTACTGCTTGCCTTGGCCGCGTTTCGAAAAACACGTTTCCAGGGGACACCGCGAGGAGGTGGCAAGTCAGATTTTGTCCCCCACACAGACAGATGACAGATGAACGGAGCTAGACCACAAATGTCCAAAGAGCCATGCCCGACTGACAGCAAACGGCCAAAGTGCGGTACGAGAACGACTGCAAATGTCCATAACACCTGTCTTTTTTTCCTTCAAGGACAGCAGATGACCGCAGAACGGTACCAGAATGACAGCCAATGTCCAAGGAGCGGCACCAGAACGACTGCAGATCGCCAGGGATTGCCCCAAGAATGACAGCCATTGACCAATGAACAGCGATAGAATTACACAAATGCCCATGAGCCACGCCTGAATGACAGTGAACGGGCAAAAGAGCGGCACTAGAACGACTGCAATGGCCAAACTACGGAACGAGAACGACTGCAACTGGCCGGAGATCGCCCAGGAAGGACAGCCAATGACCAAAGAGCGGCACCAGAATGACAGTGAACGGCCATCGAGCGGTACCAGAACGACTGTGACAGAATGCCAGCAAATGGCCAAGGAGCGGCGCCAGAACGACTCCCAATGACCAAAGAATGCCGCCAGAACGACTACAAATGCCCACCAGAATGACAGTGAACAGCCACAGAGTGGTACGAGAACGACTGCAAATGTCTAAATCACCTTGCTTGAGGGACGGCAAATGACCGCAGAACGGTGCCAGACTGACAGCCAATGACCAGCAAGCGGCACCAGAATGACTGCCAACGACCAAAGAACAGAGCTAGAATGGCCACAAATGCCCAAAGAGCCACGCCTGAATGACGGCGAACCGCCAAAGAGCGGTACTAGAGCGACTGCAAATGTCCAAAGCACCTTTGTTTGAAGGACGGCAAATGACTGCAGAACGGTGCCAGATTGACAGCCAATGGCCAAGGATTGGCACCAGAACGACTGCCAATCGCCAGAGATCGTTCCAACAATGACAGCCAATGAATGACCAGCAAGCGGCACCAGAATTAACGAACAGCGTGACACGTGAATGGTATCGTTTGGCTGAACAGGAAACTGTCCAAACCTGTCAAAGAATCCTGATCAATCATCAGGCAAAGACAGTTGGATAAACAACAAAGACTGCCTGCGTCGGCCGCGCTTGCAGCGCGTTTCCGAGGAACACCACGAGGAGGTGCAGGTCAGATTTTTGTCCCTCATGTCAAAAACAAGCAATGAGCCATCGTCTGGACTTCGAAGCGGAGGATGATGAGGAATATCCTTTGTGTGACTCTTGATCCCTTTGAAGAGTTTCCTGCAGTTCACAGCGCCACCTTGCCAAAGGAGCTCTCAACAATGCGATGAGTGCCCCTGATGTCGAAATGGGGAAGAAGTTCCGATCTTCGAAAGAACGTCGTTCGTCTGTACTTCGAATTCCTGTGAGGGTTTCTTCAGATGCATCGGTCAAAACCATCATCAAATTGAGCACGCGCACCGCTCTCTGCACTTGTTCACTTAATCGCAAAAAAAATGGCATACTTCATTGTTTCCGGTGGGCGCCAAAACAACCGGCATTGAACCTCGTCACCCCGCCATCTTTTATTTTGGTGTCATGTTCTTCCGGTTGTTTTTATTACCTTTTTTGTCGTTTCAATTTGAATGGTTTCAACTTCTTCTTGCTCGAGTCGGGCCTCCCATAGATGAGAGGCCCCCTTTCCTGGACAAGACGGCCGCCTTCTTTCAAAGGTTCGGGATTCACGAGGGGGCCCGCTAGGGCCACCGAGACTATAAATATTTGTGGCTTCAAAACCCGTCCGTCCGTCACAGTAAGATTTTCCTTGTTTAAAATTCACCTTCGTCGAAAATTTTTATAAAACTCAAAAAAAAAAATTCAATAGGGTCCCCTACAGAAATCCGCGAAATAGCCTATAACCAGTCCAGGTGTCAGGATACTATAAATATTTGTGGCTTCAAAACCCGTCCGTCCGTCACAGTAAGATTTTCCTTGTTTAAAATTCACCTTCGTCGAAAATTTTTATAAAACTCAAAAAAAAAAATTCAATAGGGTCCCCTACAGAAATCCGCGAAATAGCCTATAACCAGTCCAGGTGTCAGGATACTATAAATATTTGTGGCTTCAAAACCCGTCCGTCCGTCACAGTAAGATTTTCCTTGTTTAAAATTCACCTTCGTCGAAAATTTTTATAAAACTCAAAAAAAAAAATTCAATAGGGTCCCCTACAGAAATCCGCGAAATAGCCTATAACCAGTCCAGGTGTCAGGATACTATAAATATTTGTGGCTTCAAAACCCGTCCGTCCGTCACAGTAAGATTTTCCTTGTTTAAAATTCACCTTCGTCGAAAATTTTTATAAAACTCAAAAAAAAAAATTCAATAGGGTCCCCTACAGAAATCCGCGAAATAGCCTATAACCAGTCCAGGTGTCAGGATTGGTCGGGTTTGCAGCACAGGTTTGTAACGTTTTTGTGCACCGCACCAACGACTCTCAAACTTTCTTACAGGTACTGCTTTGAAGAATCCAGGGGCAGTCCGCAAACCCGAAAAAATTAAAGGAAGAATTCGACATACTGTACTCACACTCTTGTGGCTTCCCCCTTTTGCGCATCGCTTCATCGATTCATTGCTTCATCTATTGCTTTGCGTTCTTTGTTGACTTCTTGTGCAGCAAGCTGGACCCTAAGTGCAATGCAAACAACACACCTTTCGTTCTGCCACTGTTTGTTGTAGGTGCTGTTGATGCTGTTGATGCTGTTGATGCTGTTGATGCTGTTGATGCTGTTGATGCTGTTGATGCTGTTGATGCTGTTGCTGCTGTTGCTGCTGTTGGTGCTGTTGGTGCTGTTGGTGCTGTTGGTGCTGTTGGTGCTGTTGGTGCTGTTGGTGCTGTTGGTGCTGTTGGTGCTGTTGGTGCTGTTGGTGCTGTTGGTGCTGTTTAAACTTGGGCAATGGTATGTGTTTGTTTCTGCTTCCTGACTCCTGCTGACGCTCCCCCCTCATCTTCTGATTCTCTATCTGCTGCCCCTGCTGCTGCCAGCTGTTACCCTGGCTGCCCCTCCTAGCTGATGCTCATCTTGCTTATTCCCCTGTTGATGCAGCTGCTGCTGCTCCTCTATCTGCTGCCCCTCTAGCTGCTGCTCCTCCAGCTGCACTCATCTTGCTTCGTCCCTCTTTGCGGCTCCTCTAGCTGCTGCTCCTCTAGCTGCTCCTGTCTTGCCTCCAGTGGTTGCTCATCTTGCTTCCTTCTTGCTGCTGCTCCTCGAGCTGCTGCTCATCTTCCTTCTTCCCTCTTGCTGTAGCTCTTCCTCCTGCTTCTGCTCCTCTATCTGCTGCCCCTCTAGCTGTTCTATCCTCTAGCTGCTGCTCATCTTGCTTCTTTCTCTCTTGCTGCAGCTCTTCCTCCTGCTTCTGCTCCTCTTTCTGTTGCCCCTCTAGCTGTTTTATCCTAGCTGCTGCTCCTCTAGCTGCTACTCATCTTGCTTCTTCCCTCTTTGCTGCTCCTCGAGCTGCTCCTCATCTTGCTGCTGCTCATCTTCCTTCTTCCCTCTTGCTGTAGCTCTTCCTCCTGCTTCTGCTCCTCTATCTGCTGCCCCTCTAGCTGTTCTATCCTCTAGCTGCTGCTCATCTTACTTCTTTCTCTCTTTTTGCTGCAGCTCTTCCTCCTGCTTCTGCTCCTCTATCTGCTGCCCCTCTAGCTGTTCTATCCTCTAGCTGCTGCTCATCTTGCTTCTTTCCTCTTGCTGCTGCTCCTCGAGCTGCTGCTCATCTTGTTCCTGCTCATCTTCCTTCTTCCCCTCTTGCTGTAGCTTTTCCTCTGCTTCTGCTCCTCCATCTGCTGCTCCTCTAGCTGCTCCTTTCTTGCCTCTAGCTGCTGCTCATCTTGCTTCTTTCCTCTTGCTGCTGCTCCTCGAGCTGCTGCTCATCTTGCTCCGGCTCGTCTTCCTTCTCCCCCTCTTGCTGTAGCTCTTCCTCCTGCTTCTGCTCCTCTACCTGCTGCCCTTCTAGCAGTTCTATCATCTAGCTGCTGCTCCTCTTGCTTCTTCCTCTTGCTGCTCCTCCTCTATCTGCTGCCCCTCTAGCTGTTTTATCTTCTAGCTGCTGCTCCTCCTGTCTGCTGCTCATCACGCTACGGCTCGATAGCAAGACCTCAAATTCCCAAAGAGTCGCGTCTGAATGATAAAGAGCGGCCCAAGAACGACTGCAAATTGGCCGATAATCAAACAGCGGCGCAAGAACGACTGCAACTGTGGGCGGCAATGACAGATGACAGATGAACGGAGCTAGACCACAAATGTCCAAAGAGCCATGCCCGACTGACAGCAAACGGCCAAAGTGCGGTACGAGAACGACTGCAAATGTCCATAACACCTGTCTTTTTTTCCTTCAAGGACAGCAGATGACCGCAGAACGGTACCAGAATGACAGCCAATGTCCAAGGAGCGGCACCAGAACGACTGCAGATTGCCAGAGACTGCCCCAAGAATGACAGCCAATGACCAATGAACAGCGTTAGAATGACACAAATGCCCATGAGCCACGCCTGAATGACAGTGAACGGGCAAAGAGCGGCGCTAGAACGACTGCAATGGCCAAACTACAGAACGAGAACGACTGCAACTGGCCGGAGATCGCCCAGGAAGGACAGCCAATGACCAGCAAGCGGCACCAGAATGACAGCGAACGGCCATAGAGCGGTACCAGAACGACTGTGCCAGAATGCCAGCGAATGCGCCAGAACGACTGCAGATTGCCAGAGATCGCCCAGCCAATGACCAGCAAGCGGCACTAGAATGACTGCCTATGACCAACAAACGGCGCTAAAATGACCACAAATGCCCATGAGCCACACCTGAATGACGGACCAAGAGCGGCGCTAAAACGACTGCAATGGCCAAACTGCGGAACGAGAACGACTGCAACTGGCCGGAGATCGCCCAGGAAGGACAGCCAATGACCAACGAGCGGTACCAGAATGACAGTGAACGGCCATAGAGCGGTACCAGAACGACTGTGCCAGAATGCCAGCGAATGCGCCAGAACGACTGCAGATTGCCAGAGATCGCCCAGCCAATGACCAGCAAGCGGCACTAGAATGACTGCCTATGACCAACAAACGGCGCTAAAATGACCACAAATGCCCATGAGCCACACCTGAATGACGGACCAAGAGCGGCGCTAAAACGACTGCAATGGCCAAACTGCGGAACGAGAACGACTGCAACTGGCCGGAGATCGCCCAGGAAGGACAGCCAATGACCAACGAGCGGTACCAGAATGACAGTGAACGGCCATAGAGCGGTACCAGAACGACTGTGCCAGAATGCCAGCAAATGGCCAAGGAGCGGCGCCAGAACGACTCTCAATGACCAAAGAATGCCGCTAGAACGACTACAAATGCCCATAGAGCCTGAATGACGGCGGTCGGCCAAATGCAAATGTCCAAAGAACGGCGCTTGAACGACTGCAAATTGCCCAAGAGCAGCGCCAGCATGACTGAAAATGGCCAAACTGCGGCGCGAGAACGCTGCAACAGGCTGGAGACCGCCCAGGAATGACAGCCAATGACCAAAGAGCGGCACCAGAATGACAGTGAACAGCCACAGAGTGGTACGAGAACGACTGCAACTGGCCGGAGATCGCCCAGGAAGGACAGCCAATGACCAGCAAGCAGCACCAGAATGACAGCGAACGGCCATAGAGCGGTACCAGAACGACTGTGCCAGAATGCCAGCGAATGCGCCAGAACGACTGCAGATTGCCAGAGATCGCCCAGCCAATGACCAGCAAGCGGCACTAAAATGACTGCCTATGACCAACAAACGGCGCTAAAATGACCACAAATGCCCATGAGCCACACCTGAATGACGGACCAAGAGCGGCGCTAAAACGACTGCAATGGCCAAACTGCGGAACGAGAACGACTGCAACTGGCCGGAGATCGCCCAGGAAGGACAGCCAATGACCAACGAGCGGTACCAGAATGACAGTGAACGGCCATAGAGCGGTACCAGAACGACTGTGCCAGAATGCCAGCAAATGGCCAAGGAGCGGCGCCAGAACGACTCTCAATGACCAAAGAATGCCGCTAGAACGACTACAAATGCCCATAGAGCCTGAATGACGGCGGTCGGCCAAATGCAAATGTCCAAAGAACGGCGCTTGAACGACTGCAAATTGCCCAAGAGCAGCGCCAGCATGACTGAAAATGGCCAAACTGCGGCGCGAGAACGCTGCAACAGGCTGGAGACCGCCCAGGAATGACAGCCAATGACCAAAGAGCGGCACCAGAATGACAGTGAACAGCCACAGAGTGGTACGAGAACGACTGCAAATGTCTAAATCACCTTGCTTGAGGGACGGCAAATGACCAGCAAGCGGCACCAGAATGACTCCCGACGACCAACGAACGGAGCTAGAATGACCACAAATGCCCAAAGAGCCGCGCCTGAATGACAGCGAACCGCCAAAGCGGTACTAGAGCGACTGCAAATGTCCAAAGCACCTTTGTTTGAAGGACGGCAAATGACTGCAGAACGGTGCCAGATTGACAGCCAATGGCCAAGGATTGGCACCAGAACGACTGCCAATCGCCAGAGATCGTCCCAAGAATGACAGCCAATGAATGACCAGCAAGCGGCACCAGAAGTAACGAACAGCGTGACACGTGAATGGTATCGTTTGGCTGAACAGGAAACTGTCCAAACCTGTCAAAGAATCCTGATCAATCATCAGGCAAAGACAGTTGGATAAACAACAAAGACTGCCTGCGTCGGCCGCGCTTGCAGCGCGTTTCCGAGGAACACCACGAGGAGGTGCAGGTCAGATTTTTGTCCCTCATGTCAAAAACAAGCAATGAGCCATCGTCTGGACTTCGAAGCGGAGGATGATGAGGAATATCCTTTGTGTGACTCTTGATCCCTTTGAAGAGTTTCCTGCAGTTCACAGGGCCACCTTGCCAAAGGAGCTCTCAACAATGCGATGAGCGCCCCTGATGTCGAAATGGGGAAGAAGTTCCGATCTTCGAAAGAACGTCGTTCGTCTGTACTTCGAATTCCTGTGAGGGTTTCTTCAGATGCATCGGTCAAAACCATCATCAATTTGAGCACGCACACCGCTCTCTGCACTTGTTCACTTAATCGCAAAAAAAATGGCATACTGCATTGTTTCCGGTGGGCGCCAAAACAACCGGCATTGAACCTCGTCACCCCGCCATCTTTTATTTTGGTGTCATGTTCTTCCGGTTGTTTTTATTACCTTTTTTGTCGTTTCAATTTGAATGGTTTCAACTTCTTCTTGCTCGAGTCGGGCCTCCCATAGATGAGAGGCCCCCTTTCCTGGACAAGACGGCCGCCTTCTTTCAAAGGTTCGGGATTCACGAGGGGGCCCGCTAGGGCCACCGAGTGCGGGTTTGCGGGTTTGCGGGTTTGCTTCTGCTGCAGCCTTGCTGGTGCTGCCTTGCTGCTGCTGCCTTGCTGATGCCGCCTTGCTGATGCCGCCTTGCCGCTGCTGCTGCCTTGCTGATGCCGCCTTGCTGCTGCCTACGCGATGCTGCCGCCTTGCCGCTGTTGCCTTGCTGCTGCTGCCTTGCTGCTGCTGCCTTGCTGCGGCTGCCTTGCTGCGGCTGCCTTGCTGCGGCTGCCTTGCTGCGGCTGCTGCCTTGCTGCGGCTGCCTTGCTGCGGCTGCTGCCTTGCTGCGGCTGCTGCCTTGCTGCGGCTGCCTTGCTGCGGCTGCCTTGCTGCGGCTGCTGCCTTGCTGCTGCTGCCTTGCTGCTGCTGCCTTGCTGCGGCTGCCTTGCTGCGGCTGCTGCCTTGTTGCTGCTGCCTTGCTGCTGCTGCCTTGCCGCGGCAGCCTTGCTGCTGCTGCCTTGCTGATGCCGCCTTGCCGCTGCTATCGTGATGCTGCCGCCCTTGCCACTGCTGCCTTGCCGCTGCTGCCTTGCTGCTGCTGCCTTGCTGATGCTGCCTTGCTGCTGCTGTCCTGCTGCTGCTGCTGCCTTGCCGCTGCAGTCTTGCTTCTGCTGCTGCCTTGCTGCTCCTGCTGCCTTGCTGCTGCTGCCTTGCCGCGGCTGCCTTGCTGCTGCTGCTGCCTGGCTGCTGCTGCCTTACCGCGGCTGCCTTGCTGATGCCGCCTTGCCGCTGTTGCCTTGCCGATTCTGTCTTGCTGCTGGTGTCTTGCTGCTGCTGTCTTGCTTCTGCTCCTGCCTTGCTGTGCTGCCTTGCCGCTGCTGCCTTGCTGACTGCCTTGCCGCCTTGCTGCCTTGCTGCTGCTGTCCTGCTGCTGCTGCTGCCTTGCCGCTGCAGTCTTGCTTCTGCTGCTGCCTTGCTGCTCCTGCTGCCTTGCTGCTGCTGCCTTGCCGCGGCTGCCTTGCTGCTGCTGCTGCCTGCTGCTGCTGCCTTACCGCGGCTGCCTTGCTGATGCCGCCTTGCCGCTGCTATCGTACTGCTGCCGCCTTGCCGCTGTTGCCTTGCCGATTCTGTCTTGCTGCTGGTGTCTTGCTGCTGCTGTCTTGCTTCTGCTGCTGCCTTGCTGCTGCTGCCTTACCGCGGCTGCCTTGCTGATGCCGCCTTGCCGCTGTTGCCTTGCCGATTCTGTCTTGCTGCTGGTGTCTTGCTGCTGCTGTCTTGCTTCTGCTGCAGCCTTGCCGCTGCTGCCTTGATGCTGCTGTCTTGCTTCTGCTCCTGCCTTGCTGGTGCTGCCTTGCCGCTGCTGCCTTGCTGATACTGCCTTGCCGCCTTGCTGCCTTGCTGCTGCTGTCCTGCTGCTGCTGCTGCCTTGCCGCTGCAGTCTTGCTTCTGCTGCTGCCTTGCTGCTCCTGCTGCCTTGCTGCTGCTGCCTTGCCGCGGCTGCCTTGCTGCTGCTGCTGCCTTGCTGCTGCTGCCTTACCGCGGCTGCCTTGCTGATGCCGCCTTGCCGCTGCTATCGTACTGCTGCCGCCTTGCCGCTGTTGCCTTGCCGATTCTGTCTTGCTGCTGGTGTCTTGCTGCTGCTGTCTTGCTTCTGCTGCTGCCTTGCCGCTGCTGCCTTCTTGCTGCTGTCTTGCTTCTGCTCCTGCCTTGCTGATACTGCCTTGCCGCTGCTGTCTTGCTTCTGCTGCCTTGCCTTGCCGTTGCTGCCTTGTTGCTGGTGGCTTGCTTCTGCTGCAGCCTTGCTGGTGCTGCCTTGCTGCTGCTGCCTTGCTGATGCCGCCTTGCCGCTGCTGCTGCCTTGCTGATGCCGCCTTGCTGCTGCCTACGCGATGCTGCCGCCTTGCCGCTGTTGCCTTGCTGCTGCTGCCTTGCTGCTGCTGCCTTGCTGCGGCTGCCTTGCTGCGGCTGCCTTGCTGCGGCTGCCTTGCTGCGGCTGCTGCCTTGCTGCGGCTGCCTTGCTGCGGCTGCTGCCTTGCTGCGGCTGCTGCCTTGCTGCGGCTGCCTTGCTGCGGCTGCCTTGCTGCGGCTGCCTTGCTGCGGCTGCTGCCTTGCTGCTGCTGCCTTGCTGCTGCTGCCTTGCTGCGGCTGCCTTGCTGCGGCTGCTGCCTTGTTGCTGCTGCCTTGCTGCTGCTGCCTTGCCGCGGCTGCCTTGCTGCTGCTGCCTTGCTGATGCCGCCTTGCCGCTGCTATCGTGATGCTGCCGCCCTTGCCACTGCTGCCTTGCCGCTGCTGCCTTGCTGCTGCTGCCTTGCTGCTGCTGCCTTGCTGCTGCTGCCTTGCCGCTGCTGCCTTGTTGCTGCTGCTGCCTTGCTGCTGCTGCCTTGCCGCGGCTGCCTTGCTGCTGCTGCTGCCTTGCTGCTGCTGCCTTGCTGATGCCGCCTTGCCGCTGCTATCGTGATGCTGCCGCCCTTGCCGCTGTTGCCTTGCCGCTGCTGCCTTGCTGCTGCTGCCTTGCTGCTGCTGCCTTGCTGCTGCTGCCTTGCTGCTGCTGCCTTGCTGCTGCTGCCTTGCTGCTGCTGCCTTGCTGCTGCTGCCTTGCTGCTGCTGCCTTCCTGCTGCTGTCTTGCTTCTACTGCTGCCTGCCTTGCTGCTGCTGCCTTGCTGCTGCTGCTGCTTTCTTGCCGACCTTTTTTACGCCTGGGAAGAGTAGGTGCGCAGCTCGGAGGCCAGATACGAAGTTAGGGGCTTTCACCCACAGCAAAGGAACTGCTTGCCTTGGCCGCGTTTCGAAAAACACGTTTCCAGGGGACACCGCGAGGAGGTGGCAAGTCAGATTTTGCCCCCCAACCCCAAGACCACCCATTGAGAATTCTGGGGCCTATGATGGCCAGCTTCTTGGACTTCACGACCTCTCAGGCTCAGGAGCATTTTGCTGAGGGAACACCGAAAACGTGATAGGCAACTGTTGCATGTCGAAATGGGGGGGGCACGTTCTCCCGAAGTTGCGACCCTTGAAAGAACGTCGTTCGTAGGAGCTTCGAATTCCTGTGACGGTTTCGTTGGATGCATCGGTCAAAATATCAACAAAAATATGTACCCATAGCTCTGTCAGAACCTTTTCGCTGACTCGTAACTTCACATACCTTGACTGCTTCCACACGAACTCTCAAACACCAGATTTTTCAAGCACAACTCCGACCCGAACCATCTTGTGAATTTCTTTTCTTCTTCTAGTTCCTGTTTGCGTTGTGTGTGCTGAATCCTGTTTTCTTTCGAGTCGGCCTCTTCACACAAGAGGCCGAACCTGGACAAGAAGGCCCACATCGAAGCACTAAGAATCCATCAAATGCACGAGGGGGCCCGCAGGGCCACCGAGTGCGGGTTTGCGGGTTTGCGGGTTTGCGAAAGGGAGATTACGGACTTGTGCGCGCCTACAAGCAGCGTGGGCACTGGCTCTTCTTTGATAATTTTTACACGTCCGTCCCGCTCATGCGCCGGCTCTACGCCATGGGTTTTCATGGGTGTGGCACTGTCCGATCCAACCGCAAAGGCCTTCCCACAATTCGTGAAAAAGAGGAAAAAAAGAGAGGCCGCCCTAGCAAGGAAGATATGGCCAAGCGACCAAAGAAGGGTGACATGTTTTTCCGTCAGTCAGGTGACATCACGTATGTCGAGTGGTGGGACAAGCGCACCGTGAAAATGCTCTCAACTCTTCCTGTGGGCAACACGAGCACCGCTATTCAGCGGAAAATACAGGATGGGGAGACCAGTACTATTGAAAAACCCGACATCATCGCAACGTACAACATGTACATGGGTGGGGTTGACTTGGGCGACCAACTTATGGCTAATTGTTCGCGCTTGATGAAGGGTCGTCGTTGGTATTTGAAGCTGTTCTTTTACCTACTTGAAGTCTCTGTGGTAAACGCCTACGTGGTCTGGTGCCAACTTGGCATACACAAGAATGCAGAAAAAAAGAAACCCGCGCTTGCAGCTTTCAAGCGTGAGCTCATCCTCCAACTCTGCAGCCCCCAAGCAGACCAAAGTACACCTGTATCTGAACCCCGAACACCTCCGAAACAAGCTCCCACGATGAAGCCTTGTACGCCACGCACCCCGGGGGGGTCTGAACAGGTTAGACTCGAGCACGTTTCACGGTCTCGAAAAGGTGGACAGCAGGCTGAGATGCAAATGTCACATCCAGCGGAAAGAAACCATGTACAGGTGCGAGGTGTGCCTTGTGCCTTGTGCCCAGCCCCATGCTTTACCAGGTACCACACTCTCCAGGACTACGAGTACGACGACCCTGACATGGAGGATACGGAGCGCCGGCTACTGGACCCTAGTGGCCGCAACTTTAAAAGGGGACAACCTAGATCTCTCTCGCAGGCCTCCAGAAAAAAACGCAAAACTGGATAGTGTTCACTTTTAGTGGCTTTATTTTCACTCATCATTTTTTGGGTCGATCCCATATCACGATCGCAACATGCTTCCATTGTTTCCGTTACCTTTCCCGAGAAGGAGAGAGATAGAGCGAGGGCCGCGGCCATGAAGCGGGCAAAATGAGACCGATGAGATAGGTGAACTTGAGGGCCCCGACAGCACGAGAGAAGAGCAGACGAAGAGGGGGAAGGACCTCTAGCAAATGACTTTAGGGGGTGCCCGGTGACTTTGTGCAGATTCTTGTTTCTGGTGCCTGGCCGACTTCGTATGCTCATCTTGTGGTGCGTTACTGATTTCTCATTTAGCTCCGAGGTGCGCATTTGAAAGATATGCCACGAAATCTTTCAAATGCGCCCCTCGGTTCCTATTTCTGACCCATCTTCCCCAACTCTGAGTATGGCCGGTGGCTTACCCTGAAAAGTCCCTTTTTCGCAAATTAACCCCCCCCCCCCCCCCTCCGTCCGTATGTGGTTAACAACTTTTTTGCAAATTCTTACCAGGAATTGTAATGCAAAATAGGGACTAGTCCCCTGAGGGCATATTTCACATTGGGACTGGTCCCCTAAGGCACTTTTCCCAAGAGAGAAAGACGAGGTAGAGTATAGGCCTATCTCAGTCGGGTGGCTTTCTAGGAGGGACGTTCGTTGGGCGCAGTCCTGTGGATGGATTGTGAAGAGACACCATGGTGCTCTGAGCCATGCTGCTCTTTCCTTCAACATTGCACGTCTGATAAGCCCAGGCCTTGGGGAAGCCGAAGCCAACAAGTAGCCTGAGATCTGGTGAACCACTTTGCCCGAAGCCTACCGCGCCTACAAACAGGACTCTGGGGTTGGTAGGCGCCTGAAACGAGGAAAAGTGCTAACGATGCGCGTGACAGAAAGTAATGAGTCTACAAGGCGCCCAGGAAACACCTACTAAATTCACGCGCCTGCGGTAGGCGTTCATCTATGTCATGTGGATAGTGCTCACCAGAAGTGAGGTTTGCTGGGAATGCTAGTAGACAGTAATGCGAAGAGGGTGCAGAATACTTTCCAAAACATGAAGTAAGTCGAGTAGACTACATGACTGGTTTCGTTGTAAACATAGGATGACGCAAACCATGGTGAAATGGTTCAGTAATCTTGCGAGATGCCCTGTGGTGGGGTTGCATCACTGCTGTAACTTGGTGTCCAGCAGACATGGCCCTTTGTGCATTCAGTTGTTCTTTGAGTTCTGTGCCTCGCATGCCATTGGCCCCCCATCGGAGCTCGAATTCTTCAGGATCTTGCCCAGGTAATGGATCAGCTGCATGGTTGAAAGCCCGTGCATTGATATTTTTAATCGGTCTGAGCAAGAAAGGATCCCGCCAGAATTTCTTGACCCACTCAGCATCAGTGTCTGTATTATTCGGTACTGACATGAAGAAATTTTGCCATAGGAAGTATCCTTGACTGGACCCATTCCAATTGTCAGCATTCGGAGCCTTTTCAGTCGAAGTACCTTGATGATGGAACTTGACAGGTACATATCCTGTGTGTGTTAGCTTGGGGTCAAGGAGGTAGTCTCAGCAATGCAATCCTGAGCTGGCTGCAGCCCAGACATGCGCAGTTTTCTTCTTCAGCAGAAAATACGCACATCATTTGCAAACAGGGCTTACGCAGCTCTTTTGTCTTGGAGCTATATACGTACTGAAAATCAGTACGTAGAGCCCCGGCAAAAATAAATAGAGCATGCCTTGCAAACTGGGCCTACACAGGAACTTGCTGCAGGCCATGTTCGCGCGTTTATTGAGGTTTAGAGTTCGGTGTTTCAGGGTCTCCCGTTGCACTGTCTTCGAACTGACCTGCAACGAGAACGAGAGTACCGACATTGCAATGGTGTACAGGGTGCTCGGGTCATACGGAGAGCTGTGTAAGCCCGGTTCCACGTCTTTCCAGCAATTAAATTTGTGGTGAGCACAGCGAGCCGCAGGAAGACTGGTGCAGTAGCATGTGATCGACAGGGGTGGACGATACAAGTACTGGGGTGCAGTGGCTATCCACAGAACGGGGGAGTCCAGCACCTTCGGCGCTAAAAAGCTTGCTTGTATGTGTGCGTGTGTGTGTGCATACCGGACCGTACTACCAGTGTGTCTGGAGAGAAAAAAAAGTAGTACGTGCTGATAACGTACTGATTTCAGCATGTGTACATGTACTGATTCAGCATGTGTCCACCTGGTCCAGACGAAAATATCGGGGAGTTTCGGGGAGTTTCGGGGAAATTCGGGGAGTTTCGGGGTATTTCCTTTGTGGCGACCACTTTCCCTGCAGCCGGCCTTGGCGAAGGCGGGGAGGGGGCTACGCTATTATGGCCCTACCTTGCGCAGAGCGGTCCCGTGTTTGGCTATGCCCCGAAGACGAAGATAGAGGCTGAGAAGGAAGGGCAGACTGGGAGGTACAGGTTGGCACGGTTTGACACAGGTAGCGACAGGAACCGCTGCGGCAAGGAGAGCAGTAACTGTTCCACCAGAGGTCGTGCGGGTACAGAGACAATGCTCGTGCTCGAGTCGCAGCTGGGGACGAACAGGCACGCCTTCAATGATGAGGTCTGGGGGATGGACGTATTTTCCACGTATGGGCGGACGTGCTGGTGGGACGCCTTCGAAGACGGCACCTCCGGCAAGAAGGGGCAGAAGAGGGTAAATTTAGTGGGCGGCGGAGACCCAGTGCATGGAGGTAGGCGTGCCCAGGCCACCACCAAGGACGAGAGAGTGTGCACGAGACATCCGGACGGCCTCGCCGTGAAGTATTGCGAGAAGCACAGGATGACGCAGTGCGGGACGTGCAAGACGATCGCGGAATGCTGCAGGAACTCACACCGCGGATGCCTGCCTGCAGCACGATATGCCGATGTGCGGAGTCGGCGGCAAAGAGACGGAAGCGCGGGCCTTCGCCCCTGGGGACGCCCGAAGCGACACCGAAGTCGAGACGCAGGCTGCGACCATCGGCCCAAAGCGCCACAAGGGAAGCGGCGGATGCCGGCGCCAACACCGCCATCGAGAACGCCGAAGACAAGGCGACGACACTAGGACGGCCGCTGCAACGAAGCGGCGGTGTAAGGACTCGCCATCATCGAAGACAGAGACGTGCACTCCGCGGCGGGCAGAGGTCAAGATAAGGTACCAGTGACGAAGAGAGGTAGCACGAAGAGTAGTCACGAAAGAGAGCAGTCACGAAAGAGAGCAGATGCAGATTATCGCCACAGGCTCTTTGCATGCTAACCCTAACCACCAGGACCAGGGGCAGCTACGGTCGAAGACGGCAATTCGAGCGAGGAGTAAGGTTGATAACCAAAATGAGAGGCACGATGACATCCGAAAGCAGGATTGCAGGATGATGCTTGGCCAAGGATACGGTTGCTATGGCGACTGGGACAGAGAGATAACGCAAGATAGAGAGTCCTCCTTATGGGGTGGTCACACCTTCGCAGTCCCAGGGCCTCCACTCACCTGCATACGGTCGTCGACTGACCGAGTTGGAATGCGGGTACCATCTTTCCGGAGATTTCCGGTTCCTCCCGTACTCTACAACTCCCCACATAAGTGAACGTGGACTCCGAAGTGGACACTCCTTTCAACCGGGTGCACGAATTCAGAATTCCGGGATGGGTTGACCCACTGTTTCCGATGCGGCTTCCAATCATCGAAGGCTAAACTCGGGTGCAGGAGCGGTGCTCGTCGTTCGGGACCAGATGGGGGACGACTGGGTCTGCCCGGTTTACACGTGACTGCTGCAGCGTGGTCAGAAGTGGGAAGGTCATCGGGAGATGGCGGGCGCGAATACTTTTTGCCCAAACCAAAACCCAAGAGGGGATTGGAGAGTTTGACATAAGAATGGCAAACTCGTGGTACCGAAGGTTGCAACCGCAAACAGAAGAGTCAGATGATGGTTGAACCTGCGCACATGCACACGACGCGTCCTGTTCAGACGCCTCCCTGTGTCCAAGGACTCAAAGGCAGGTCCTGCAGGTTTTCCAGCAACTGCTGGTTCGCCTTGAGGCCCTCCGAATCCGCAGGCTGAAGGGTGTGCCTCAACAACTGCCCAGGAGTCCAAGCTACAGTTGGTAGATGCATCCGGTTAGTAGAGGAAGAGGATCGGAGGAAGAGGAACACGGACGGCTCAAGAGAGCCGCGTCCGAAGCACACTAGCACACCTACCTGCACACCTCACCCACTTGCCCGCACCCGTCTACCCAACTACCCACCTGTTCACCCATCCACCGACCTGCCCACCACCATCCACTCATCTGTCCACTCAACTACCAACCTGTACACCTGCCCACCCACAGGCAGCCCCACTTTTTCCCACAAACATCGGGCTGAGTATCGGGGAGTTGCGGGGAGTTTCGGGGAGTTTCGGGGAAGTGTCGGGGAGTTTCGGGGAACTTACCAGGAGCCTGGACCAGGTGGTAAAATGTGTACAAAAACAAATCAAAAAAAAGTAACGTGCTGAAATCAGTACGTTCAGCATGCTGAACGTAAGGCCTGTTTGCAAAGCATCAATTGGCTGCAAACGGGCTCTGGTCGAAAGCCCCGACAGACATGTACTGTGAGCAGTGAGGTGTCAGCATGAATGCAAACAAAAGCAAATTGGCAAATCACTGACAGAGTGAGGTAAAGGGCACTGTGTACACAAGACACTGCATACCTTCACAGCCTTCATCCATTCGGTCTATATCAACAGACATACTCAGGTTGGCAACATCAAAGAATCCATCCAGGAATGCCACATCTTCGTCGTCAAGGCCACGACCCCAAACACATAACCCGCGATACTTATGAAAATACTTTTGACGCGTTTTGGCGATGCCCCAGTTTTCACCAAAATAGTGAAGAACGTGAAAGAACAAGGCAGCGTCAACACGAAGTGTGACACAGTGACCTTCAACAAACGTTTTGTGATCCGATCGGCCACCACAGATGTGATAAAATCGACGGGCAGTCCCTTCTTCTTCGATAAGAAGTGCACAAGTGTTGACTGCTAGGCCGTAACCTACAGGATAGAGCTCTGTTGAGTTCCTGTCCAAGTCAGTTGACCGAAATAGCTGTTCACCAAGTGCTTCCTCAAATGACGGCTGGTCGAAGATCTCTTGGAGTACCCAGCTCTTGGGTGAAGTGCCATCAATGTTACTTGGGGATTCCACCTCTGCATAAAGACGATCATTCTTCATCGGTTCCATCATTGGTTTGTAGCCAGGGTATGCGATGTCACTCCGCCGATCGGTTATCATATTGTCTTCGAGGGCGTCAGTAGATGGACGAACAGTTTGAGGCTCATCGAACACACCAAATTGGCGCTCGATATATTCAGCATCATTGTCGTTTTCGTGCGCCGCAAGAACCACACCTGGCAAGTTTGCTGGGTCTGGCTTCCACTTCTCTTTCAAGTACTTAGTCCGGGATTCCGCACTAGCAACATCCGCATCACACTGAGGAACAACCTCCACAGGTCGCCTTGCAGGCCCTCCACTGCAGCTTCGCAACTGCGTGCGAAGCACCCATTTCATCTGTGTCCTTGCACTTTTTTCTCTGCCATGCTGAGTTGGAGACTTTAGTATGGACGGCCCTCTCGGCTAGATTTCTGGGTCACCGAACAAGAAAGCTAGACCAGTCGCAGTCAGGCAGGCCCTGTAGTGGACAGTCACTACGTGCAAGTTTGGACGCTTTCCGTACCTCTGTTGTCGATGGAAACACCTATTGGGTGGAACTGGACTGCAAGGGTGTGAATATCCCCGCCCCTGTCTCTCTCACAAAGCCATCACGAATCTACGTACACACTTGACCATGAAGCCCACACCTGGACTTGTGTCGGTGTACTCTTTTGCAGTCTCCTCGCCGAAGTGGTCTAGCAACCTTGCTCACAAAACGAATCTACGACGAACAAAACTAGAAAGGCCAAGAATTGAGTGCTTTTTTTATTTTTTCTCTCGGTCGTCGTAGGGCTGCTTCTAGATGACAAATCTCACGTACCGAGGTGCACAAACTCGGAAATTTGATCTTTCTTAAAAAAAAGAGTCGAGTGTGAAGGAGTGATGTCTATCTCCTCTTGTGCGCGTGCGCATCTAACCTATCAGCGCAAAATGCTGGCTACTTCGGAAGAGACTCTGCGAGTTACTGATACTCCCAGGAGCTCGGCAATGATTTTGACCACGTCGGCTGCCAAGGTCATTACCTGTCAATAAGTGTAGGTAATGTGCTGTTTTGAATCATTTTGACAGTGTTTTTCACGACTTGGATTCACGTTCACTGGTGACAATACAGCACGTGTATCAGCAGCTGAACGGATTGCGATTCTCAGAAAATAACATTGCCCGGTTGCCTCCCACCTCTCGAAAGGGCATACCTTCGTTGTCACGTTATCGAACTGCGATGCCGAGACAAATGTTTGCACGTAATCCATTGTTTCCTGTGTGTCGGCAGGCTTGTTGAAATCAAAGATATCACGATGCTAAGTGTTAATACCGTTGGCGGGTGCCATAGCCCAGTCTATTTGCATCACTTTAGACTACCGGAATTTGTAAGAGAAAGACGTACCGGAAAAAGTCACAAAAACTTACCCCCAGAGCCCGCGGGTCGATCGGCAAAGTGCAGGTAGAAATTGTATGATGTAGTGAACACGCTGGGCACCCGCGCGGCGGCTTCTCGTTCCCTGGACGTCTATCGATACAGGCGAATGCAGAAAATGGGAAATCGGACTCTCGCCGGGTAAGACTCGTCAATATTCTCAAAAAGTGGCGGGCTCGAGGGGCATCGTAGCATGAGGCGGTGTCGGAAACAAAATGTAAGGCAGTCTGCCGGTGATCGCTACACACTTCACGACAGGTGCCATCCATTTCTTCACGCTCCGCACTGGCCGAGGTAAGGGAGTTTGCGAGCTGGGTGGCGGTGGCCGGGAGGGGGACATCGACTGATGAACCGATGTGTCGATTCAAAGTTGCGGCGTGTCGCATGATGAAGAAAACGTAGAAGGCAGATGACAAGACATGGAAGGTCAGCGAAGTAGCTTACTTCTTGAGAAGCGCATGAGGTTGTTCTTCGTACAGTGACGTTTCCAGTGTGGGCACACTTTGGTGTGAGGAATCCAGGTTCTCTGTTGTCCAGCGGTGAACTTGCATGGTGCAACACAACTGAACTTCCTGCTCGAGCTGTGGAACTGCGATTGTGGCACGTTGACCTCTTCCTCAGGATCCTCTTCGCCTCCAGCTCCGGCGTTCACGTCAACCTGTGACTGGGCATCTTGTGAAGGCTGTGGTGCTTGGCGGCGCCGAGCCAATGTGACGGCTGATGTGTTCGTCAAGGAAGGAGGTAACGACATAGAGGTTGCACCTTGGACAGCAGTTCAGTTCAGAAACGGGTTTCGGAGCTGCGGTAGCACACGTTCATCCCCGTTCCAGTTGAGTGCTTGCTGGTGTCCACACGTAGTCTGGCAACTTACGGAGTTTGACATCATTTTTCGCCGAACTCCCCGGGCACCCAAGGAAGTAGCCCAGTTTCTTGAAGCTAACATGCACATTAATCTTGTCGAGGGTTTTCGCAGTTGCCTGGGCCACCCCCTCCGTCATTCTCACTTTTCGAGTGGCACTGTTCATCTTGGCCATTGCTTTCGTCCAAGAAGTACTTAGAGAGAGAGAGAGAGAGAGACGAGTTAGAGTGCAGGGACCATCTCTCCGGGGAGTTTCCGGTCTCCTCACTTCTCTTCGCACTGCTACGGCGGGCGTAAGTCGCTCCGGAGGCGCGCTGCAGGTTGCGGCTCTGCCACAGTGAGTGGCGGCACCGGAGTTGGTGCTGCAGCGGGCGCTCTGGCCGGCGGGTGAGCTCGTCTCGCGGGGGTCGCCGCCTTAACGCTGCGGGCCCTCTTCTTTCTCGCGACTGCGCGGCCTACGGCGGCGGCTAACACCTTGATGGGAAACTTCAGCTTCCATTGAGCGAAGGCTACGTCCTGAGGGTACACAGGTTTGGCGTCGTTCCAGCTGTCTTTGGAGCATACTGCTTCTGTGCCGTTTAACATCACCTCTGTCCTCCGTCCAGCTGCAAAACGTGGACGGTGTGTGAATCCCGGCATTGCCGGCGCACCCAGGCAGCGTAAAGAGCATACACCCTGTCGCCACTTCCCGGGGAAGGCTGAGGCCCCCGTGTCAGCAAAGCTTAGGTCGTTGATGGCTCGTGCTAGCTGCAACCCTTTTTCGGCAAACGTTTCCCCAGGCAGCTTGGATCGCGTGTAGGCCTCAAAATCCAAAGCGAGTTCCACGCCGGTCGTAGGGAGAGGGGGGGTGTTGACCCAACGTAGATTCCTTAGCCAGTAGACAAGCGTCGCCGCGAAGCGCGTCCCGATCTGCTTCGTGAGGAGCTCACGGCTGTCCCTTGCCAGCTCAACGTCATATCTCCCTGCCGCGGCGGAGGCAAGCTCCCAGGGGCGCGTCGTCGCGATATTCTGCTGCGCTTGCGCCATCTCGATGAAGATGGTCCCGATCAGCTTCTGGACCCTCTCCACGAGTGCCGGCGGGGTTCCGTTGGGGGGAATCCCCCGTGTGCTCAGGCATAGGGGCATATTCTCTGCCGCCACTCCTGCGACTTCGAGTCGGCAGCGTAGATTCCCGGGCATTCCCAGAAATAGTGTAGCAGGGTCCCGGCGTCCCACCGTGATGATGATGATGATGATGATGATGATGATGATGATGATGATGATGATGATGATGATGATGATGATGATGATGATGATGATGATGATGATGATGATGATGATGATGATGATGATGATGATGATGATGATGATGATGATGATGATGATGATGATGATGATGATGATGATGATGATGATGATGATGATGATGATGATGATGATGATGATGATGATGATGATGATGATGATGATGATGATGATGATGATGATGATGATGATGATGATGATGATGATGATGATGATGATGATGATGATGATGATGATGATGATGATGATGATGATGATGATGATGATGACAGCGACGTGAGCGACTCTTCGGTGGATGACACTTCTTCGGCGGACGACGACGGTTCATCTCTTGATGATAAACCTCTTTCGCAATCGCGTGTTCCCGTGCAAGTCCGGCCTCGGGAGACAGCAGAAGTGACTGCACCAGTGAATACAGAGCCAGAATCGTTGCTGACCCAGGCATCTGCACCAACCGCAAAGGCAGGAAACGTGCGAAAGGCCGCTGCTTCTGGTCTCTCGAGCTTTGGCTTCACGGTAGGTGACTATCCGCCAAGAAGACGTGTACTGGTAACTATTCGTCTTTGGGCAGTATAGTAGTAGGTAACTCTGACCTGCCTCGGAATAAGATTCAGTGTGGACATGGAAAAAAAACGTACCAGAACAATTATGTACCGGAAATAAGACGTACCGGAAAGAGATGTACCCGCGGGCCCCAGAGAAAAACTTGTGACTTTTTACACTGTTGGGTTCTGCAGGAACTTGTGATAGCGTGCTTGCGCAACCGCCTTTCCAACAGCCACATCCAGAATCATAACAAGACGCACCAATTCAGATTCCTCTGCTGCCCCATTCCTGCTAGTTCAGCAGATCGTGCCAGCTGAACAGGCCACGGCAGATGAAGTTGTTGCAGACACCCTGCCACCTCGTCTCATAGGGTTGGAACTCAGAACCATGGTTCTGCAAGTGTAGAGAGTAAGCCACGCACCACAGTAATACACTGGCGTTATTCACCCGACGAGGCGGTTTGCGGGAGATGTTTGGTAATCAATTGTATTCGCCTTGTTGTTTACTTGTACACCCGGTCCATCGATTGTGATCTAGTTTTCAACTCAGTGGACCAGCGAAACCGCTTCGTTCCTGCTGCACACTTTCCGGATGATTCTTTAGCATTCAGCTCGCACCGGCTGAGCCGCAGTGATCGGTTCGTTGGGACGCTGGTTTGAATGCGCAAATGAAAATGATACCTGAAGAACAGGCTCCAAATGCTGCTGAGCCTGGTTTCTAAAGCGTGGTTCTGTCGACCCTCGTAGGTGGTACAGCAGTAAAATCAGTGCTTCAGCCACAGAGTGATGTGTCACGACAAGAACAGCATCAACCTGTGCAGCCCTTACCAGCAGCTCTGGTGAATGGGATGAACCGCTTCCAGGATGCGTTTTGAGAAGGTGATGCGAGGTTGCGAACATGTCTCTCAAACAAAACAGCAACACTGTAAGATCGACTCGGTTTGCAGTGTTGGAAAGACCGTCACAATCATGTAAAGTCAACTCAAACAACGGCTGGAACGAATCCGACTTGACGTATATATCGCTCACCCTTCGCATACAGCTCAGCACATTGAACATTATTCCGCCGACGGCTTGCGTCGCCTGGTGGTGGTGAGTGTAAGGCACAGATGAACTACCGTAGGTTGGTTTAAAAAGCGAATGTACAAAACTTCATTTCGACCTTTTTAGCATTTTCCTGCACTGGCACTTCTAGGAGCAAGTCAAAAGTCATACCGCATCTTTGGTGAGGTCCGATGAGTCATCGCGCTGTACATGAAGAGTTGGCACAGGAGCCTGCCGGATAAGCTTGTTCGTCCATGTAGCTCTGGACGAAAACTCTGCCAAGATACTTCGAAGCTGGAACTGCTGAACATAAGCCGGGGTCTCCTTGCCACATGGAGCAGATGTCCGTGAAAACATGGCAAGAAGCCGAGTAGCGGTTTCCAATAGGGAGAGCGAAGGCATGTCGATCAAGTCCTCGGTCTTGGAAAGGTTGAATGGACGACGCATTATGAAATGAAACAATCTGCTGTGCTGATGCAGAAGTGATTGCAGCTGTTGGATGACCGACAGGTCAGATATCAAGCGCTCGACGACAGTGCACACGACCCGAAGCACAGGAAGTGCAACTTGAGCGCACCTTTGCTGCATGAGCTGCGAAGTCGAAGGAAAACTGTCCCCACAAGCATCTAAGAACCTACACTTCGTCAGACAAAGTAAGAACCCGTGATGTTCTGTTAGAGCACGACTTCCTCCGGGCGAACTAGCATATGCAAGGAGAAACGACATGAATGCTTGATAACCTCCAAGGTGCTGCGAGCCAGTTGTGTCGCCATGTCCGGCAACGCGAAGAATTTCACACAGGACGGCATCGTAGTTCGCCAGATGTTGACTAACTAGGTTTGACCCATGTAGTTCGCTCAGCAGTTGCTCTTCTTCATCCCACTCGATTGTCTTTGCCAACGTTGTCCATGCGGCTGTTGTGAGCATGCCCATCGAATCTACACTCGATACATCTGCAACTAATCTTGTTAGTAGCGCTTGAGGGTTCCTGAAGAACTCATCCTGACACGCGCGTCTCATCTGTTGATGGAATTATTTGATGCTTGCCAAGATAAGCTTAACGAGGCCGTTGCTGTCGTGGTAAGAGTCGACAGCACTTGACTGTTGGTCACTATTCCACCACTGAAGGGAAATGCAACACAGTGGTGTTTTCCAGCACATCCTGCGGCCAGGGCGTGCTGACGACAAAAGTGACAGTGGCGTACCTGCATTTTGTCGACGACATGTTGATTACCAACATTTTGAACATCCGTCATTTCTTCAAGACTCGGAGAATCTACATGATACAAGAACGCAGTGACTACCTGTTGGGCATGTGTTTGTGTGAACGTGCGTACATGGGAACGTCTCATTGAAGAACCCCAAACGGGTTTGAGCTGCCGACAATGCTTTTGGTCCTGCCACTCCGAGACACATAAAAAAGGCTCCCGCAGCTGTATCCATTGCTTGTCATGACAGTGAAACGCGCGCGTTACGCTCTTCGGCGGCAGTTGCTGGTCGACATACAGAAGAGTTCCGGAGAGTGAGAAAGGGAGTTGAACATACCGTGTACAGATTTGTCCTCAGTTCTTTGTCTTCTGCGTCGCACAAGCACTGCAAAAGTGGTCTAAGCAAGTGACCTAGTTGTTCTGCTGACCGTGCAGGGACCGCTTTATTGTTGGATCGGTAGTGAATGGTGTCGACCAAAGCGAGTGCAGCTCGGGAGAGCAAAATGTCAATGCGGACTCGCTGCTTTGAAATCAGAGCATCTACAACGTCTTCTGCCTGAGCGATACCGTGTGCACGAGACAGGTTCATGGACATGCGATTAACCAGGGTCAGCAAAGTCTGGAAAAGAATTTCGTCTAGCTCAGCAACGGATGACCTGTTTCGTAGGAAAAGCTGGACAGAGTCAAACGGAAAGCAAACAAACACCTTTACTCCGTCCTGGCAACCATGACATTACATTGTGGCTCGCCCGGCTGCGAGATCCGCTACATCAAGGAGGGTGTCAGATGGGTTTGCGAACCCTGGGGTAGGATTTCCTACAGAAGAAATACGGTAGAAGCTCGCTCTGCTGAGCACTAGTAGGAGAACTTCAGTTGCACTTTTCTGTCTGCTTGTTGGCAAAACATCGAGCTCGGGTTTTTGAAGACTTTCTGTTCGCCAGCTCCTGAGTTTCGATGAAATATTTAGGAACACACCTTTCGATGGCCGCTTCAGCCTCAGCTTCGATGCTCACAAGGGTTATGTCTACCAAACGACACCAGGCGGCAACATATTCCACAATGACAGGATACACACTGAACGACGCATTTGCATCAGCTGCCAATTGCAGAGCCTCTGTTGCTTCAGGAGAGCCGCACAACTGATCTTCGAGTGCTTCTAAATTGTATCGTGGAACACCATTATCATCTTCGATTATGAGGGGAACAGAAAGCTTGTCCCGAAGCTCCGGTGCCCTCGGGAGCGAGTCCATGTCAAGACTGCGGATGCCTTCGAGCAACAGCGGATGCTGCGATATGCGAGTTGTAACCAGCATCTTGAGAATCTGAGTGGGCATGAAACAGAGGATGGGCCAAGGCTTAGAACCATTTAACCGTTTAGAGGAGGGTGTAGCACGAAGGCAGACGAAATGGTAACAGGCAGTGTTCGGCTGTGCCAGAACTGCAGTAGCATGTGTCCATCCTCAAAGACGAACTTTGAAGCAATCAACACTCCGTGACAGGATAATACTGGGGTCAGGAAAAAGGATGGGGCTCGGAAAAAATGGGCCAGTTGTTTGTTGTGTGTGTGCTTTTGTCCGATCTTGAGAATGGAGATGATGATGTTGCTAATGCGGGAAATCCTGTTGTGCCAGTCAGTCTGATTCATCCATGCCGCTACGCCAAGCTTTTAGATCTGATGTGAGCCCTACCATAGCCTTTGTTGCGTCCTCGACGTTCTTGCTTTGAGCAACTTTCTCGACGGCACTTCCTCGCAACTAGCCGAAAAAACTTGGTAGCAGGGATCCTGTGATTAACCAGAATTTTGGAACCAAATTTAGAACCCAAAATTTGGACCAAACAATTGTGCCCCCAAGTCCCAGCTTGTCCAAACTTGTTTGAAATGGGATATGAAGGCACAAATTCATTTTGAGTGGGATGGGATACAAGGGCATTACTACACAAAAAGAAACAGGTAACAAAACTGCCATACGTGACCCTGTGCGCCAGTATTCTGGTTCGTGAACAGTTCGAGAGCTGCGAGCTGCAAGATTGCGGCGCACATGCTAAATTGGCGCGAAATATTGCTCGCATCGGGGACGGTCTGTGTAGTTGGGTGATTCTAGTTCTACGCTGTTGGGGGTTCTGACTATAGATGAGAAGGAAGAAACTTGCATTGAAATCCACATACAGTAGGTTGAAGCGGAAGCTCCGTCAACTTCTCCTTCAGCAACGAGGCTAGTTTGTCCACGAGGTTTACACTGCGAAAATGTGCAAGAACGGCTTTCCCAACAACCTTGTCAGATGCCAAACACGAGAGAACCCGCAGGAAGTGAGTTGCAGTAACAGGATTCGCCTTTACAAATGCGAAGTCATGTTCCGCAAGTCGCTCGACGATTGTCGACAGACATGTGCGTCTTTGCACACCGTATGGTCTCAGAACCGATGCCTCATTCATGCTCGGGTTACCACGAGTCCGCGCTTCAACATAGCGCTCGGGAATCCCGCAGAGCATATGAGCCAAGTTATAATAGCCGGCACCACGCGCCAACGTTTCTTGAAGGATACCACAAATCAAAACACGGCGCGAGTCTACCTCATCTGCGACATCTGCGGATAGTATTTCTGCGAGCACTTCCTGCACCTTTTCAACTTTGTTGTCCACGAACATCTGAAGCAATGCACGCAACTCCGCAACTTCACGTACCATTCCCGCTTGCTCCATAGGCATAATTAGATGCCTTTTCAAGGGGTCAAGCAGCTTCCCTACGCGAACGCCTGCTTCCAATTGGCGAATTACGAAACGATCAAGACTCTCTGCTGCGGATTTTGCTTGTGCGTGGCCTATCATTTGGTGATAAGTCGCCTTCGCCGTTGTGAGCAGCATTTCCTCAGCATCTCTCGTAATGTCTTCTGGCCGCCCTCTGTTCGATGCAATAAAAAGGTGAGACAGTCGGCACCCGCTCTGCGAGAGATCAAGGAGGATGAGTAAGCACAACTGCGATATGAGGTGAGGATTGGAGTTCTTAAGCGTAATGCTGTGCCACTCTTCGGATGCTAGCTTCATGACAAGTCCTCCATTGTCCCAGTCGGCAACATCTTGCGCAACGCCTTTTCCCATCGGTTGGTGCGCGCGCGCTGCCTTCAGTTGCGCAGGACGCTGCTTGGAACACCGCAGTATGACGTTGATCGTGGTTAGTGCTTGTGCAAGAAGCTCATCCATGATAGCACCTGTCCGTCCGCGTTCCCGACGTTCCATCGAAACAGAAAGTATTCTCTGCAGCAAATCAGCTTGAGAAATAAAGGCCCACACAGCACTCTGAGGTGACCGACTTCTGAGTGCGTGTGACGCGCTGTTTTGACTCTGCATCATCATTTGCTTCTCAATAGTTTCGTCTCTCGGCACCACGATTGGATCTGGGATTTGCAACGCCACGCGGAGTATGCGCAGGATCAAACTGACAAGTGTCCACTTTTCTGACATGACATCATAACGCTGATCGTCCCATCGCGAGAAAACAGATTCGACGATCCAGCGTGTGTACACCGCCGCAAGCTCGTGCAGGGGCAGTTCTTGATGGGCAGCAACTCTCCAATTTATAGTATTGAGAAATTTCAGCAACAGTGTGAGGAACCCAATCGTCTGAGGGTACCTGCGACTTCTTCTCTCTTGTGCAAGCTCGTATTCAAGTCCGCTCCCAGCTGCTTGTCCAGATGTGGGAGGGCCTGAAATTAATGGCAAACTGCCGAAATCGTTCATCCCGAACGGTGTTTGCATAGTAGACGTATGGGGGAACTCCGTGGGGGCGCGAAGGGACTGGTTGAAGAAGTCGGGCTGCTGTGCGTGAAAAGGAAGACCACCAGCATTGTACAGACGGGACTGAGCCGGGTCTGGGTACGGAACGATACCCCCACGACAGATCTTTAGCCACATGTGGACAGCCGAATCATGGCCATCACACCACGCAGCCAAAGCCTGGAACACTTGGCCTACGACCCTTCCGGATACGGGTCTTTCAAGCAGTGTGAATAACTTCGTAAAGCAGCTGTTGAGAAGGTCTGGCTGCTGTGTAACGATGTTGCGCACCTGGTTTGAGCGCGTGATGAATGTACTAATGAGCGAGACCGCAGAGCAAAGGAAGTCTTCTACTCTTTCCTTGTGGTCTTTGGAGCCTGCAAGTGGTCCGCTGCCGTGGGTCCGATAACCAGCAAGATCGAATGCTCCATCAAATCCTTTCTGCCCTCCGTGCTGTGCGCTGCTGTCTGCCATTTGCGATACGAAAACAGATTCTGGATCTGTAATTAGAAACCTGTGGTGTTCAATTTCACTATAAGGAAAGCCGCAAGTAGTATGGTACTCATTTGCATGCAAATGACTCCCACTAACGCAACAAGAAGTCACGTACTGGACCACGAAGTAAACAGAATGCGAGTTCTGAAAGGAAATTGAAAGGTACCTGAGGGAGATGTGAAATGTAGACGGCGGCTCAGCATCAGACTGCATCATGGAAAAAATGAATTGACAGGATTCATCCGTCATACACAAAGCGTCGCAGATCTGTAAGTACGCACTCAACACAGCCAGACAGGTGGTATCGAGGTCACCTTGGCGACCAGGTGACGATTCAATGAGCCACGTGATAGGTCCTTGTGCCCCATGAGCTTTGCGTACAAAACGGAAGAACATGGCCGTACCGGGACGCGGGTTGGACAGCTGAGGATCCGGTTTGCAGTACTCAAGAATGTCGCTGACAACGGTGAGCCGCCACGAGTCGGAGTCCTCTCTTTCTTGCAGTAGAGTGTCGTCGGAATCCGGCGACACGAGGAAAGCGATGGCCTTGAGCACATCATACAGTATGACACACTCAGGAATAGGTACTTGCTGGTCTTGCATGTTTCTAGCGTGATGGGTCGGGTGAGCGTAGTCGTTGAAAGCATCTGGTTGCCCATGCACTGGGATATCGGCTTGCCGCAGAGATTCCTCCCACAAACGATACTGCTGCTGCTGATCCGGGATAATGACATCCACGAGAAGGACCATAGTCTCCGCTAACCAGCAGTCGAGAGCGGTGCTCATGCAGTGAAGGAGGGTATCTTGCGATATAAGAGTCCCCAGCCCGCAAGAAAAAAGCCGCGGAAACCAGTCCCGTACTCTCGACCAACCGCGACCTCTTAGCTGCAGTGACACGTCTAACGCTACATGAGCGGCCGGCACGTGTTCCTCCTCTCCATCATCGAACTGCACGGTCAGTAGCCCGTCATCTCGTTCATTCTTGACGAAGCCAGGTCGGAAAACGCCACCTTTCCAATTGCACTTAGCTAACACTTTGCTTCCAATCGCTAGCTGTGTCACAGAGCCGCAACACATCTGAAGGGCAATAGCACCAGCATTCTTCGCTTCTTGGTCATCGTTCGCCATTAGAAAGGATGATACGCCAATCAAGACCATGGCGTAGTAGCCGGCTGCTTCTTCTCTGCTGCGTTTGTCGCCGTGGCCGACGTGCGCAATTTTGTCAACGACATGCGAGCCTGGGGGAGATCTCTCCGTTTTTCGTGTGAGATCCTGTAGCTCATTGAGAAGCGAGGCATCTTGCTGCAAGCTATTCGTACCAGGGGGGTTGGGTCGTCCAGTGTTTCGATCCCATAATGACATGGTTTCTTGCTGCGGCATGCGGAGGGCATTTATGATGCACACAGCCAGCATGTATGCGGTATCTTCGATCAAGGCGCCTGGTGTACCGGGCGGGAATCGAAGACGAGGCGCTACGGGGGCGCCGGCCAGCGTGGCTGAAGAGCCATTGCCCGATGCCTGGGCCCAGTGTCCGCCAGCATTGTTGATACTGTGATTCTCCAGTACTTGGAGGCAGATGTGCAGTGCCGATAACAGCTCACGCATCTCTTCAGCAACCAGCTGAAAGCGCTGAGTAATTCCGACCAGAGCTGCCACAGCATGCAGAACATCCTCCGGCGGGTCGACTACACCTGCAGACGATGGATTGTGCACCATCTTCTTTAGCAGGGTGCTTAAATGTGATGCCGTTCGCATGACAACGCCTTGCTTCAGTATCTCCTGCACCACTGCGCGTTGATTCGGGCGGCGCTCCAGCTCAGCATCGGGAAATGCCGACGGAGAAATAATCCAACTCACACAAAGTAGTTGCTGCACTACCGACAGAGGCGCACTTTGACCCAGCAGGCACAAGCGGACGAAATGATCCTTGTGCGTAAGGAATCCTGCATCATCTCCGGTGCTGATGACTTCTTGCAGCTGCGACGGGTGCAGCCCATCTGTAAACAAGTCCGCCGCACTGCTGGCGGCCGACTGCATGATGACTGACTTTTTCCTTTACCTTTCCGACCTCCCCCCTCTTCCACCTATTTGGCTATACTTTACGTATACTTCGCAGTCGGTCTGACTCGGACGAGATCTTCCAGAATCCGCCGCCTGTCTGACTTCTTTCGTACTTAGCTGTTTTGAAAATAGTCAGACCGCCGTCTGAGTCGGGAAAAAATACGAAACAAGTCAGACCGCCGTCTGAGTCGGAAAAAAGTACGAAAAAACAGACGGATTTCCGTTGGTTTTCCCTGGTCGTGGGCAGTGTGAAGGGGTTCGCCAGGGTTTGCCGGCGAGCTCGCCAAAGACGTGAACGTCGCGAAATATGGCGAACTAAGCCAAAGAACGTTGAGAGTTGTCGAAAACGGTGGAGCACAAGTTTCCACCACACATGCAGGAAAATATGGTGAGGGGGCCCTGCGGTCGCACCCAATAAATTCCCGTATTATCGCGTGCCAGGTGTGGTAGAGTCTGCCGTCAACGCGAGGACACGACACGGCAAGAGGGGACAGCACTGTCCCAGTGAGCCACGACGGCCCGACGGTTTGGGCCACGACCACCGCAATCCGCAATTTCCAACAGAATGGGCCGAGTGGCTGCAGGCTTAGCATTCCGTGTTATTGAACAAGCTGCACCAGCCTTCAATGTGGCCAAAAAATAGTTTTTCGTCGAAAGATTCGTTGTCGCGAAAATGGGGTTGGCTATAAAGCTTTTTTCTAAAGCATGGTCTTCAGGATGTGTTTCGTTTCGCCGGATCGGGATGAGCCGGGCACCGAGACATCATTGCGTCGCCAGAGTGGCGCTGTCACATTCCGGACATCTCGCGGACCGCTTTCTCCACCTGCTGATTGCACCAACGTGCGAGAACATGAACCCTGGGTTCGTATTCTCTTAGCTCGTGGCCAAAGGTATTCTGGACGCAGCCGTCGGGTCGAATGACAGCATCTGATAATGTGTCGTGTATTGCTGGGCGGACTGTCCTATCTCCAGTTTCAGCTGGAGCCACGTCTCAAGTCAATACACACTGGACGTGGGCCAAGAAAACTAACCCCCGCCGGTATCCCTTAGGCGTATAAAAGAATCTTCCGAGGATTTAGCGTAATTATTTTAAAATTTAGCTATACCGAACCTGCTCATGTTTACTAGAGACCCCCATGACCGGTGGTTCTGTATCGGTTTCCTTGTAGTGACGAATGTCCGGGGTTCGAGTCTTGCGTGAGCAGGGTTTCCGTTTTTCGGTCTGTGTGGTGAGGCCCGGTCAGGGCGGGGATATGTGGGCCGGCGGTTCGCAGGTTCGGTTCGGAATGTTTGCAATTTCTTGAAAGTTAAGTCACCCCCTTTTCGCCTTCCTTACACGGTTCTCCTCCACTTCGTTTTTTTTGCGCCAGCAGCCTTCACTTGTAACAGAGCTTTCTGGCGGTTAGTGCGATTTTCACGACAGGAACGCCCCACTCGACGTAGTGAGTGAACGTGATGTTTTATTCGAGACTGGAGGTCCTATGAACATTCAATGTGAATAGCCTCTATTCGAGCCAACCCCACTTTTCTCTACACTCAAAAGTGTATTGTTTTTTTGGAGCTGGGGGATGTGCAACGCTAGCTTTTTTTCCCCCTGCCAAAATGCAAACGGGTGGCAGAGTGAGCGGGCGGCGGCCTTCAGGCCGGTAGGCCCGGGTTCGAATCCCGCCCTTGACATTTTTCCGGTCGAAGATTGTTTTCGAGGTTTGTTGCGTTTCGGGGTCAAATGTGCCCGAAAATTGCGTTTTTGGCGGAGTTTCTCAGTATCTCGCGGTATTTGGGTCACCCCGGGAAACGGAGTCGGGCGGCCGAGCTTGCCATCACAGGCCAAACTTGCTACGAGAACCGAACGTTGCTTCACCAGAACTCAGCTTCGCGCGAACTTTGCTTCGTCCGAACTCAGCTGCGCCCGTACCAGAATTTAGCATCGCCCGAACTTTGCAGCGCCCGAACTTTGCTCCGCCAGAACTTAGCTTCGCCCGAGCGTTGCTTCGCCCGAACTCAGCTGCGCCCGAATTCAGCTGCGCCCGATTTTTGCTTCACCAGAACTTAGCTCCGCCCGAACTTAGCATCACTCGAACTTATTATCGTCCGAACTGAGCTTCACCAGAACCTAGCTGCGCCCGAACTTTGCTTCCGGGGGGCGGCGGGGGGGGCGCCCACCCGGGTACCAGCGCCAAATTTCCCGCACTCGGTGGGTCGGGGGGGTGTCCCCCCCCGGGCACGAGCACCGACCTTGGCTTCACCCGGACTTTACCACCCTGGCCGAACTTCGCTTCGTGCCCGAACTGTTTTTAGTACCAGCGCAGCCTGAGCGCTTAGCAACGCCCGAACTTAGCTTCACCAGCATTGCCCGAACTTAGCTTCGCCCGAACTTTACTGTTCCCCGAACTTTAACTGCTGCCTCCAGTCTCGCCACGCGCCGGCCTTAGCCGAGCGCACGTACTCTAGCTAACTCCTCCCAACTACGCTCTCTCTCGTTCTTACAATTCAATTGTTATTACGAAAAACAGCCATCGACACTTTTGTTCTAGCACGCGACGCTATTGTCCACGGGTGGCATGCAAGGTTCAGCTGTCATTACCTTGTATATTATGTCCGTTCCAGGAGTGCGACGAGCCAATCCAAAACAACCGAACGAGGAGGAAATGCAGAGTTGTGTGAAAGATCGAAAGTTCTGGTTTGGCAAACTTCGTTCGAAGGCTTTTACGAGCCGTGAAAAATGCTTAGTAAGCGGGATCCGGCAAACACGGCGAACCGAGGAAATACTGCAATCCTTTCGTGACCCTTTCGACTCGCACACAGAAGACTGGATTTACAAAACGCAGAAGCGACGCGTCGATTTTTTCAGTTATGAAAACCGGCTCATCATTGTCGACGCAGGAGAGCAATTTCAAGAACACTGCTTTCTTCTCTGCCGAAAGCTTCGACGCTGGTGGCGCGTCCTCTACCGAAGCAAGTACCGAGTCCGAGTCTCCAAGCCTTGCCTGATGGTAGACTTTGCCAAGATTCTGGGCAACAGCCCAGCCTGACAAAGCGTAGCACGTGTGATAGTAGTCCGCAGATGTGCTTGGCTTGTCTTTCATCCCACCGCTGACATTCTGGCAGCACATGAGAAGGTACTTCTGCAAGCCCTCCTGTGCAAGTTGAAAGGTTGTAAAACAAGTCACAATCATCGGTAACAAGTCATAGTCATCGGTACCACCCCGGTTGGCACAGAAAACTCACCCAAGGTGCACGTTGGAGTAGACGTGCCCCGGGTACTACAAGTCCAAGATTGAAAGAACACGGACATACTTGGTCGTAGCTGAATGTGCCCGGACATACGTCTATGTCGGCCCACTCCCCAGACTCTGAAGAGTCCGTTGCGGCCGTATTCGGTTCCTTGTTAGCAAAAGGCGGCTGGAGGGACGTTGGGTCGTTGTCATCAAACGAAAGGTACGAAATCATGTCGAGCAGCACAAGGTCGCTGACAGACTTCACTGCGCCTGCGGGGGAAGCTTGCCTTCGTGCCTCCGCTTCAAATGCTGTTACCATAGCATGTGACGCTCCAATCCACCAGCTGTAGCAGCTGTCCACAAGCTTGTTCGTTCGTCCGTTGAATCCTCCTTCAGTGGCGCACTGACGCCGTGAAAGCCACTTCTTTAGAAGCGGAACATCAATCAACGAGCTCTTTTTCGTGAGAGCAAGCATTGCTGTTGCGCAGAACGTGTACCCGCCATGTGCCTCTTCGAACGGCTGGCAGGCAAACCCGCCTTCGTACGTTTGGCAGCGGGCCACGTGCTCCGCAGCACCTGACATCAGCTCGTCCCCGGCAATCCCAAGAGTCGTGGCGACAAGCGCCGCGCAGTAGCTACCACGCACGTCTTCTTCTCCTCCGTGGTGCATAACAAAAGACCCGCTCGGTTGCTTAAGAGACAGCAGCCAGTTGTAGATTTCTTTCTTTTTCGACGCGAGAAAGCTGAAACCATCGTCCGAGCCTACATTGAGAAGCGCCAGCAAGGCTGTGTGGTTTGGTCATCTGTTCCCGTGTCATTTCCGGCGGGAATGGTGAACGTTGTTCTGCACCTGAAACATGTTTTCCTGGTTTCTCAACGGCCTTTCGATGTGACACCAGCATATTTTGCCGTGTTTGTCCATTTTGTAAGCCGCAAGGTGATGAAAGCGTCCCCATCTTATTTCATCACCTTGCGGCTTACAAAATCGACAATGCGCCCACTGTAGCGGGAAAACAGACGACAGTGCACTAGCTCTCTCACATAAAATGAATGCGTGAAAACCATTATTATTGGACTCCAGCGCAATTCTGAGAAAAACGAGCCGTTGGGTTGGTGGAGAGCCTTGTCTCCCATTGACTCTCACTGGGGGACAGGTACGTTCTTCGTGGGAACGCACAAATTTCCTGCTGGGTTCAGATTATGCCACCAGGTTCTTATCCAAAATAGATGCGTATTTTCGTCAACGAAATAGAATCACACCGGCATAGGTTGGGGCCAAGTGCGGCAGCTGATCGGGTCCACCCCCAATGCCGCCACTGTTGTCATCCGTATACGAAAAGCAAGATTTCACGAAGTCGACAATGTGCTCTGCAGGGGGAACCGACGGAGGACTACCCGCGGGTTTGTTAGCCGGTACGAAGCCAAGAAGGCTAAGTGTTTGCAGGTTCCAATATGCCAGCCATGTGCGGCTTGCGTCCAAGTATGCAATTCTCCCTGGAAGCCAATTCATGGCGTCGCCAGCAAAGCGTTTGTGTGCCGTTGATGCCAGCCGCACGGGGCGATTTTCATTCTCCTTGAACTGCTGCAGTACCTCCCGTTCCACACCATCTTCCTCAACAGATGTCGCGGTCGGATTGTTATCAACATGAGAGACCCGGGGGTATGGGACCTTTGAGTCCCGAACCCGCATTTCTTTTTCTTCGTATTGCCCTGAGATCGCAAACGTTACGCTCCCTTTTTTTCTCTCACAATCAGATCCGATAATATCAAAAGTCAAGGAAGGGTGGCAACACAAGGGTCAGTACATTTCAAGCAAGGCAACACGCAGCGGGGCTACAAGACGCGCCGGAAAAAAAAAGAGTTACAAAGAGATCTAATTTATGTACGACGTACATGCTGGCGTGCGCGAAACACAGAAGATGCGCGATCAGCCTGGTTGTGCAACTACGAAGGAAACAAGGCCTTCAGCTTGAGAAACCGGAAGCTTTCTAGCCTGTTCGTAAGAGTCTATGTCGGAAACAGTTCATGCTCAAAGAGCTGCCGGTCAATGGAAAGATCTTCTCAGCCGACCTGCCAAAAGACTGGTCACTGTACAAAGATTCTTGTTTTCAATGCAGCATCAGCGAAACACGTTCACTCAAATATTTGTTTTCTCTACAGATTGGAGTCATGCCCCGGCCATAAAGGGGAGGCAACGGCTGATTTTTCGTAGCATCAACAGGTACGCGTCGGCGGACGACGGACCAGCCACTTTTCGTTGCCTGCAGCTTTCCAGTTAGGTACTCCAACTTCTGACTGACTCCTTCGAATATGTTGTCCGTGCTGACTTCTAGGGAACGCAGGGCCACGTTCAGCTCATCGGCCGGCGGCACATCGGGAACCAGGGCTCCTTCAGAATTGTAACCATAGACGGCGTCTCGCTGATTCTGCGAATTGTTCTCCAGCCTTCCGCCGCGCATGCGCACTTCGTAGCTTTTTCTTATGTTCGTAGATGCGTTGAGAAGCTGTCGTTCAGTGTCCACCAGCGCTTCCTGGTCCAGCCGCCGACGAAACTCGTCATGTTTGGGTATCTTGAGTGTCGCGTGCCCACTGTGATCAATGGCCGCGCAGTCGATACAGAGTAAATCGTTGCACATAGGCTCGTAGCACCAGCGCGTGAACTCCTTCATATGCTTTGCGCACTTCCACTTCTTTGTGCTCATCTGGTTCAGTGTCTTCAAGGGCCACGGCTTTTTGTTGAGCACAGGCGGGCTGGAATGACGCTCCTCTGGTGGGTGACTCTTCTCAAAAAGTTCTTCGGTTTCTTGTTTGCGCTTTTCTTTTCGGGCTTCATTGTCTCGAGCTCGCTTGTGCTGCGTTTTGATCTGCGACTTCCTCCGATCCCGCGCATTGCTGCCGTTTACTTTTGGTGATTCAAACGGAGCAAGTGTTGGGCTGAAGAATTCCTCAGAGTCTTGCACATGAGCGCTTCCACTTTCATCGGAAAGAGAGTCTTCCAAGTCTACGTCGCTCTTCGTGTTGTGAGCATTATATGCCTCGTGTGACTCTGTACTGCTATTGTGCTCGCTGCATGGTGAGCTGCACTCTTCGGCACCCTGATTTTTAGTCGCATTTATCACGTCAGAGCGGGGAGCCGAACCTGACGAATGCGGAGGATTCGACGTTTGATCAGTGAAGAGTCTATTGAAGTCCGGAAGCATCAAGTGATTATCCGCTGAACAATTGGCCTTCTGCTGCTCCGAGCTGTTCTTCGCTGACGGCTCCGAAGACTGGGCGGCAGACCGGGCGGCAATGGCCCTTTCGTGAAGGGCGCTCAGGGTGTCGCGCAGCGATGAGATGGAGCTGTTTAAGTCCCCGCCTTTCACTGATGATTTCTGGGGGCGATACGGAGCAGAACTCCTGTCAGCGGTACTTCTGCTGAGAACAAGGCGTGGGGACATGCTTTCCGGCGATGCCGAGACGACATCTCTGCTTGAGCTTGTCTGCCTGATGCCACGAGCCGGAATCGTTTCGCCAAAACGCTTGATTTTGCGTTCGACCTCATGACCATCGCTCGAAGCGTCGCAAGTGACGATGGAAACAGGCGGGCCTACCGGGACTGTCGGAATTGGCCTGTTGTCAGCATGTTGACACACAACGCCGGTTCGATCCTCGCGGAGCGGCAATTTCTCATTTGAGCTCGGCTGTATTCTTTCGAATACTGGTGCCTCAGGGTCGACCACCAGCCGCTGGTCCCTTTCTTCGTGGTATTCAGTGGCATTTGCTCGTATCGGGGTACTTTGCCAGTCCCCAAACTCCTGGGTCTCAGGTTGCGCAGCCTGCTGGGGCACGGGTACCGTAGCATGATATCTTGTTTTGGCATGGTGTCTGCCCCGCAGGCGACCCAAAGCTTCGGCGATGTTGGTACTCCAATCGTCAAGCTCTTCATCATTATGGCTGTAATGGCGGACGTCTTCCGAAGGTTGGTGCCAAGTGACACGCTGGTCACTAACAGCTCCCCTTTGCTGAAATGTCAAACACTTTCCGCCGCAGTTGCCCAGACAGAACGGTGCGTGCTCAGGCTGCACGCGTCTACCGTCAGCTCCGTTACACAGCCCACCACAGAGCCCGTTGCAGTATAGTGCATGTGAATATGCCTCTGAAATCGTGTGCCGTGTTTGCTCGCTCCCTCTGGTCGATTTCTCACTGCGCTGGTCACTTGACATTACTCCGGCACTTACATGTGCACGTGGGCTGCGGCACGAGCTCAGCGGCGATAGCGAATACTTGCCGCCTTCGACCGCTTCCATCAAACAATGTGCACGTTTCTTCTTTCCTGACTTCGTTTTGTAAGCTCACAAACGACCTGTGCACATCATAAGCTTCGGCGGCCTCCACCACGGAGAAGGAGAGAGGACGCTTTCCATACGTAGTCCTTCTCTCACAACCGTAACTAGTTCATCGCCCTTGGGAGGGCCGCGTGCCAGCACTCTCAGCAAAAACTAAAGGCGAGTGTTACACAAAGCCCTGTCGTGTAGCAGGAAAGGCGGAACGTGATAAGCGCTAGCTGACAAGATCCTGCCTTCATCGGAAGTTAGCACAAAGGGGTTTCAAGCATTTAAACTTGTTGCAGCTCGCGAACCCAGAGGATAGTAGAAGTAACAAGGGGTAATTGCGGGTTGTGGAGGTCTCGTGCGAAGAGTTGGTTCTCCCGCTCTCGCGTGAAGGGCCGGTGGTCGGGTTCTGACGGACCGGTCGCTCGGGAGAAGATGGTCCGCGTCCAGGGCGCACCGAACGGCCGCCAAAACCGTCTCGGTCTCCACTTTTGTTGTCCGATTCCTTTGAATCCGGTGCCCAACACTTCCTAGAGAGTGGCTCGTTACGCGCTTAGCATTCCCACGATGAATCGACACAACTATGCGCAACTATACGGAACAGCCGAAAAAACTATGCGCAACTATGCGCAACAATGCGGAACAGCCCAAACAACTATGCGCAACTATGCGCAAGTATGCGGAACGACACGAAAGTATGCGTCGCAGCTTTCAACTAATGAAGCATAAATTACACGTGAGCTCACTCTGCCTTGTTGAACGCTGCGATTGAAAATCGAAATGCTTTGCTTTAGAAGCATGAACAGACGAGGTAGATTCTGCTGTGCTTTCAGTTTCTTTGTCTTGCTTAGAGTCGCTGTCAAGCAACTGGAGATGATAAACAGCTCCGAGTCGAGCAGGATGATCGTGTTCTGGGTACAAAGCCTGCCGCATGTCGCCGGCTTTTCGGATGTGTAGCTCCGCCGTTCTGAAGTCGCCTAAATCGCGGAAGCAGAGCCCAAGGGCGTCAAGCGACATGGCTATGTCTGGGTGGGGGTCGTTGTACAAATTTTCTCTCATAATGAGGCTATCTTGGTTGTATTGAAGAGCTTCATCGTGCCGCCCGGTATGGCTCAGCACTTGCGCGATTTCGTACAGAGCTGCTGCTCTGTCAGGGTGGTCTTCAGTGTGCACGTTTTCGAGTACTTCGAGGCCTGCCATATGAGTGTTCAGTGCAGATTCGTGATCGCCTACAGCTGAGTATGCGCGGCCGAGAGCCCGTGTAGCCTCTGCAACGTCTTTGTCTCCGTCTTCGGCGGACAGTGCTCTTCGCATTTCGAAAGCTCTCAGGTGGTACTGCAAGCTTTCATGTTTCCTGCCTGTTGCAGCACAAGCAACCGCAACTCCGCTGAGTGCCGATGCAACATCAGGCTCTGGCTGTCCCTTTGCTAGCCTCTCAGACATCTCAAGACTGCGGCTCTGATAATGCAATGCATCTTCCATCTTTCCCAATGTCTCGAACGTTGCACCTGCATCGTTGGTATCAGTGAAATTCGTGGGCCACCCGGCCTTCGAACAATTTACGATTATTCGTATCCTTTTTACCGTCACTTTTAGACAGACAGACCGGTGCGGATGTTATAAACTTTTTCTGTTGTCAAAGTCCGCACGAGTGGCGGTGGTGGTACCACCAGGTTTGGTTTATTTTGATTATGTTGGACTTGGCCCCTTCCTGTTGTTACACACTCTGATTTCCCTCGGAACAGCAAAGGTTACTCGTGGCTCCGCCGGAGAACAGCAGTGGGTGGCTTGGCAGACTTGGGCTTGGAAGGACTGGCTGCTTCTGCGCCATCAGAACTAAAAGACGGGGCAGAGGAGATACAAAGGAGCACCACGAAACTTATACCCCTACCTTACCCAAATTCGTACCTACCGGTAGTTACAATATTTGTAATACGACAACTGTCATAGTTGGTAAGCAAAGCAAATTTAAGCAAAGTTGGTTTCCCCCAAAAAAAGCAAAGTCGATTTGCTTCAGATTTGCTTCAGACTCGCTTAAATTCGCTTAATTTCGCTCAAGCAAAATTGAAGCAAATTTAAGCAAAGTTCGGCAGGAATGGTGAATCCAGCGTCGCATGCGGGCACTATTCTTCATAGCGAATGGGACATTCTGCAGGGAAGTACCCCTTTCGTCCAATGTGCAGCGCGTGGCCGATATAGTGGACCACGATCCCATCCCCTTTATACTTTGAGTCCCTTGAGTAGAGTCATGTTGACGCGCAAACCACGAACAAACGCCAAGGAGTCATTTATGCTGTTTCTTCCCCAGCGTCGTTTTTCGAACCGTTTGCCTTACCTCCCGGTTCACCGCAGTCTCTGGTTGCGAGCTCTGCTCTTTCCAACGCTATTCATGGATTAGAAAGTCGGTATTTTATCTTTCCCTTGGTCGCTTTGTGAAGACACGGCTGTGTCACGCATGCTCTTGATAGACGCTCGCGTCCGGCATTGTGCATGCGTGGACTACGGTCGGGAAGACGGCTTTTCTCCAACAGGAGGGGTGCCACCACCGCCATCTTTTGGCTCTTTAACTTCTGTAACGGCACCATTCTTGCCACCCTGCACGGTTATCATGCAACGACCGCAGTTCCGGCTTTCCATTTCCGCAGGTTCGCCTTTTCCTGCCTTCGTTGCATGCTTTCTCTGTTGTCAAGGCCTGGCTCCCTCGTGCATGATGCCTACTTTGCTTAAATTTGCTTTTCTTTGCTCATGTCAGACACAGCGATCTTCTACTACCCGTCTTGAAACACGGACCAAGGAGTCTAACACGTGTGCGAGGCTTAGGGTGTCAAACCCACAAGCCGCACTGAAAGGGAGATGTGCCAATCCTTGAGGACGCAGCACAGCCCAATCCTGATTTACTGGAAAGGGATTTGAGGTTAAGTACACTTGTTGGGACCCGAAAGATGGTGAACTATGCCTGGATAGGACGAAGCCGGGGGAAACCCTGGTGGAGGTCCGTTGCGGTGTTGACGTGCAAATCGCTCGTCAAAGCTGGGTATAGGGGCGAAAGACCCATCGAACCATCAAGTAGCTGGTTCACTCCGAAGTTTCCTCACGCCAACCAAAACAGGAGTTACGCCAGGTAAAGCGAATGATTTGAGGCATTGGGGAAACCGCTTCCTCGACCTATTCTCAAACTTTAAATGGGCGTGAGCTCGGGGTTACATCATTGAACCCTGACGTAGAATCCTGGTTCAAAGTGGGCCACTTCTGGTAAGCAGGACTGGCGACGCGGGATGAACCGAGAGCTGACTTAAGGTGTCCGAGTGATCGCTCATCAGATCCCACAAAGGGTGTCAGTTCATCTTGACAGCAGGACGGTGGCCATGGAAGTCGGCATCCGTAATCTGAAGCAAATCTCCTAAGCAAAATTAAGCAAAGTCGTCTTTGCTTGCCAACTATGACAAGTTTCGCTGAGTGAGGTACAACTGACAGCTCACAAGAAAATAGACGGCGTACCAAGGTTGTACAGCGTGTTGGCAATATTTCTGTCGTCTGCCCCGTTGCTGCGTTTCCACGTGTCGACGCCGCGGCGGAGGTACACGACGGCGTTGTTGACTTCGCCCAGAGCTTCATAAGCGAGCCCTACATTGATGAGAACAGGCGCCTTTCGTTCATCATCGTCAGATGACATCATCTCCAAGCTTGCCTTGTGGTACTTCAAAGCCTCAGATGGGTCATCATACGTAACCCCGGCAATGTTGAGCGCTGCGGCAACGTCTGTCTCGTCTGTTTGCGTCAGCGCTTCTCCGAGAACCTCTGTCGCTACGAGCCCCCCAACATGGTCCATTCCCAACTGGTCTATCCTTGTCAGGAACCGACCGTTCCCAACCTGTAGGTTCTCGGAACGTTCGCTCGTGTTGCTCTATGGCGCAAGAGCTGAGCTTCCAACTTGGAATTAATTAAGCACGTTACAATTCGCACCAAGCGTTGAAGGCAAAGAGCTAGTGAAAGAAATGCATATTTTTGTCGAAACGTTTGCGTTGGTGTTCTTTCTTCTTTCTCCTCGGAGGGACGCATCAAACAGATGCATTGTTTGGACAAGACACCCAAGACACCCAAGACCTAGATGGTCACGTTGTCACCTTTCACTTTTCGTGTCAGTATCCCGACAACAACTGGGTTCTAAAACCGTCCTGGACACCGAGAGCGCAGGGCAATGGTAATTTCAACAACAGTTCGTATGCACGTGAACACTAGCCGTCGGCTGGCTGACTAATGGCTGGCTATGATGCGGCCTTACTTGCGGGCATTCGTTGGGCAGGGGGAGAGCTTGGTCTCAAGGGTGGGTAAACTTATAGACAGAGTTGAAAAGTGCAAAGTGGGACGGGGAAAATCCTCGTGGAAAACAGATCTAGGAAGACACCCACCAGAAAAAGTATTCAACCCTTACATGTCTCAAATATTACAACTTCCGAATCGCGCACCGGCTACCTAGCCGCAAGGCCTCCATGCCCCATTGACGACGATCGGCGTGCAACCCTGGCCCGTGACAGGGGGCACAGCGGTGTTCTTGTATACAGTCAGTTTCTGTGCTAAGGATGATACAATCTCGGGATACTCGGAAGCGATGTCGTTGTACTCACAAGGATCGGCAGATACGTTGAAGAGACACCAGGTCGTCGAGCACTTTGAAGCAGTGGAAGGGGGAGGCGCACAACTGACAGTATAGTTAACAGTTGATGGGTCTTGTCCAGGCGGAGGAAACCAGCCGTCTTCGTCCGCAGGGTTTGTGGCTCCAGTCCAGACAATCTTCATGTCATCTTCCATGAAGGCATGGCCGTGCTGCACGGGGTCCGAAAAGTTGTTCGGGTGCGTTTCGTAGAGAAGCCACGAACGGGGAGACGTTTGGTTGAGGGTACTAACGCTGCTCCACACAGACATCCCATCTCCAGGTTGCGGAGCGGCGGGCGGTTCGCCACCAATTGCGTCGATCAACGTAGGAAGCCAGTCGGTGGTGTGCATGAGCCCGTTCCAGACTTGCTTTTTAGCAATCGATGGTCCCATCATGCAGGCAGCAAGGCGCGTGCCTCCTTCCCACAAGGTGTCTTTTCCTCCACGCAGCGGGTAGTTGTTGCTCATCGTGTTCTCGTGATTGTTTGTGGGCCCGCCGTTGTCAGAGGAAAAGATGACGAGCGTGTTCTCCAGTTCTCCGATCTCTTCAAGTGTCGACGTGATGTTTCCGATGGCCTCGTCCAAAATGGTGGCCATTGCACAAACCGACTGCCTCTTCGGATCGGGAACATGGCTACACTTATTCATGAATTCTTGCGGCGCTTCGAGCGGCCAGTGCACGTTCTGAAACGCAACATAGAAGAAAAACGGGTTGTGTGCAGTCGTGTTCGCGTACTTTTCCTTCAGCAAACCGATCGTTCGGTCTGCAAATGCATAGGTAGAATACGTCCCTTGGTACGACTCATCTGTGTCGGTCCCGTCTTGGAAGTCGTAACCACCGGTAGTTATGTGTGAGTAGTAGTCTTCTGCCCCTGACCAGTATCCCAAGTAGCTCTGAAAGCCTCTTCCCGTCGGTAGCGCGTTCAAAGTGTTCTGCCCAAGGTGCCACTTACCTACCATATGAGCATCGTAACCATTGTCGGTGAAGTACTCCGGGAGAAGCTTCCACGACACATTCAAACGAAGGCTTGTTCCCTGGCCAAACGGAAAGTAAACTCCACTGTGGATAACGTGGCGGCCCGACAAAATAGTGGACCGCGTGGGACTGCAGACGGGTTGCCCGTAGTACCTGTTTAGCTGAATTCCTTCGTCGCAGATACTGTTGATATTGGGTGTGGATATCTGCGGAGACCCGTGGCGTTCGATATCATTCCAGCCGAGATCGTCTGCCAATAAGAACATCACATTCGGCCTGGCGGCGAGAGCAGAGGCGCTGAGACACAGCCATGTGGTGAAAACTAGCCCCCGGGGCAACATCTTCTCTTATTAATCCTGTACTTCTTCGTTTGTTATATCAAATTCTCACAGCAAATTCTGTCCACTCTACACAAAAGTCTCGTACGAATGCTGTTCGGCAAATTGTTGGACGACGCGACCTGTAGTTTGTAGACTGAGTCGCCTAGTTGCGGCGTGACAACGTCGTGCAGCTATCAGGCTAAGCCAATGGGAAAAAACTGAATCTACAAACAAGATTTGTCGAGCAACTGCCTTTGCTGTAAAGCAACGAAGGTTACCAGGTAATGAGAAAAAGGTGGGCTCATTCGAAATCAAGCACTGTCAGGACCAGGGCGAGTACATTGCGAGTTGCTGCGGTTCGCTTTCTTAGAAAAACGCTCTAGACAACTCCAGCGGCCACTGTCTTGTGATACATTGTGCAAGCCGACTGAGCCTTTCGGATCGGCAACAGTGAAGACTTAAATGTCATCGAGGCATTGTGTTGGGTAACTGTTGATGATTGTCTTCTTCAGGTGCCGATCTTAACTTTTGAAGGAGGTCGAATACTGTGTTTTCAAGAAGGATGCACTGCTCACACTTAGCGAAAAAGGCGTCTTTGTACGAGACGACATCGGATATTAGGGGGTACTCATCAAGTTGCTTCTGAGTCGAGGAAAGAGTAGCTTGGAGCTCGGTGAGCTCGACTTGCTTCTGCGACAGGAGCTGGCTGAGTGTGCTGATTTCATGAATGCCTTCCCACGGCTGAGCTGGCTGCGCAAGGGAGGGATACTGATTCGTTTGAACGGACACGGATGCTACTGTCGGGAAGACGGTTGCTGTTTCCAGGAGCTTCTGTGAGGTTGACGATCGTCTATGCTCTTGCTTTCGGGTCCCTTGCCGAGATCCGCTTTTCGGCAGCATCACAGAGGTTCTCCGTTTGCTGTTGTCTGTTGCGGTCGCACTCGATAGTAGCGGCTGCGCAGCACTCGTTTCACACGTTTGCCTGTCGTCGTCATCAGCGCAATTCTCGCCCGCGCCAAGGCTCTCTCGATGAGATAGCTCTGGCAACTGCATGGATTGGGCCCTTCTCGAACGCTGGCTTGGCGGGCTCCGCATCTTCGGATCGATGCCGGCGTCGCATGAACTTTGGATCCAAGCAACGAGCCCTTTCATCCACTTTCGTACCTCAGGTATTGCAGTGTTATTCTGCTTCTTTACCATCTCGAGTAGTTCTTGCGACGACGGACCCACAATCAGCGTGTTCTGTATTGCCCGAAGCCTTCTCCGAGTGCGTTCGTGCTCTGATGAGTGTTGTGTTTTTTAGCGTTTCTTTCGGGCGGTCTCTTGATGTTCCTGACCTAGGGGTCCTGGGTGCGGCAGGTTTCTTTTGAAATCGGCAAGTTAAGCCCCCATTTTTCGTGCCCGTTGCATGGGTTTTTTGATGTTCGTTCAAAACTCAGCTCGCTGAGATTTCGAACCAGATCCCGGGTGCACCGACGCCAAACTAAGCATCAGGGTTTCACGGGGGGGTCCGGGACGTACCAACGTATTATCACAAACCGAACTTAGCATCGGGGTTCTATGCCGGGGGCGCACAAGCGCCGCTTGAGAAGGTTCCACGGAGCGCAACTCGCACAAACGGCTGGTGTGGCTTCCCTGACTCAGCAGGTGTAAAGGGGCTCGCGCAAACGCCGGCCTGAGCACCACGATTCCTCCAGACTCGCAAAAGGTGTGTCCAAGCACCCGTGTACTTTTGAACTTGAGCACGCGTGGCGAGTAGTCCTGAACTGGTTTCAGATGACAGTCGCACACAGGTGGCTACTTGTTGTAGAAGTCAAACCTGATTTCTCGTCAATCAAGACTTTCTCGAGATCTTCTCTGCGCCCCCGCTCGTCCCCGGCTAAAGCTTCCATTTTTTCGAAGAGCGCCTTCGCCTCGTCATCTCTCTTCTGCGAAAATTCCTCGACGACCGTCAGCTGTTTCTCGTAGTTCGCCCTTGCGACAACACTGGCCTGTTTCGCCGCGTCGAGCTCTTGCTGCAGGAGATGAATTTCCATAGACTTCTGCGAAACAGCTTTGGCGGTCTGCTCAAACCGATGTTTATCGGACCCCGAAGCGTCGCTACCGCTGAGCAGCTGCTCCCACTGCTTCTCAAGCACCTGGCGGCGTTCGATTTCGGCCTGAAGGTGCTCTATGCCGGCTCGCATCGTCTCTCCTTCCTTTTCTTTCCTTTTCTTTTGAGCCGCTTCGCGCGCTTTTGCCTCGTCTAACGCGGCTTGAAGCCGCTCTATGCGTGCCTTCAGCTGTGGAACCTCCGAGGCTGAGGAATTGTTGGCCTCATTGTCAGTTAGCTTTGACACCTCCCTTTGTCTAGCAACGAGTGCTAGCAGTGCGGGTTTCGCTGCGACAGGAGGTGCATCGGAGGGAATGCTTTGCGGCAGCGGGACGCGCTTCTTCTGAGCGACTGACCGAACCAGCAGCATATTGACCTTCTCGCGTAAGCCTCTGATTGTTGTCTCCAGCCCTTTTGCTGTGGCATCCCGTTGACTCTCAGCTGCACGATACTCTTTTGCCCGAGTAGCCATGGCCGCTTGTAGTTCCTGAACGTTTTGCGTGCGAAAGTGCGTGTAAGCAACGAAGAATGAGCGGCCTACTAGAAGCTCTCAGAGAAGCACATTTCTAGCACCCGTCACGTCACAGTAGCATAGCTTTGATTTTGCACATGGAAGTGGCCCGAATGAGCTATCGCCAAGAAACGTGATTCCGCCAGGTGCCATAAATATCTAAAACGTCTTAGCACGGTGTGTGTTTGCCCAGTGAGCACACGATTCTCTTGCAGAGATGCTCTCATTGCTCTCACTACGAGGTACCAAATCAACTGACATACCTTCACCCTTTTCAAAGTCGCCATTCGAGCGTTCTCCTTCGCTTCAAGCAATTCAAATAACCGGTGGGCCTTCTCTTCGAACATATGTCCGCGTTCCGCCTGCACCGAAAGCTCGCGGATGAGCCACGATACTTTGCTCGCAATGTGCTCGTTGAAAGCTTCTTTGTCATTGAAATACTTGTCCTCCACTTCAACCAGTTTCAAAGCTTCGCTTACTGTTGGGAAGATGATACTCGCCCCAGTGGACGACACGCGGTCACAGATGCTCCCAGCAAGCTCGGAGTTCGCGTTGTAGCTACGCAGTATGCTGCTCAGCACGTTAGTAAGGGTCACTCTCGCCTCCGTCTTGCGCGAGCTCTGCACATCGAGTCGCACTTTCTCGTTAAGCTCGGAAATAACTTGTTGCAAATTGCTCGAGGGAGCATCATCGTCGTCGACCAAGCCGGTGCTTGCTTCTTTTCGCTGGTTGTACAGGCGGCTCTGCCCGTCATGTGCGTCTTCCGCTGTCAAACTCACAGCAAGCTTTCTCCAATCGCGATAGGCGAGCATGCCGGATCAACTAGCCAGCAAATCGTCTGACACGTCACATTAGCACCAGTGTGCTTAGAAAGTTTCCCGATTTATTGAGGGAATCCTTAAGGCATAAAACGTACAGGGTACTTGGCAGGTTCACTTGCGAATTTCTTGCCGCGCGAAGATGGGTTTCAGACCCATGTCGTCGCTTGTGGGAAGTACTGGAGTATCTGAAGGTTGCCTCTCAGCATGCATACCTACCAGTTACAGGGCGAGTTCAGGAAACAGTGGGACTGTTCGGACCCTTCAATCGTCTGTGCACAATACTTTCGCAGAGAGTGAAGGTAGCGAAGAGTAAGAAATAGGGGCTCTTTTCGACGATATTACGGTACAGAACTGTAAAAAGGAGGAATCGTTCGAAAAGTGCGTGTTATAGAGGTTAGAAAATTGCAGCGGCACACAGAAAGCACCTGTTGCACGGTGTACGAAGCAAGACGACTTTTTACCTCGTAACGCAATACGTTGACGAGACGATCCCCAAAGCACACGAATAGCTGACGCTTTTCGCTGGTTAAACAGGAGGTGCTTCGTTCGCATGTCTAATACCGGATGTGCAGGGGCAACTGGGAGCAGCAGCTAATTGCCAGAGTGCGGCGGGGGACATGCACTGTAAGGCAAAGAGAGACAGGGACCCCCAGGGCCATAGAGGAAGCGCAGACAAGGAGTTTTCAAAACTACACAATTCGGATTGCACGGCAGGATCAAGGATGTTCCGTATTGAGCATTTGCACAGCTGACTGAACCCCTGTTTCACGCGTAAGCTGCCATCTCACCATCCCTCCACGCGCGCTGCAAACATTGCGAGAACAGCTTGAACACTGGCAGTGATTGCTGTCCTTCGTCGGACCTGTGTGATGTACAAGCGAATAAACATAGTGACGAAGGAGTCTCAACACGTGTACAGTCTTTGAGCCAGCCCACGAAGCGCGCTGAAAAGAAGACAGAAGACCTTGAAGGTCGCTCTCTCCGGCCCTGAATTACTGAAAAGAAACTTGTTTTCTTGCGCTTAGAAGGCGGGTTCCACGACGGTTCTGCGAGGCCGCAATAAGTTTGAGCATCTGACGACAAAAAAGATCGCATACTTGTTGCGTGAGTTGAAGTTGTATTTACAGCGAGCTACAGACAGAAACTCATCGTACTCAAGGTGGCCGTCTCCGTCCCTGTGAATGTTTTTTGCATTTCATGACGCCAGGTGCGTCATTTCAGGACGGGGGGCAACTAGGCGTATCGCCCTCCTAAGAGATACGAGATCTAGTTGTCTACACTCAAGCCTCGTGACGCACAGGAATAGTATGAATGACAAACTGACTCAGCAGCATGCAACAGCAGTGTCACTCAGTTTGGCACACCTGTCAAAAATAGCATAGATCAAATCGACATTCTTCTTCAAAGAGTCTTCCTGGAAAGTGTCGGGAACGGAAACTTCGACTGCACGGACGAAGTCCTCTTTTCCCAAAGGAACCCCTGCGGCAGTGTACGTTTGGATGGCGCGTCCGACTTCCCGAGAGTTCAGCATGAGTCGATTGAAAGAGTCCCAGGTCTCATAGTCAACCTCAGTCTTGACCCTTCCAGCCCGAATCTTGCGCATGTTGTCGACGATGTAGTACGGAAGGTGGGACCCCAGCATCGAGGCTGTAATAAGCTTCCCGAATTCCTCCGGAAGGATTTTACCGGAGAGAGTAGGGTCGTATTGGTTGAACTCGGCACGCCATACAGCGCCGCGGAGGGTGATGACGAAAGACCAGAATTCTTCAAGAGTCAGCTTGTTGTCGTACGTTTCACCGAAGAAGTTCTGTGTGATGCCGCCTTTGAAGCAGAACCGGACAGTTGGGTCGTTGTTCAAGGCTTTCACAATATCTGTGAACTCTTCAACGTCGACGGTGCCGCTCTCGTTTCGGTCAAACATTTTGAATGCAAGCTCGAAGCGCTTGCGACCGTTGGTGAGGAACAACATGAACATGCTGTACTCCGCGAAGGAAAGCAGCCCGTCACTGTTCGAGTCGACCAACCGGAACAGACTGTCGAGGTCTCTAGCTACCTGCACAGGAAACTCCTGCCGCACGTCCGTAGCGCAAAGGACGGACCGGATGAAGTCTTCGGTCGACATGTGCCGCTTGCCGTTCTTATCTTCCGTTGCGTAGTGGTTGAAGCGCCGCCGCAGCGTCGTCAGGTAGAACGGCATCAAGTAGTCGGGCGTGTCCCGCGGCTTTGCCCAAACGCTGTGCTGCAGTCCGCCGGCCATCGCAGCGCCAACTCCTACGACAGCCGCCAGGGCCCGGCGACTACGCGCGGCCATCTTGTATGCTTCGTCGTGTCACTATTTAATGGGCTCTGCTTCCGATGTTTCCTCAATATCAAGCAAAGCCAGTGCAACCACTAGCACTGGGCAATCATCACGAGCAAATAGCTCAAAGGTGGCACTGTGCCTGCGCATCAACTGTTCTTGGCAGTTGTTGTCACAACCGCTCGGGTACGTGTCTCTCTGCTTCTCGCAAACCCGCTACCAAATTTTGTTCGCGGACCTGAGTCCTGGCAGTTCTCGCGAGGTAGTCAACCAACACTAAAAGGGAAAAGAAACGCCGACGAACGAGTGCCACTTCAGCGAAAGCGTGTAAATGGGGGGAAAGGGGTTGAAAGAACTGACCGTCCGAACGGAATATCTGAGCAACACTTCTTCACCTTGCGGCTATCTCCGCGGGGATGCGAGCTTTTAAGCCACCTGAGGCCCGAGTACGTTCAGACGCCGTGGCAGGTCGAGGTCTTGTTGACGAAGGCTTCAGCTTTCCTGCTACAGACAGATCAGTCGCAGTGCGCTTGACACCGTGCGAGATGCTCTTACTCATCCAGAGCGGTACGTTTGCACCGGTGCCCATAATCACGTTTCCGAGTGGCGTGAGCCTACTGGAGCGTGAAGCGCCGGACTTCAACGTAATGCTGCCACCTACGCTTTGTGATTGCAGCCTTGGGCTGCGACAAACCGAAGTGCACGAGGCTTCCGTCGCCGAAGGATGGTTCAGAATGATGAAGGCCTCATCTCCGAAGCAGCTAGTTTTCAAGCCGCCGCTCACAGAGGACGTAGGTTCCTGGAATTTCCGCATACTTTGCTGCTGCTGTTGGAAAAGGAGCGGCTCCTCAAAAATGCTGGATTTGCTGGCGAGCTGCCGGTCGCTCTCACGGGCCATCTTGAGCAGGTGCTTTGCTTCCTTAGGGTGCGTGATCGACAGGTGTCGTAGGGCTTCGAGAACCTTTGAAAGATGCTCTTCATTTTCGCGCATGATATTGTCCTTTCGACGCTTCAGCTTTGCCATCGCCATGCCGCCGAACGCCTCGAGTGTACGGTACGCGCAGAACTTGTAAAGCAAAAATCGGCGAACCGCCTTCAGGCCTATTGCCTGCTTGTCGTCAATCGCAAGTCGTGGGTGCGCCGAAAGTGCTTTGGTGTAGGCGCTGTATTGCGAGTGCGCGTCTATCAAGCCGTCGACCTCAAGTTTGAAGAGCACAGCCAGTTCGAGGAGGTCGATGTACTCGACTGCATCTCCTTTTCCCTGCAGGTCGTGCGACACTATTTGCCGAACGCGCGCCGACTTGGCGGTGTCGACTTCTATTCGTCCAGATAACACACTTGCGGGATTGCTGCCCAAATCGAGTTTTGGTATCGGATATCCATCCTCTCCGTCGTCAGAGACAACGTTGGCATCATTGTTCTCGTAGGCCCCGCCGGCAAGCGCTGTCTCAGAATTGTGACGCGGGTCGGAAGGCGTTGCGGCTAGTGCGGCTGCTCGTGGTGTCCGCAGGTTCTTGGCCACGATGAGCTTGTGCTTCAGCGACGCAATGCCAGTGGAAGAAAGATGCTCCACATTGACACCGCTCAGTTGCCTTGCATTTCTACTCACTCTCTCGGCATCAAACGTCGCAATGTCAGAAAGACATGTTCTGACCGTTTCTTGAAGCCGCTCAGGCACTCCCTTTTTAGGCGAAAGGCCCCAGTGCTGCGATATCGTCTGATAGGCGTCTTTCGGAAGTTGTGACAACATGCTCCCAAACCGGGGAATACGTGTCTCGACCTCGTTGAGAGGCATCGTTAGCATGCTTGAAACAAAGTCGTTGGTGATCGACTGGGGAACAGGAATTTCGGCAAAGCGCGATGCTCGCACTTGTCCGTGGTTGTCGGCATCCGCTCGAATCGTCCTTATAAAAGAGGGCGCAGGGCCACTTTTTACATACTTGCTAGAAATAGTCTGGGCAGGATCAGTTGTCTTCTGCACCATCTCTTCAGAAGGAGGGCATTGGGCACAAGACGTCTCACTGTTGCTTCGATGTTCGTCGTCTAGGTCAGCTTGTTGAACGTCTATCTGGAGTGTAGCAGCGCTACCCATTCTGGTGGTCGGTTGGATGGCCTTGTAGTCCTGAGACTTCTCGGATGAGTCGAAATGGTTGTGAACTTGGGACTTCTCGGTTTCAAGCGCTTTTTCACTTTGCTGAAGCGGTCCGAGAGTTATTCCGTCGAGGGCACGGGAGGTTCGACGGGAGTTTGCATCTTCATGCCCTTCACAGGGGTCCTCGCCACGACTTTTGTGCAGGTTCATTGCCGAAGGTGCTGTAGAGTTTGTACCCTGTGATTGCGCGTCTGTCGAAGCAGCGCCATCGCCTGTACCCTCCCGTGGCATCCTGTTGGATACATTGCTCAAACGCCGGTATGCGGACACCTGTGAAGTACTGTGTGCACCAACACCTACTTCTGATTCGTGGGCTTCTTGCTGCAAGCGCTCGCTACCGACTTCAAGGCTTTCCGCTGCGTAGTTCAGCAAGGGTTCGCTCATCTTGAGGAAATGATCACTAATGTCATCGGGCGACAGGAAACGGTCGACCGCCAAGCCGTTGAGGGCCGCTAGCTGCTCTTCAGTTAGAAAGTGGATCAAATACTCAACAGGAAGCCTCCCTGCAGCCAATTCTTGCGCAACAAGTAGGTCAAGCGGTGCTGCTTCGTCCTCATGCAGGTTGCGGACCAGGATATCGTCTGTCACTAACTTGCGGAGAACATCGAGTGTAGACTCCCCCGAGACTCCCTTGACGCCGCTGATGACGGCGTCTATGCTGTCATTTGGATCATCGTCAGCCGTTGGGCAGTGCCGATGCTTCTGTTTAAAGAGGCGGTAGTCTGCAATCAAAGCCGCTTGCGCATTGCGCAGGACTGTCATGTTCGACCGTGTGTCCTCGAGGGCCATTCGTAGATGCTCCCGTGAGATTCGCAGCGCTCCATTTTGTTTCTTCAGCTCGATCTCCGAGGGACGAACTGTTGGTTCGCTCAAAGGAGATGCGTTGGGATCTCGCGAGTCACATGCAGCAAGCTGATCAGTTGGTAGTTCACGAAGGTCGTGCACCTCGTTCTGAAGACGTTCTATGACAGTGCCAAGTTCTTCTTTTAGCGAAGCTCGTGCATCGTGAAGCGACTCTTTTTGATCTTCTAACTTCTGTATGTGCTCATTCGCTATTGAAAGCTGGTCCTCCAATGCTGAGCACCTTGCTGTCTCGTCGCTGAGTGCTTGCTGAATGCGCTGCACCTCCTTTGTCAATTCGGTAACCTCTTCTTGTAGTGCCAACGAACGACTCTGCTCCAGTTTCAGGTCTTCTGCACCTGGTTGACCGGCATTTCTCACTTCACCGGATACCTTTCGTGACGTGTGACGACCCTGCGCTGATGACAACAAGCGCGTTTCTGCTACTTGCGCGCGGATGGTGTCATGCAGCTCCGTGATAAGGGCCGCCTGCTCTTCGACACGGGCCATCAGCCTCACTTCCTGCACTGTGTCACCGTTTTCATCAACGGTGACTCTCCTTTTCTGCACATACTCGGGTTCATCGTCAAAATTGAGCGCCTTGTCCACGTCGGGTACGTTGCTCCCGTCCGCCTGACCGTCGTCTGATGATCGGTGTGACGACACCGAATTCGCACGTTTGGCTATAGAATGCCTAGCTGAACCTGACAAAGCCCCCGTCTCCGCCCCACTGCCTTGCTCCGATGCTTCACACGCTCCTGTTGGCAGTAGAGTTGTCTTACAAGGCTCGGAGTTTTCGCAGATAGCAGAGGAGAAGGAGTCTCCCTCGTCTTTTCATCCTATATCTTACCAAAAGATGAGGCATGGAACATTCTCGAGAGAACCGCAGTCGCTGGCGGTTTCGCCTTGGCTCGAAGGTTTTCGAGGCTCAAAATCGTAGCTGCAAGGGAGCGTACCTTCGGTGTCTTCGAGTTTCTCAGAAACTGGAGGCGATACTTCATTGTCAAGCTCAATGTCCTCAAGGCGCCACTGCTTTTCGAGAGCTTCTCGGAGGTCAGCGATTTCGACGCGTTGCGCGGAGACTTCCTTCGATAGTACGTTCGCCTGATGCGTCTTCTCAATAATCTGCCAGTGCAGGTTGCGAGTGACAAAATTACTACGAACTGACAACGAGGCGAGCAAAGAAGAGATGGGTAAACCCATGCCACACAGCTAACCGCAGTGAAATCAGCCAAAAGCGTACCTGCTGCCTGGTGAGATCGAGCTGCTCCTGCACTCGTTGCTTCGCCAGCTCTTCCTCGTCGACACTCTCTTGCGATTCCTCGTCGCTGGCGGGCACGTCATCAGTGTCCGCCAGCAACTTGGGCGTCCCTCTCGACCTAATAAGTCGGTTGCCCGTGAAGGCGAAAAGCTTCTGCTCTAGTTCTGCAATACGTTGGTTCTTGAGCAAGAGCTCCGTCAGATACGCCTTTCGCTGCTTGTTGACGTCGACCTGCAGGGAAGCGCACTTTCCATCGGTCAGCGAGAGCTTCGTCAAGAGAGAGGCCCGGTCGGTCGTGGTTTCTGTTGTTGTCGCCTCAAGGTTGTCCAACACGCTCCGTTGCGTCTCCCATAGCGTCTTGTAGTCGACGCCTTCAGTGCCCAGGTGATCAATGTAGTGCGTGCGGGAGACCGCATGGCGTAAGCGAAGCTCTTCGAACAGGTATCGGAACATCGAATCAATCTGGGCCATCCTCGGGCCAACTCCATTGCTGGCGTGTTCCTGGGCCTCAGGGTTGAACCATCGAACGCGGGTGGCTGCCTCTTTGGCGCGCGAGAGTTCGTCTGACGAATAAAATACACCCAGCGCGGCCAGCAGCGTTATTTTGAAGGCCTCCAAGTTTGCTGTAACCTGCGCCATCAACGAAGCCACTGCTGTCCGACAAGCGCGGACACCGCCTCGTTTGGCGTCTTCAACGTCTTGTGTCAGTTGAACTATCACGCGTTCCTTCTTCTCCAGCTCCACGGTCTGCATTCTCCTTATTTCTCCCTCGTCCGCACCCTGTCCGGACACTTCGAAGTATTGGCGCATCTTTTGGTAGTACTCCGCAGGCATCTGCTCCACCTCAAACTCTTCATGCCGCACAGCCGAGCTGAACTGCACCGTCATTGCCCCGATATGGCTGTCATCCAGCTGCGTCGGAAGCGCCAGGCCGAGCGACGCTTCCATTCTGAAGAATGGATCTTTCACCCGGGCAGCATGATGATTTCTTCTTTCGTTAGTGCCGTCCTAGCTACAGTTTGAATGGGGGGTGTATTCCGTCACAGAGGGGCCAAATCGCTGAAACGGCCAAGGTTTCCGTGTCGTAAATTTGACCATTTCCCCCTGTACTCTAATCAATAGGATTGATGGAGCCGCGGGTTCTTCCGGAATGGAAAGTCGGTTGAACTCAGCCAAGACAAGGGGAGCAGCGCGAGAGGCGTCATCCACGCTTCAAAGGCCCACACACTAATGCAACAAACTAACACATCTGCTGGCGGGCGGAAGTCGTTTCGTTTTAAAGCCCCGCGGGCCGAGGCTTTCTGGTGTTCGTCTGACCGGGAATCGTCGCCTTACTGCGGGTTCATATTACTGCGCGGCCTAAGCGGCGGCTATCGTTTCGATGTGAAACATCAGCTTCCGTCCAGCTACTAATTGTCGGTGGTGTGGATCCCAGCATCGAAGAAATGCGTAGCTTTGTTGGGACATTCCATCATTATTGCCATTCTTGCCCTTTTTCACTTTTCACGTTCTCTTGGTGGAAACGAAAGGATAAGAAAAAAACGACGAGCATGTGGACACGACTGTCCTCCTGGATACACACGTGCTCGCAAAATTTCAGTCGGGCTAGGAAGGTTTTTGATGTTGACAAAAGTACAATCTAATCTAGCACGTCTCAAGACAAAGCCTTAGCAGCAGGGGATTATACGGGCTTAGTTTAGCGGTCTGAGAGACCGGAACTCAAATTCTTCCGGTCTGGGGGAAAAAACAAAAAATACTCGAGGGACTGCCTTGTGCTCATTTCGAAGGAGGCTAGAGGGGGAGAAAACAATACAACTACAAAGTGGGTCTTTTTTGTTGAACGCTTACGCCCGCCACTAAACCCAGGGTTACCTGTGTTTCGTGTGGGCTACAGCACATTTACCTCCTTTGATCTATCGCAACTGGCAGTCTCCTCAAGTATTTCCTACAAAGCAGGTGCTTATACAAAAAAAAACCACATAGCGTTCGGGTTGGGGCTTACCGGGTGGGAGCGGTAACGGGAGGGCCAGTATGCCACCAAAGAAGCTACAGCGTGTGGATCCAAAGAAGGAGGGGATTCCCCGGGACATCGCAAGCATGTTCGGGCTCGCATCTCGGCAAACAGGACGGCAGACCAACGTCCCGAAAGAGGGGACAAACACGGAGTACGAGCGGTGGACAAAGGAGTCGTACTCAGAAGTTGAGAAGGCCAACTCCCTGCACGACTTTCTGCACGAAAATCACCCGACCTACTTCCTTTGCGATGTCGTGATAAACCGCGCAACTGAAGGTTTAGCAGGCTTTACCCGCGTGACACCCCAGACAGTCCAGGCCTATCATGCCGAAGTGGCCACGCCCTACGTTAACGGGCTAATCTCTGACCTTCGTTCGGGTTTGAAGAGCAACCTGGGTGTCATGGAGGGATTCAGCCTTTTTGACCTGAGTGGGCCTGTGGCTGGAAACCAACCTGAGGCGGTCAGACTTGTTGATATTCTTGTCGCCCATTACGGCGAGGAAAAGGTCCGACCAACCCAGGAAGGCAGATCCGCACGTTCTCCTCCCTTTCTCAATGCCCGCTTCATTGCAGATTTCAGGAATGAGGTTTTTCCCCGAGCCGACGACGAGCACAGATCTGTTCTCGAGGAGCTCAAAACCTTTCGACACCTCTCGGAACGGCATCGGTTGAAAGACTGTTCAGTTTGATGAAGCTGATCAAAACGAGGCAAAGGTGGCATACAGCATGCAGTTGCAGCAAAAAAAAAAAAAACACGCCCAGACCGGAACTCAGGATTTTTTCGAAGCCCCGTATAAACCCCTGCTTAGCAGACACAGGAAAATAATGCCGGTCAAAGGGCCGATGTGTGTCCTTCATCATTGGATCGAGATCGCAGATTCGCTTTGCAAATACCGCTGCGCGTTCTGTGTTTTTGTGTTATTGGCAATGTTTCTCTGTCCGGGTGACCCTTCGGTTGTGTGGTTTGCCTGAGCTCGAAAGACACAGCAAGTGTAGGACAATCTTCCGTATGCGTAAGAGCTGGGCAACCAGGTCAATAATCCTGACCGACCAACAGTGCTGCACGAGCACCGTCGCACCTTGCTTCGAAAAAAGAGCCGCACCTCAAAAACGATTGCATACCTTGCACTTCCCCGCGTGCACCAGAAACTCTTTGGCGGTTATTTCTCGTTTGCAACCTTGACAGTAAATTGGCCTGCGTTTGTTTAAATTTGGGAGTTGTGCAAATCCGAGGCAGGGTTCCTGATACCATGGGTCACGGCACCAATACTGCATTCGAGAGAGATACGAGTTAGAGTGCAGGGACCATCCCTCCGGGGAGTATCCGGTCGTCCCACTACACATGCATTCGATTCACTCAGCACGGTTGGCAAATACCCTAAACGGAAATATTTTGGACCGGGATTAAGTTGGAACAGCCTTTCTGTTCCAAGTTGTTTATACGAGTCTAGAGGTTTGGTAAATCAGGAAATTCTCAAATGTAGCTCTCTAGCAAGCTACCCGCTTTTTAGACTGCTTTTTTCTGGCTGTGCAAACAGCTCAGAGCAACGTACCTGAATGCGCATCGCCAACCTTCGTGCTCTGTTGATGCTAGTTTCTTGCACCATCTGCAAACGACCATCCCGTCAGCTGACGAAGAGCGTGTGACTGAATCCGTTAATGCAGGGGTTGTTGGCTGGGTGCCCATGTCAACACCGTGCGACTTACGAAGGCGGTTTTGCGCGAGGTGTTGGTTGCCTTCTTCAGGAGGCGAACTGATGGGAGATGTAACGTAGCTGTATCCACGGCGGCTCAAGGGTGGGGGCGACAGAGGGCCGACAAGATTCCCGCTGGTGGCGGCAGCATCCACCTCCGGTTTAGGCGACATTATCTTCAACATGCCGCTGGGCGCGTCTGCCTGCGACTGCCGACGGCCCGACGGCTCTGAGAGCCGATCGGTCAAATGAGCCAGCCTGTCCTGAAACACCTCGAGAGCGCTGGGCTGTTCAGGACCAGACGCCTTCGCGTTCGCATCTGCCGAACTTGTCCTGGACATTGCAACAGTCTGCTGTTCGACCTCGCCTGACTGCCGATCGTCTCGTAAGTCTGCAGTTTGGTGCCCGTTGCTTTCTGGCCATGCCCGTAGCTCCGTTGGCGCTGTTGGACTGGACAAGGGTGATTGGGCAAGATGAGCCCTTGTTCGTGCCGGATGCGCCTGTAATCGGCTATCCGCTCCGCCACTACAGCGGAGCGTGAGGATCGTGGAATCGGGCGTGGGTCTCACTCGGCCACCGACAGGCGGACTGGTAGCTGAAGTGGACAACCGTGATACCATTGATGTCAGATGGGAGACTTGTTGTTTCAGCTGCAAAACCTCATCTTCATGGCGCTTTTCGAGGGCACGAAGCCGCGCATCGAAGGCGGACTGAGAAGTTATCAGGCACTCCTTCACAAAGCAACGAAGAGAGAGCTCCAGGTTTTGTTCAACTAAACCGACATCAATCTGATGAGATGCGTGAGCAACTGAAGGCACACTTTGCGCAGCCTTGCGCTCATCGACAAAAGCGGTTGTAAGAGGAATGGTGGGTGATCCACTTCTCGGAGCTGTTCCGTATTCCGCGATCGAAAGTTCATTCTGGCGCACTTTCCTTCCATCGTTTGCAGGCGCCAAATGACTTTGTGCGGTTTCCTGCAGCGCGCTTTCCGAGCGGCACGCATCCACCTTCCATGTCACTTCTTGAGGACGCGTTTTGTAATGATGCATAGCAGACTCGATGTACACAGCTTCGACGTCCGTTGGGGAAACCTCACGTATGTTCAGCGCCCGAGGTGGCGTGCTTGTGTGTACATGCTGTACAATTGAGACGCGCGACGCAGGCTCAGGAAACAGTGGAGAGGGAGAAGCGCTTGCGGCTTGGATCGAATACGGAGGGCTGCGCGTAGTATTTCGTCTGCATGCTTGTGACGGCTTCGCAGTTAGGCGTGCTTGCTCGGCTGCTTGCATTTCGAGGTATCTTGTCAAGCGTGACTGCGGGGGAGTTCCGTGAAATGCAGCTTGCTCGCTGCCCGATTTGCAAGCTATCGCCTGGTTCGGCGATGGATTGCACCTCGAATACCGCGAAGCATCAGTGTCGCGAATTAGAGCTTGTGAGCAGGAGGTCGTTGAGGAATTTAGGCAAGGCACTTCTCCCACGATAGCTTTGACTCCTTGGGACAGCCTCTTCAGCGGCGATGGACAATGTGCGTCAGGTGTGCATGGTGGAACCTTGCTGGTCGTCCCGCGCTTATCGTTGCGCCCTTCTTCGGAATCGTTGACAGCATGCGCGAGTTGCGACACGTGGGAGTCGACAAGATGCGGTGCCAGGCCGGAGCTTAACAGTATAGAACGCACCTGGGATAGTGCTTCGTCTGCTTGGTTGCGGTCAGCCGGTGAGGCGACGGAGGAACAAGGTGCGCTGGCTATGGTCCGCTCCGGCTCAATATTTTCTTTATTAATTTGAGTGGACACGCGACGCGAACCCGGATGACACGCGCCTTTCCGTTGCACTCCATCCCCCACTGCATTATGCAACGTGCTCAGGCGCAGCGGCTTCCTCTGCACGTCTTCGTGCACGCGCGCTGCTGTCGGCTTTGTCGGGCTGATTATCCCTTCCTCCAACTCGACTGACATGCGTTTCCGCAAAGGGAATTTCCCTGCCCTCGCTTCTTACCTTCGCGTTTATTAGTTTTGTGAAGTATGTCTGATGTGAATGCACGGGTGTTCCACGACGCTTGGCGGCATCAGTCTCGTTGCTGTGCAAAGCTCAGACAAAACAACAACAAACGAGGCAGCACCCCTGAAAATGAAGCAGACACGCCGAACCTTGTGAGCGTATGAGCCGTAATGTCGGGGAGTTGTTGGCGTCATGCACCGCGACCTGCCGTTTCTACGTTCTTCTGCTCCATCGGCATTCTCTGCGTGTAGGTGCAAACACATTACCATCAAATGAAGCGGATCATAGGAAAGTAGTCGGAATCGTAATAAGCAAGGTGTGGATCGACAACACACAGCGACGAACCTCGACGTATAATACTTTGAGTGCAGCGTTTCTTTTGAATAAAGAAGCTTAGGGACTTTTCTCAGTGCCAACGCTTCTTTGGCAACGTATTTCAAAATAATTGAAGAATCCGAGCGCTTGAGAGAGCGAAAGTCCAAGTGCACAGGGCAACTAGCCTTTGTGGACGGGAACCACTTCAGGGTGTCAAACAAGAAGGTTAAGCAGCTCATAGCACGACCACAATTTCGTTGAGACTCATACTTGGTTGTCAGTAGGCCACAAACGTCATGAACTTTGGATGCGGCCTTCGTGTCCCTAGACCACCACCGCAAACCAGAATGAATGGCCACTCATGTCAGAAGTCCTATCGGTTTTGCTGTGCGTCGAAAGGTCGGAAGATGAGGAAAGATCACCACCTCCTTCCGGCCTTTCCCCTGAGGAATTGTGCGGCGGGATCGTGGGTTCGTGTCACGAGTCCCCTTAACATGAGACGGCGCTCAAATCCGACAAGAACTGCACGGCAGCACCAAAGATAGTACTGCACGAGCAAAAGCCTCCAAAACCGCATACTTGGAAGAAACGCCTTTTCAGGCAGTCAGTCCGCGTGCGTCGTGTTCAGGCAACACCAAAAAAGGCTGTGACAACAGTTTTTATATCCGGTCACAACTGAACACAACTTGTGATTGGCAATCCAAGATAGGCGACACTCTTGCACTCTTTGTCAGGAAAGGGTGGAGACAGAGTTCCAAAAACGAATGTGCAACCACACCCTCATCCGCCTGTGGGCAGCATGAGAACGGCAGTGCAGGCATCAATGAGGAAGAACGAAATAACGCAGAATCCGCGGCCCGTCAATCCACTGGATGTTGTCGGGTGACGAGCAGCAATTGTATCCATGAGGGTCGAGAGTTCATTGGATTCGACGGGAATAGTACTCAGCCCGGTTCTTATTTCAACGCAGGCTAGAAGGGCTGATCAGTCAAATTCAGAGTTCTATTTTGGGTCGCAGGAGAGATGGCACCAGTAGGGCTGCGGTGTTGAGTGATCCGAATATTCTTGTCAGGCCATGGGGTCTTCGTCAAGGGTTTCTGAGCCTGTGGGTGGGTGTATGTCAATGACGACCTTGTGTCGCTAAACGTAACCTTCCTGCAAACAAGCTCAGGAAAGCGCTCACATTGTTCAGGCTGAAGGAAAATTGTGTAATAGTCTCAAGTTTGAAATGCACAATACCTTGCAGCATGCAAACTGCTGGCGAACGAGCATTTTCTACCGTACCAGTTTCAGAGTCGTCAATTGTGGAAGGTCCCCGCTGGTCACTGTGAAGTGGGTTCAAGAGGATGGGCGATCCGATGGGGCTTCTGTGAACGCCAGCATCATCGGCGTCGGGCCGTTCTTGTGGCCCCTCGGCCTGCGATGAAAGGTGTTGCGATTGTTGTAGTTGGTGCTGTACCTTCTCTAGCTTTTTCCTGCTTTCGCTTAGACCTCCGTTGTTCTTCTTGTTCTCTCGTCGTTTGCTCTCTGACTTATGTGTGTTGACGCTAGTCGGCAAAGCCGGTGCATCGGGTGGAAGCGTTGGAGGGACCGGCTCCGGTGGTGATAAAGGTGTCCGAGAGTCTTGGGCAATTAGGGCCGATTGCGCGGCGTATTCTATTAGCGTAGAGAGCATTATGTGCATCTCGGATACCGTGTCGGACAGGAGCATGAGCTGGTCTTCGATCACAGTCAGCTTGTCGTTGGAATCTGCTGACATCGGTGCGTGGAGGTTTGCAGGATGGTACTCATGAAAAGGAGCTGAGAGCGGATTGCTAAACGCGTGCCGGGAGTCTCCCGTGGTGGCTTCAATCATAGCTACCCTCAGCGCATCTTGTTGGCTATTAGGCGGACGCAGGGGGCCTGGTTGGAAGCGAGGGTCAGCAAGTAAAACGTCCGGATCTGGACCACGCGGCTCTGATACAGGAGACGACCGGAAGCTAGATCCGTCGTTAATGCTGATCATCTGCCTTGCAGTCTCGTTGACATTGGCAGCAGGTTCGTTGGCGCCAGTGTTGGTTCCAGGTGTCGCGTTCTGCTGGTCTTGTGAGTGCCGCTTTTCTTGCTTCTTCTTCTCCTCTTCTTTTGTCTCCTCCGCGATCTGGCCTGCCCTCTGCTCCTTCTTCCTGCGTTCGACCTCCTTCTGCACGGCGAACTCCAGCTCGGGATACTTGTCCATGATCTGGATGAACTTGTCCTTCTGCAACTGGAACAGGTCGCAGTACGTCAGAGCGCGAATGGTGGCGTTACGCTTCGACTCCGAGAGCAGCGCCATTTCGCCAAAAAATCCGCCAGGTCGAATCACACCCCAGTGCACCCCCAGCGGCGACAACACGTCACCAAAACCATGGGCCAAGAAGTACATTTCCGCGCCTTCGTCGCCAGCTCTGATGATGACCTGCTCTGGTTCGTAGATCAGGTTTCGCAGCCCGTTGGCGAGGTCGACAAGGCAGTCGATGTCCTGTCGAGCGAACATGGGTACCTTGCAAATGAATTTGACCCGCACGTAGAGGTCAACTCGATTGCGCATGGAAGACGGTAGGGTCTCCAGGACCTTCATAAACTGCCCCCCGACGGAAGAGTGGAGCTGATGGTACTGGAACGCGAAAACCTCCCTTTGCAGCTCCTCCGGGATGGAGAACACCTGCATGATGTTCAGTGTCTCCTTCATTTTATCCCTCCTCTCCGACTGCACGTCGCCCCTCTGCATGCGGTAGCTGATCTCGGATATCACAATACCATGCAGGATGACACCAATCACAAACAACAGTGCTGCGTACCGACGTTTCCATGGTGTGTCGACTGGTATATCTCCGTAACCTACGGAGGTGACTGTGTATAACGTCCAGTACAGTGAGGTGGTATACGTGAAGTCCTCGTCATCGTACGTATCACCTGTGTTCAGCAGCATGAACATAATGGTCATTATGTGCAGCCCCACGACACACGCAAACGCCATCTGCACGTTGGGGACGATTCCGTAGTGAAACGAAACAAGCTGCGAGTCGAGGCGCAAGCTATTGACGATTTTGAATAGCGAATAGACGCGAAAAACCTTCAGCAATCGCAGATGGGAAACGAGCGTGTAAACCCATCCCCCAAACATGTCCGAGCCGAAGGCCCACAGAATGAAAAGGTCCAACGGCAACGCGGCCAGAAGATCCCACGTGAAACCCCCGTAAATGTAAGCCTGGCGGATCTTCTGCCGGTCGTAGTGTACGATGCCCGAGCCCTTGTCAATAATGGCGGTGTCGAAGCAAAGGAGCATGTCGACAATGAAAACGACGGTGGCGAGCACTTCGATGAGGGCGTGTCCGATAGAGGTGAACATGAAATTCTCGCGGTGTGCGACGTAGAGCATCGGGACGAATATCCAGTAGTACAGAATAAGCACAGTGATCATCAGATCCCAGTACTGACGCCACGCAGCATCGGGCTGGAGGCAGTCTGACTTCATGGCGCCCTCAAGATGGGCCAGCGAGTCCTTCGTCTTCTGCAGGACCGAGAACTGGCCGCCGCGGTCGCGATCTTCTCTTGCTTTCGCACGCTCGCTCTTGATCTTTTTCAGGACGCTCAGCATCGAAATCGCAGAGACAGCTGTGCTCCTGCGCGGAGCTGTGCGGCGGCGCCTGGGAATCCTGCTGAGAGCCGCATTTGTAAGGCTCATATTGTGCGTCGAATCATCGTCTTCAATGACAGCCTTCCGCAGCGAATCTTTTCGCATGCTCTGCTCGGGACTCAACGGCGACGCAGGAGTTCGCAAGAGCCCCTTCGGCGCTAGCGAGCTTTTGGGGCTGGGGGCGGGCTCATCGCCGTCCTTTGCGCTCCCGCTCCAGTCAGAGGCGCCTACATCAACGCTCAGCGGCATGCACAAAGTTTGCCGATGCCTTCCTTTTCTTGGTTTTCTTCGGTTGGTGAGCGGACCCCCCTTTTTTTAGAGTTAAAGTTCGCTTGAGATTCGGGTGATTTAGGGTCTCCGTGTGACCGTTGCTAAATGGATTCTCGTAGAGCAAGGAAGGGCTATTTGAGTAGTTTCTTTTTTCTTCCACTTCTTCCCTCCTTGCTTTTGTTTTGCTGCTGTGAACCCATCCGGGAATTATCATAACAAGAGATCCGCACAGGTCCTGCGTTCGTACAAAACTTGTTGCTGCAGAATGCTCCTTCGACTGCCGAAGACATGTTCACCTCCAAGACCTGTGGACGTCACGCCCATCGTGCCGAGCTCCGACTGTGATTCTGGTTCTTCACGAACATGTTGGTTCATGGCACAGCAGCGCTGATGCCTTTTACCTAAAGGCAGATCGTGTTTAACCCTCTACCATCGGGCGGGCTTAGCCTAGAAAACAAACAACGACCTCATGAGGGGAACAAAGAACTAATTGCGTGGAGTAGGGGTTGAGAACCAGATGAAGGGGTTCGGAAAAGGGGCCAGAAAACGAAGCTTATTGTAGTGAGAGTAGACGACGGAACGGATGTTGGGAGTGTCGGAAGAAAAGACAAAAACCTCGGGGGGGGCGCCTGTTCTTATTTGGAAGCGGGGAGCACACACCACAGACGCAACAATGAGGTTTTTACAACGGTTGCAACTTCATACTCCCGACGACTTCACTTATTTGGGGATCATGGGCACGTCAATGAGTGACAACAGGGTATTTTGCCGAGCTTCGTGGTGAGACTCATGTTGGTCAGTGCAGTACATTTCCTTCTTCGGAATGACGGCTACTCCCTGAAGGTCATCTGCATAAGCACCTCTTCGCCAACTCGCGCCTAACGCGGCGACGAGGTCTGCCCGCCCTGAAGACAGAAGACGTCCTCCTGGATATGATGGATCTGCTTCGGAGATTCTCTTTCCACGTTGTCTCGGCGACGCCGCAAGATAGGCACGTATGCAGCTTAAAAACGCGGTCCCAGCCAAGAGCTGGAGAGCTTTGAGTCGGGACCATGGTGTCTGGGGCAAGTAAGGTCTGAAGCTGTCGGCAAACATTTGCGAGCATGGGGAGCTTCCCGGGCTGCAAACTGCTGACTCGATCAGGCTTTCGGGGCTAGCATAACAGGAGGAAACGAGATCACGCAACGGACTTTTCACGACCCTTGTGGCTATTTTCTTTATGGACAAGGAGTTTGTGTACAACAACGAAAGAAATGCGTAGGTTTGTTGCAAAGAAAGTGACTGGGTTCGTACAATAGTGCACACAGGTACTTGGCAATTGACACGCCTTCCGGACGGTAGATCGTTATGTGGAGAGTCCGGTGCGCACATAGCTTCGGCAGATGCATTCCGCCGCGTGCGGTTTGCTGCTGGCGACGTTTGGCGCAATCACGAAAGCACCATCAAGGTTTGTGCATCTTTTCCTTTGCTCACGTATTTTTATTTCTTTCCACCAGACTCGGTGTACGCCCTTCCGTTGTGTTGGCCCAAGCAACAAAAGGACCCAAATCGGTGACCCTGCCAGCGTCGGAGCTATAGTGTTGGTAGTGCTGCTAGATCCTGCGGATGCACACAGAATATATTTGTTTTCCCACATCGGCATATCTAGGTGCTGTCAGTGTTTTTCAACAACAAAGACATGAACTCGCAAGAATGGTAGTTCATTAGCCATCTTCACACACATCTCCACGTATTGAAGGCTTCGGCCAGAATGCTTTTCACAGCCGATCCGCGCGGGAACAGGAGACGGCTGCCACACGTCCAATTGTCATCCGCTGATTGCAGAGCAGGAATTCTTGCTGATGCCACGTTCGGTGTGGCTGCTGTGGGCCAGGATCACAAGCAATCTGCTTTAGCAGGCACACCCTTTCTCGGAAGATGACTTCCCTTCGCGGAGGTTCACCGTGTGGTTTGCGGTGGGTGGGGCGAAGTCGGCGCGTCGCGTGATGACGGTTTTTGCGATCTTCAAGAATGCCTCATCGATATGCTCGCCGGTGACTGCGGAGGTCTCGAAGTAGAGCATGCCGTTGTGGCTCGCTAGCAGCGAAGCCTCTTGAGTGGTGACCTGCCTCTGGTCACCCAGACTGAGATCACTCTTGTTGCCGACGAGCATCACGACGATGTCCTGGCCGGCCAGCAGCCGCGCATCCTCCAACCACATCTGCACGTTCATGAAGCTCGCTCGCGACGTCAGATCAAACACAATTAGGGCAGCTGCGGCTCCCCTGTAGTAACTTCGCGTCACTGAGCGGTAGCGCTCTTGCCCAGCAGTGTCCCAGATCTGTGGATATTTTTCGCCTTCACTCTGTATGGCCTTTCTTCACCATAAAGCTGCACGTTCGTCACCAGCAGCCCTGAAGGTAGGCAGTAGAAGCAACAATAACTATACTTTACAAGAGAATGAGGGCTGGAACTGTGTCCAAGAAGAGACTTCGCTCTGCAGCAGGCGTCGCGTTTGATAGGCAATAATTAGGCTTGTTGTTCGGAAAATTATGATATTAGAACGAAGAACGAACGAGGAAGGCAACCTGAAGTTTAACGTCCTTGTCCATAACGTTCACAATCTTCGTGCCGAATTCGACGCCGATGGTGCTCGTCTGGTCTTCGATGAAGTTCCCCTCAATGAACCTGTGCAGGATGCAGCTTTTACCTGTCGACTGGTCACCGATGATAACGCATTTGATGAGCACGTCGTACGTTGCTTGAGCCGACATTTTTGATGCCCGAATTTAGTTTGGGGGTTCTTCTTAAAATGTGCCGTTGCTCTGGTCTGAGAAGTGCTTGCGCTGAGAACGCTGTACTACTACTAAATGCCTCGTGAGAACGAGAAAAAACAAATCGAATTGCGTGTGGAATGTCGACAGCGGGAGTGCGCAGCACTACTCTTGATGCACTAATGACTTTCCGTGTTCGTATCGTTCTGCTGCAACCTAGCATTACAGAGTGCCTGCGCGCGACCAGGTAAATCAACCGATGCAGAAGTGAATCGGCTGCGAGTTTGTCGCACCGCAATCATCTCTTCGGAGCCGTCCAGCCATGCAACGAGCATGTTTTGCAAACCGACGCACGAGTCTAGCCCAAGTGTTTTCAGCATTCGACAATATGTGGTTCGTGCGAGGGAGAGCAATAAGGGGCTCGCTCGGCTTTGCTAAAAAGCGCAAGTCGCGCGCGGAGGCTAGTGGGTTGCACAGGATAGTAGGCTTCCGGTAGGCTTGAGAGCGAAATATACTTACGATTACGGTACGATGCTCGGAACGGTGAATGCGTGCGTTGTAGGAGAATGATTGTAGCTGCGAGCTTCACCCCAACTTCATCTACAGCTGAGCAGACTGATGAGCACCCCGTTCGACCGTGCGTGAGCTACCGCAGACAATTTCCGGTGGGTCTTTCACGGTTAGATTTGCAGAAAAGACACAACGCGCTGTGGAAAGCTGACAGGCCGCCGAAAGCGCTCTCTAGTAGGTACCATCATGTGAGGCCGTGCAACCTCTAGGTACCATCAGGAGAGGCCGCGCAACCCGGGCAATTGTTCAGCTTCGAGTGTATGAACTCGTCGCAAGCTGCGCAGAATGTTGATTGACAGGCAGTGCATCTCTTCAAGCTTTCGGCTGCGGCGTTGCACGCGGTGCAGATAACTGGGCTGCTGATGGTGACAGACTCGGACTTTCGAGATGGGAAAAGCGAGTAAAAGGAGCGAGCAACATGCACCGACGAAAGAAGCGTTATGTTGCAGACATCGCACACAGCGGGCAGCATGGCCACAATTGACGCACAACGAGGGCACTCGTACTTCGGCCGTAGTATCTCTTCGGACGTGGTGGTGGTGCATTTTGCGATGTTCGGGAAGCCCATGACTACAAAGGACTTCGGCAAGGCTGGAACCTTTGTGGATTGCTCCTGCTGCTTACTGGTGTTCAGTTGCGAGCCCTCGGATGGACTCGTGTCGACAGGTGCATCTGCATGGGAGAACAGGAGTTCTTGAAAGTGGACTTCATGCTTCGGAACAGTGTAGGTTCCACCAGTTCGGTTTGCCAGCGTACTCAACACGCGGAGTTGCCCTCCAATGCTGATGATGTTGCAAGTGATGCGCTGCCGTGCAGCCTCGTCCATGGTACTGAAAATATCACCCGGGTCCGCGGTGCTGCTACTGGACCATAAAATAAGAATTTCACGTGTAGACACCAACGCTTGCGCTTTCAGCTGGTTCATGGCGGTGTCGAGGGCATTCTGCAACGACGCGACGCCTGACCCGCAAGACTGTCTGATGGTCTCGTTCAAACGATGCTGTATCTGCTGCGGACCAACCTGTAATCCGGTTACAACCTCTGCCGCACCTTCGCGTGTGATGACCAGACCCAGGCGGCCCAAGGGGCACTTGTCGAAAAACCGCCTCGCGAACTCCGTCGCAGCGAGTGCCACATTACTCAGGCGGTCTGGCAAGAAATCGCGCCGGTTGCCTCCTTCTGAAGCGTCGATGACCAGCACCATGTTCCGCATCACGTTGCGCCGGATCCGGTGCTTCCAGTCACGCTTCACCACCGAGTCTCTGCCCACCTTATTATTGCTTTCATTGTTGGTAGCTGTTTCGTTGTCTACCTCCGGAGACCGCCCCCGTTTCATTTGCGGACCCCTGTTTGTGTTTACGACTCGAAACAAGACACTCTGACCCGCTTGCTAACACTGCGCTAACACTGGCAGTTGAAACCCGAAGCTCCGCACAGCTCCAGACATTAACAACCGGTATGAGTCCGAAGAGGACACTGCACCGCTGTGTCCGCATGAGTTGTTGAACAAAGTACAGCAACCCGTAATGCACACGAGTCGTCGACGGTGATTTTCGTCTGTCACTGACTCGTCACAGGTGCGTTGTGGACGTTGGATCGTCTTCTGGTAGCGCGCACAGAAGAGTTTTTTAGAATCCGAATTGACGCAAACGGTAGTACCTGACTTCAGTTCAGTGTCTGTCGCCAGCTGCTACAACAGTTCCTCCCATGGGGATGCAGCCCACAGAATGCGTTTTTCAATTGCGGAAAGGCTTGAAAACAGTATTCGCTCGGGCTGAGGAATCGCTACTTGGGGTACAAATCGTTAAACAAGTGTTGTCTAACACGGGAAAAAGAACAGGTTGTTGGGAGACAAGAGAAAAATAACTCGGAATGCACTCTATTGGCAAAAAAGCCATTGCCACAGGCGCAGGTCGCGCTACGTGGGAACAGGGAAACAATATTATGGCAAGATTACAAGAGGAGGACAGTGACATTGTTTTCAAAAGCGCCGCCGCTACTCCCCGGTCGAGCTCGTCAAGGAGTCGAGTCGATGTACGAAGCAGCGTTGCAGTGCATTTGTGCCTGAGATTGGCCTTGGCTCATCGTCATCAGATTTGCAACGTAATCTAGAGTTGCGAAGAAAGGGAGCCAGTCGGTTGACTGACTTTACTCTGATCTACGATGGGCGCCTGCACGCAGGACAGCGAACGTGAGTCCGGATCGCTTTCATTTGGATGTCGTAGCTCGACGGCCCTGTGTAAGTCCATTCAAATAGGGGCTTGCAAGTAGGGATGGCATCGAAGTGCGGCGGCACGGACTTTGACAGGCGCAGGACGAGTCTCAGGTTATGAATTCAGTTCTAGCATTTTTCACAGTTCGAAGACATTTGGTTCTCGAGTAGGCTGGTTCGAAGTAAGCTGTAACTTGTGGGCTGGTTTCCCGTCACGTGTCAAGTGCGCGTGCATGCCGTGCAGCAAAGCCGAGTAAGAAAGCTTCGTCGCGCCCGAGAGCACTGCTGTGAAAGCTGCCACATGTGAACCCAACGCCTCGGGGCTGACAACCTCTCCAGCGACGCCGCTTATCACTACGATCCGGCTGCCTTGAGGAGCATTGTCGCACTCGCGCGGTAATATCATGACCTTGCCGCTCGCCTCCACGATCGTATTCTCCGGGTACTCCTGTTGCATTTTTCTCTTTGGCACTGGTTCACATGTTTAAGGCGGAAGGCCGACATCAATACACCAATAAGACGGGAGAGGGTGGTTTGCTTGTTGCAACACACCTCTAAGTCTGTGGGTCTTCTGCAAGCAAACAAGTCTCCTAGTACCGACCCGAAACTCTTACTGCTCCCCGAGCGATGGAGATCGCCTTGAGGATAATCGCTGAGAGCCGTGACCATGAGAGTATCGTCCACACGCGATTAGGAAAGTCGAAGAAAGGTAAGCCATACCAGCATGGGCCCTGAACCGCCTGACACGTCCCACAGGCACGTGAGGCTCGTATTCGGTTTCACATTCTCTTTAATCAGCCGCTGGAACGCAAATTCTTCAATGACACCTGCGCTTTGGAAGTCGGCTGGCACGATAGCATCCGTAGCCCGGTTCAAGACACTCCGCCCGTGCCCGACGTACAGGAGGAAAAGGTTCGAATTCGGCTCGGACACAAGCCACTGTATGGCGTCGATGATGTTCTGTTTGCTCGGGAAGACGTCTGACTGGACGTTGACATCGCCGGTGTCTTGTAGCACACGGATGTCGTACGCCTGCGACGCTCGGCGCATCAAGAAGTTGCCCATGTTCGACGCGGCCAGTGGCGCTTTCCGCAACGGCGCCACGCTCGTCTCGCGATCATAGGAGATGCCTATCAAAAGAGCTTTCACTCGCTTCCCAGGCGGTCCGCCCAGTCCCGGTCCTGCATTCGTAGCAAACCCGGGTGGTGGCTGCTTGATGTGAACAGACGGCGGCGGTGGCTGGCCAATGGGTTCACTCAACCCCGCAACACCAGGTGGGTGCTTTATAGCCAGCTGGCGCGGTGGCTGGATCGGACGCGGCGACATGCCAGTCATGAAGTTTGGTCGAACTGTATGCGAGGGCAGCAAGACGTTCTTGTCGTACATAATGGAGCGTATCGTCTCGAATGCGGGTACCCACGCGTGGAAGATGTCCTCTCGCATAGTCATCTGTGTTGTTTCCTGTTTGAAGACCAGCGAATGTTTGCAGCAGAGCAGCTACGTCTGAGTACACAAAACAAGGGAAGTACGGACAGCCCCGAACAGAGGCGATGACGAGTACACCCGGCCCCCGGTATCTCTGCCCGAACTGCTTCTCCCCATGGTTGCGCTGTCACTTGACAATTTGAAAACGCTGCATACCAAGTCGACGCCTCGATACACGGCCTCGCCATTCCTCTGGCTTCGTGTACGAAAGGTGAGAGTAAAGCAGCCTTTGGTCCCGACAAGCCGACGCTTGTTGCCAATACGCATGCCACGGATCCAATCGTCGCCGCCGTGGGGCACTTTGTGAGCTTGGAAGCCAGGGGATGCGACTCCCCGTTGCACGCCAACCAACTCAACAAGCGGCTCCTGCAGAATATTGTAAGAGTGTGTAAAGCATGCGTGCAATGCGTACAACAAATCCGGGTGCAGTGATAATTCGAAGCACAGGGGCTTGAAACTTTCGCTTCGCTAGCCCCATTTCAAAACCGCTGCCGCGTCTTTTAGATGGCGTAAAAGCGACCAACAACATCCAGAGTCAGCTTCCAGTTAGGAGGCCAACTAAAAGAATAGAGAATCGATCCCCTGTTATTCCATGCTATATTATCGTTCACAGCAACATCGGTGGTCGGCCCGGTATGCGTACGGTGTACGTCCTCAAACCTTTCACTCCGATGAATGGATTACTTGCAAGACACCATTACTAACGTCCAACAGCCAAACCACCGAGCACAGCCAAACTAAAGGCTGTCAAGCCAGCTGGCCCGTCCGTCAACCAAAGCGAACCTGCCAGGCCTTTTCGCGGTAATGTAGCCACAAGAAGCACGAGCGGGGTCAGGTTTTTTTCACTGACACTTGACTGATTGGGGCAACTTGGTGGGCACTCTCCCTCTGCACGTTGCCTGTTTCTAGCTTTCTTGGTACGGTGGACTCTTTACGCTACGCCTTCTTTTTTTGTATAAGCACCTGCTTTGTAGGAAATACTTCAGGAGGCTGCCAGCTGCAAAAGATCAAAGGAGGTAAATGTGCTGTAGCCCACACGGAACACAGGTGAATCTGGGTTTAGTGGGGCGTAAGCGTTCAACAAAAATGCCGAAGCAACTCGACAGGTCGTTGAGCTGGGTGAAGAGAGTGGTCGGGACTGATGTCCCGTCCCCGTAAGCGTTCAACAAAAAAGACCCACTTTGTAGTTGGATTGTTTTCTCCCCCTCTAGCCTCCTTCGAAGTAAGCACACGGCAGCCCCTCGAGTATTTTTGAACCCCAAGTTCGCAAAGTTTCGCCGCAGAATTATACTGTATCTCTGGCTAGCTGGGTAGCTCCCAAGGTAGGCCCCTCTGCTTCGGAATAACCACGACACGCGAGCGAGCGTGAACGTACTGGAAGACTCGGCCACTGCTTTCTAGACTGTTTCTTGTAGTAAGCGGTCGGTTTTTCTTTCTATCAGCAAAAAGTACGTGCGCTCGGCTAAGGCCGGCGCGTGGCGAGACTGGAGGCAGCAGTTAAAGTGCGGGGAACAGCAAAGTTCGGGCGAAGCTAAGTTCGGGCAATGCTAAGTTCTGGTGAAGCAAAGTTCGGGTGAAGCTAAGTTCGGGCGAAACAAAGTTCGGGCGAAGCAAAGTCCGGGCGAAGCTAAGTTCGGGTGAGCAAAGTTCTGGTGAAGCAAAGTTCGGGCGAAGGTGAAGCTAAGTTCGGGCGAAACAAAGTCCGGGCGAAGCTAAGAAGCTAAGTAAGTAAGTAAGTAAATTTCTCCGGGGGGCTGAGAAACTCCGCAAAAAACGCAAATTTCGGGCACATCAGGCCCCGAAACGACAGCAAACCTCGAAATAATCTTCGACCGGAAAAGTGTCATGGGCGGGGTTTGAACCCGGACACACCGGCCTGAAGGCCGACACCCGCTCACTCTGCCACCCATATACATTTTCCCAGGGGGAGAAAAAGCCAGCTCCGCGCTATTATCTAGTTCAAAAACAATACACTTTTTTAGTGTAGAGAAAAGTGGGGTTGGCTCGAATAGAGGCTATTCACATTGCATGTTCATAGGACCTCCAGTCTCGAAATAGCTATTCCACGATGTTATCGAGGCATGTATTTCAGTCGTGTCGAAAAAAGAAAAACTACATACAAGTGACTTCCACGAGCTGCTCTTCTCATTCGAAGCGTAGCAGAGGGTGGGAAACAATTTCCCAGTGTATGAGTCAGTCAGCATTTTGATGAAGAAGAAGCGTTCGCTTGGTTCGCCTTCTCTGCCGTACTTCACCAAGTAAACACCCTTCCGCATCCAGTTAATCGCATTCAGAAAGGCAGGTCTCATAAAGCTTTCAACAACTTCATCGTCGTGCTCGTTGATTCCATACTCGATTCCTCTAAGCGAGAGGAGACTGAGTACAATGGGACAACCTGGGTGCTTCAGCCATTCAAACGTCTTCGGTCGCTCAAACCGCTGCTGGTTTGCGGGCACTACCGGTCTTGCGTCGTCGGGGTAGTCTAGCTGGATCTGAGGGACGTCCATTTCCATCACACGCGGCCGTTGCTTATCGAGTGCCATCTCCTGCTCCAAGACGGAAGGTGGCTCGTTTCTCGGTGACCTAGCCGACTGAGGTGATCGAGGAGACACAGGCCCAAAGTCACCGTCGAAAAGCCTCGAGTCGAACGTTGCATCTTGAGACCGGAGAATAGACCGAAGCGGCGACGCGTGCGGCCTCACCTGTATTTCGTTGCCGTTTTTGGCGCCAGTCGGCGGTTCCCGGAGAAACACCCTTTAATTCCTATGGCAGTAGCGCAAATAACAAGAAGAGGGGGGTGAACTCCGGAGCAAGGCACATGCTCTGGTAACACAAGCGATGATCTAACACGCATACGGTCATAAACCTCAGGCCACTTACAGAATGACCCTCTCTCGGGGAGCTGAACACACTACTCTGGGGGAGCTTTTTAACACACACTACTCTGGGGGAGCACGACTCACACTACTCTGGGGGAGCTGAACACACACTACTCTGGGGGAGCTTTTTAACACACACTACTCTGGGGGAGCAACTCTGGGGGAGCTCAACACACACTGCTCTGGGGGAGCACGACACACACTACTCTGAATCAACACACACTACTCTGGGGGAGCTTTTTAACACACACTACTCTGGGGGAGCTCAACACACACTACTCTGGGGGAGCTTTTTAACACACACTACTCTGGGGGAGCTACTCTGGGGGAGCACGACACACACTACTCTGGGGGAGCACGACACACACTACTCTGGGGGAGCTCAACACACACTAGCTTTTTAACACACACTACGCTGGGGGAGCTCAACACACACTACTCTGGGGGAGCTTTTTAACACACACTACTCTGGGGGAGCTACTCTGGGGGAGCACGACACACACTACTCTGGGGGAGCTCAACACACACTAGTCTGGGGGAGCTTTTCAACACACACTACTCTGGGAGAGCTCAACACACACTACAGAGAAAACAGACCGTCACGAGCGGAGCCTGTTGCTCGAAGCTATCGTTTGCAGCGGGAGTGCGGAGGCTGTGTCCACTGGCGTACGCGGGGTCAATGGGATTCAGCGGGACAGACATAGACGTCTGCTCGTCAGCAGGCCCTGCGGGACGCAGCGCGATGTGCAATTCGGACGAGTTAGCAAGCATCCTGCTGTGGTGCAGAGTCCTGCGTTTTTCGAGGGCAGCGAGTCGCTCCGCCACCCACCGTCTACGTGCCGGTGAAGACGAGTCAGCGGCTGTGATGCTATCGCCGGACACGGTGAATATCGGCTTGCCCCTGTGCAAGGCCGCCGTGAACGGCTCGCTACCATTTGGAGGCGGGTGGTGCGTTACGCTTGGCACCATCGGTTCCCGACTGCGGAACTCGTCGCTCGTATACTTGACATGCACACTGATATTACTCTCAGGAAACGGTAGGTGATCCTTCACGGGCGACGTAAAAGCTGACGGGCCAGCCGAGTACCCGACCGCGTTGCCGTATTTTGCGGTCGCTCCATTCCTCACGGGCTGCGGGCTGATCCTTCCATTCGACGCGTTGGGACCGTACCCGAACTTGGCGGGGGTGATCCTAGGGGAGTCGAAGATACGCTGTGCGTCATCCCAGTTCGGGGGTTGTGGGGGAGCGGGCAGGCCCTTTAACAGGCCCGTTGCCGTGGGTTTGAATGCGCCTCCAAATGCATCTGGCGCGCCGTACAGCCGGCGAGGGCCCTCGGGGGATGTGGATGGCTTGAAGGTGTCCGATTGGAAGGGCGTGTTCGTACTGAGAGAGGTGAGGGGGCGTTTGAGAGTGGTCGACAGGGTTGCCACAGAAGGAGACACGGGGGGCACACCGTGTGACCCTGGGTGCAGTGGGTTCTTTGGAGGGGGGGGTATTTTGGTGGCGCTTTTGTAGCCCGAAGCCGCGATGGGGGTCGGATGCGTGGTCAAGGGGGGTGATTGTAATCCTCCGGAAGTCTGTGAGAGTGAAGTGGACCGCTGGGTGGGCTCGGGGGCTTTAGGGGAGACAGTTTGAGTTTGATCTGCACTACGAGGGGTATGCATCATGTCCCCGAGTTCAGTTCGTTTGCTGGCTGGCGTGACATTGCCGTGGTTTGCGTCCAAGTTGATGTTGTAGCTTTGCGAGCTCGATACTAACTGCGGTCTTTCGACTACGGCAATGCTGGGCTCCGACGGCATTGGCTTGTCAAAACGCATGGATTCCCGGGCGGATGCCAGCGACTGGAAGGGTTGGTTGGAAATGGATTGTCTAAGGGATGATTGTTGCACCAAAGTGACGTCTTGTTCGTGCAGGTTGTGTCTAGGGGATTGTGCTTGACTGTGTCGCATCTGCATGATTTGAGTATCTGGTGATACAGATCTCTGCGCTTGGGGTGGCCGTGTAGTTGAAGCCATGCTGAACCCTTCGGGAACTTGCCATTTGTCTAGGTGCTCATCGAGGATGGTGCCAAGGGCCTCATGTGACACATTCCTAGGCGTCACACTGCTGTGTCTGGATGGCAGCAGGGCCGGCACCCGCCGTCTCGCTCCGAGGTTCTGCCCACCATCGCTGCTTCTGCGGGTATACAGCTCCTTGCTGATCTGTCGTGCAATAAACTGTTCGTTGTGGCCCGTGTCGTAGTGCGTGTCAATGATCTTATTCATCGAAGTCTCAAATCCAGGACTCGACACCGGCGACCGCCGGCGCGGCGAAATTCTGCTCAGCACGGACGCGTTCATTGCGGTTGCCTTATTTTATGGGAGGGGTGTGCTTTTTCTGTTTTCCTCTTGCCTGGCGAGCGCGCAGGCCAGTGCCACCCGGATGCCTACTTGTGAGTTCACTGTGGCTGCAGTAAAAGCAGCCAGAAATCTCATGTGAAAACAATTATAGAGGTGTGCTTGCTGATTGACCAACGCTTTGGTCTCAGTTCCGAATGTCGGTCCCCATGGAGACGGTGTTCGCTGACTTCCCCTTTGTTTCTTAGGGTTCGTTGTCATGCGGCAGGCGCTGGCAACAAGTCCAGCTTGAGTGCCAGAGTTGGGTAACCTTGCTGTGCAGCAAACCCCCCAAACCCTCGCCGGGCGACATATGTGGAGCTCATGCAGTCAGTAGAGATAGGAAGAGTGAAGAAGATGTTCCAGATAAGTCTCGCTTTCACACCAGGTTACGGGATCTCTGTAAAGAGATCCGCTACTGTCGGTACAGCGGGATACTTCGTGTCTTAGAAGAAGAGAAAGCAACGGCGCATCATCTTTTCGAGCAGGGTCGAGAAGGCCTGGGCAGCTCAGTTTCAGTCAGCAAGCAGCACCATGTTTTTGATGAAGTATTCGTCGTAAGAAGTAGTGTTGGCAACACCCTCGTGAAGGCGCGTTTGCCTGGAAGCCCGGATGACGTTGCAGGGCGATCGACGGCTTGGAAAGAGCTGCGAGAACAGCGAAGGCGCGCCTGCTAGGTCATGTTCTAGAAGGAAATCAGCAGGATCCGGGTTCTGGTTCAAGTATGCCGCGCGGACGTGTAATTCGGAGGACCGATCACTGATGACATGGGTTGAGGGTACTGTCTTCCGAAGGGACCTGCTGCAGACAAGGCGCGAAGCCTGAACGACAGCGGATGAGAGATCTTCGCGAAGATCAAAACGGATGCGCCCCGAGCACTTGACTCTGAACACTGCAGGTGTCGACGAACTCTTTGTCACTACGATGCGGACACTTCGCACCGCCTTAACGGCAGGTGAATACGCAGACGTTACCAGAAGACGCCCGTGCGCAGTCACCGTCTTCGTTGCTTTGTCAAGAACGCCACCGTCGGCTGCCATCAACACAACCTCAACCTCCGTTTCCCCAGTGCCCCGCAGGATTATGCATACATCGGAGACGTCTGACGGGTGCTCCAAATTGCCTGAATTGGAGGTGTCAAGTTTCTTCAGATTCGATATCCTGGCTTACTTGCCTTTTCTTAGTGGCTCGCGACCGTAGTGGGGGAGAATTCCAATCGTGCTGAAAATGTTATGTGCTCAACATCGTGTCGTGATCCTTTAAGCTTATCCACTCCCTCAGGGAAGGGCCACCCTAGGCAGCTTGTCACTTCCTTCTGTTTTCGGGGGAAGAAAACACACCTTGCGTCCACTGAGGTGCCGAGTACCTGGCAAGCCAGCCAGGGTCGACTGGTGAATCGCTGTCGTCGTCATTGAATGAGCTGCGGAAGGTGGGATCCGCTGGGCGAAACGGGCGGCGTTCGTACGAACTGCAAGTGACCAATTTGAACGAGAGAACCTGCGCGTCGGCGCCGCTGCCGACGAGCGCGAAGTCAGGGGTTTCCGTGTTGGACAGTCCAGAGCGGCGACAGTTCACGGCAGGCTGCCACGCTGCGTCGCAAGCAACGCCATGGTGCCCGTTGCCTGACAGATCACGTAAGTCGCCACACAGTGGCCAGTGGCCCTGTACCGTATTTCCGCACGTGATGCGCAGTTCCTGCACGTGCACCGTCGCGACGTGCGCACACCTGAAGTCGCTCAAGAGCAAGCCGCCTACGGCAAGGCCTCTTCGGAAGTCACTGAAAGCACTGGGCGCTTGATTACTGATGATGTCAACGCTAACAATCGACCCATTGAACTTCACCGTCACTGCGCCGTCAGTCGCAGATAACACATCAATCTCCAAGTGATGCCACGAACTGCCTACGACTTGTGCCTTCGAGCGAGCTACCAACCATCTACCACGCACGTCCCCTATCACCATAATCAACCCGTCTGTCTCCGGCTCAAGGCAGACAGCCAGTCCACTGCCATCGTCTTCTATACCTCCGACAAGCACGGTAACCTCATGGGTTGTTTCGGCAACGGCATTCAAAAACGAGTCGTTCGGCACACTTTGCCGCAATAAACCGGCAGGTTGCGTTTCTTTGCTTGCTGCAGCGAGCCAGACGCTCAGCTTGAAAGCATTGAGCATCGAGCCTGTACTACCGATTGGGCCGAGGCAAACGGGGCCGCTGGAGGGGGTAATGAGGAGTATGGAGGGCGGAAGGGGGGTCACAGACGGCGCCGTGGTCAGGCAATGCATATAAACAGGGTTCCGGAACGGCGAGCAGTCAACAGAATTCTCACGGGGATCGAGGGATAGATTCAGGATCGCGTGCTCGTCCGCCCAGATCCGAACGGAACGTAGCGATCCGCAGAATGGCTCAATGGGCACCGGCGTCGTTTTGGATTTCATGTTGCGGACAGGCAGCGCGCAGCCGATGACAATGGGGCAAAGGGGAGCGTGCGGTGCGGGCTCTTTGATAAAGAATAATGGTTCACGTGTTGTCGGGTTGTGTTGAACGGTGGTGACCACATCGGTCACAGGGGATCCGTCGATGGTCAGCGTGGCGATTACCGATGGTGTGGCTGAGTCGAATGGGCGGAGTAAACGCCATGTGATGTGGTGCCAAAGGCCATCGAACACCCGTATGGCGTCGTGCTCGGAGCACAGGTGCCGTTGGTTGCCGTCGCGGACTGAGAGAAGAAGCTTTCCAGGCGAATGGCAAAGATTTGCGTCTTTGTTGGCGCACACCCTCAGCTCATGCTCAGGCCCGGCGCCTGGGCTCGACAGACCGCGCGCGCAAATAAGGGTCATCGACGCTGTCGCGTTCTCCGTCTTCATGTAAAACTCGATCGAGCACTCCCTCCCGACAGAAAACACCCTCCAAAGCCCCGGTGCCTGCCGGCACACGACATGCCCTTTGCGGCCGTCGAAGATAAACACTTCTTTCTCTCCGACGCTGTCCCCCCTGGGACCATCCCTATTTCCGAGCCCCTCGCCCAAAGCCCAGCCTCCACCACCAACCCTGTCACCCGGCGAGTTTTCCCAGGTACACCTCACTGCCCGAGCGCTTGGCGCGGACATGTCATCGGGTTGCAAAGTGACCCCAACGCCCTCGTCGCAGGGCCACGTGCAGCGCTGGAACCCATCCGAAACCGCGAAGTTCTTCATTTTGCCGTCGAATGGCAGTCCGAGAGCCCCGCGGACGTATCGCGCGCCCAGAAACATCTTGCTCCAAGCTTTCGGCTCGCAGGTGAAAACAACCTCGCTTCCTGCCGGACCGGACTCGTCCGAAATGGAGCCATCGCAGGTTCCAACAGTCAACGGCACGTGCCCGTCGTCGATAAGAACTTCGAGAAGCCGACGGCGGATTGACTGAACGCGTAAGGTGACAACATGCCACTTTCCGTCGCACAACCACGGGCAATGAAACGAGGCGGTGAGGAGGGTGCCCGAAGAGAGCTGGAATGCTAGAGAATGGCGCCCAAACTGCGGCTCCGACGAGCCACCGACGGCATCTGCCTTGTTGAGCAACCACGTGAAAACGGAACGAGCTGGGCTCGCAACCGCGGAGACAAGCGCCTGAGCATCGCGGTTGCCCGACGCAATGCAAAGAGAGACCTCGAAAAAGGAGTCGCCTCCACTGCCGTCCGGCGTGTCCCCCGTGCCACTGACTGGTCTGAGAGGGATTTCGACGAATGCGCGGCTGTCCTTGTCGAGCTTGAGACACGTAATGCGAGGCCGCCTGCACCACTGCGGGCGCACCACGTCCACTGGAACGCCGTTGCAGAGGTCATTGACGACGGCAGCATGTCGCGAGAAAATGATGTCGCATCGCAAGGACACCGCATCACTTACACGGAAGTGCTCGAAAGCGCCTGCAAACGGTAAGATATCCCTTCCGCCGATGGGACAACCCAGCGTGAGTGGCTCGACAAACGGGCCGAACTCAAAACGTGACGTGCCGTCATAATGGCCGGAAACGAGGAGGATCCGGATGCCGTCAAGAAACAAAGCGATTGGTGCCCTCTTCGCCGAGAAACGTTGGTTTGACTGTGCAGGTGTGTATGTGTTGGTGAGTTCGTCGTCATTGAAACCGGTTAGATGCCGTTCTTGACAAGGGAGGTTGAGGGCGATCGTCAACCGATGCCACCTCCCCGTCGTTGCCTCTGCTGCGCCGACTGCATCGTACTTAAGCCCGTTCTCATCGGTGACGGAGACACTGAGCCGGTTCAAGTGTCTGCTACCGCGCTCGCCAACATTCAAAGCCACGCAGAACCGCTGCTGGCCTCGCCCAATCAACTCTACGAGCACCCTCGATTCTGCGGTTGCCGACGCAAAGCTAAAGTCCCACGTGCTCTGGCCCAGCTGCTCGCCAACGCGGCCAAAAGACGGATGCAGCCGCACTGAGGTATCATGCCCGTCAAACTGTAAGCAAGACGCAGGCCGCTCGACACCTGCGTGTATCTCACGTTGCTCTGGGGACAGAGCAGGAGACAAGCCGGCTGACACCTTGTCGACAACGTCTTCACGAGCATGCTTTAGTGGGACCGGAAGCGGCAAAAGCCCAAGAGAGCCTGTTACCGAGTCTTTCAGCAACGAAAGGCTGCCCGCAGCACTCGTGAAATACTGACGGAGGAGCCGAGTCAAGTGGCCGTGGGAAGCCGCTGAATTGTCGCCTTGCATCACTGCCACACGGCGACGAGCCGACACTCGAAAGTCCGCAAAAACTCCTTCGAATGAAGAGCGGGCTCTGTCCGATGTCAGTTCGAGTTCTTTGGCGGTGCGGTTGCGCTTCATGACCGTCTCGCTCTGAGACGAAGCAATGCCTGACGCTAGCATGTCGTTGATGGGTAGCTCGCCGTCGGCAGCTATGCTCAACAAAACAGGGCGGGGCCGCAAGGTTACGTTGCCAGTGTATGCGTCTACTCGTGCCACGTTCCGCAAGTCTCTCTGCTGACCGTTCACGCTGAAGGCGAACTTGTTGGTATCGTCAGCCAAACGCCAGCGGGTATTGTACCAGCAACGCCGTCGAAACGCAAACGAGGCCTGAACGCACACGTTGGTATTGGTCTGGACGTCAACTACTACCAGTCTCATGCCCTCTTGGTTCAATAGGGCCTGCACACTGCAACCAACGTCGTCCCAGAGCTTCCACAGGACGCAACCTTGGCCAGTGCCTTCCTCGTCTACTTCCAACCACTCAGCATCGCAACGAAACCAGCAGTCAATCGTAACATTCGGCAAACACGCTGCGACTGCCTCGTCCACGCTTTCACATATAAACCCGCCGAGTCCTCTGCCCTCCGGCGAGATATACCACGTGTCGCCGCCGGTCTCACCCTTTCGGGTCATGCAATACGCCCTCCCCACTCCTAAAAAAAAATGGTATATTGTAAGTTCTATCTCTAGAGCAACCCCCCTCTTTTGCAACTCGAGGTAATTGAAGACCCGCAAGACCAAACAGAACGGGGGCTTCGACTATTTTTTGGGTAACAGCCGTCCAGAGTTGAAGTCGCCTGGTATCAGCCCTCGCATCGCTGCAGTCGGCAGAAATAACTCGACACGTGCCATCGTGGGCGAGCCTCTTGCAATCGGAGAGCTCTTTCTTCATCGACAGCTTGCTTGCAACTCTGTGATTGTTTCCGAGGACGATCCACGAGCCACTACAAACTCACAGGACAGAGTTATTTCTCGTCGGTTGAGGTGTCATGAGCAATTGAAAACGGAAAAAGCTGCGCAAGAAAAGTGGAACATGATCTAATAAGATCGCGGCTAGCCGTGGACCGCCCAGTGCGCTGAAGGATCAATCTGAAAGAAACAAACGGAGGAGAGCGTTGTTTTCCGATGACTCGAAACCCCCAGAAGCGGAGGGGGGCCCTGGGGGGGTCGTGTGAGAAAGTGCTGGTACGTGCTGAAGATTCGTATCTGCCCCGTGTTTGGTCCTTTACGCCACGGACACGATAGGCGGACTATCACCACCGTATGACTTGAGTGTTTGCGAATACAACGATGTGAGTCAACCATGTGAGTCTAGCTTTGTTTGCTATTTATAGCTCGCCAAACCCGTTTCGGGGAAAGGAACTGCACGTACACATACGTGCGACTCATGCCGCAACATGGGTGACCTGCAATTGGGGTGGGCCTCTTCCAGTACTTCCTCCACACGTTTTGCTTGTCGAACACCCGATTTTCGGTGCATCGGATCCGACGTCCTCCCCCACTCTTTGTCCAACTTGTGCAACAAATGTACTCAGTACAATGTACTGTAGGTAGAAGAAAGTTAATCCGAAAAGTCAACACAGAACCAACAGTTCCTGCAAGACCAGATCGCCTTTGGCTCGTTCAGGGAGAGCAAAGTTGCGCCACTGAAACATCCCGCGTCCCACGACCGAAAAGGCGGATCGTCTCTGGGAAGCAACAAACACAGTTCGCAAATCAGGGCGGTATTTCTGCCTCACACGAAGAGGTGGAGATGGGTTCATCTTGGGGCTGCATGCGTTTCGCGTTGACAAGGCGAAAGTCGGACCAGTGCCGTTCTTCATCTTCTTTTTACGATTCGAACGTCCAATCATCTCGAGCAACTTTGGACTGGTTCTCTTGTTTTGCTTACTTTTTGACACGTTTTTTCCCCACAAGGTTCTTGTTTGTTAAACGGGGCGGTATTGTTGGCTTGCTTTCTCCCACAGCGACAAGACTTTGAGAAAGAGACGAGTTGGAGTGCTGGGACCATCTCTCCGGGGAGTATCCAGTCGCCTACTACGGCCCCGTACTAGCTTACCCAAACACGACTGGAATCAACCAAGTGTCGACCAGGCCAAGCTACGATGTTGAATGCAACACTACCACCATGTTCGTAGGTCCTGAGTGTGTGCTCAGCTCGGTGCTGTGCTCGCTTCTGTGACCTGTAACGGCGATTGTGGGTAGCGGCGATAGGTGGGCAATTGGCTAGCAGCTGCTACTAAGGCAGTCGGTACTTCCTAAGCGGCGAATGAGGCCCCGAATGGCTAGCAGTAAAGACTTCTTTTAGCGAAAATCAGCTGGTTAGTAAGAAAAAAGGGTTGGGGGTGCTTCTCCCGAGAGACATGGCGTACGCAAGATGTATAACACAGCAACGAGGAAATGGAGGTAAGGCGGGCTCTGTTTAGTTTCGAAACAGGCGAGATCTCGAAGGGACATACTGAAATTCTCGTGGTCTACTTTCACGGATTCAACCTTTCTAACCATGGATGTCTTGGGCGGAGTGAACGCTTGAGGCCTGTGCGTTGGAACACCAAGACCTCCGTAAACAAAAAGAAAGCTAACCACGGCCTTCTACCCGAAGTATATTCTTGTTCTTTTAATTGAGCCGGAAGCTGCTGCGGAGCCTAGTGCGGAGGGACCTTATAAAAAACAAATGCTCTGGGTACTCGTGGCTGGCATCGATGGTACTCGGCTCGGATATCTCGGTTTTGAGCCAGCGTTTGCACTGAGGCCTTGCGGAAAATGTGTTAACCGGAAAATTTGGACTTGCAAACTTTGGACATTTTCCCGCTCAGACCAAGGTTGGGAGTTTCCTTTTGTAGAGTTAAAGTTCGCTTGAAATTCCGTGGTTTTGGGGGTTTTCGTGGTATTTTGAAGCCAACCGTTTGCCACTCGTTTCTTCGTCAAGATGCTCAGGTCTTTCTGGATTTGGTGGACGTACAGACACAAATATAGACTTCGGGGGCCCCTCGGGCAAAAAAAACTTCCTCGGGACAATAAACCCTTCCTCGGGACTAAAAGGCTTTTTTTAGTCCTAGTAATAAATAGCTATTATTCCTAGGAATAAAAAAATTTATAGTCCTGGCAGGAAATAAAGGCTTTTTTATAGAACGGATTTTTGCTTGCGAGGCCTAGACCGGAAACCGACGGCGCACCGCGGAACATGCAAGTAAGGAGGGCACCGGTACTGTACAAGCGAGGGGAACATGCGATGTTTTTCTTGGGTTGGCGACGGGTAATAATCTTTGTTGCCCACTGCAGCGGCTGCGACACAGCAATCCGGAACACGGTCGGTACTCGTCGTTGTGCACATTGCGACGCAAATTTGTGGTGCTGGCGTTGCTGACAAGTTGGCAAACGAAGATTAGTTCTTCGTACCTTAACTCCGCGTCGCGGTGCCCACTGATTAGCTTGCTGTGCGCTGTAAGCCTGCCTTTTATAGGGTATGTTTAGTCTCAAAACTCATCATCCGCAACGACTGATCTTTTGTTCGAGGTCTACTCGACTCCTCTTGACTTCATTTCACAAGGCATCCAGCGAAACTGGTTTTGCCGGGAAAATATCTGGACCGGAATCTGGACCGGAAAAAATTGGACGTTTGGGGTGTTTAAATTTTGGTGAATTTCCCTTATACCCCACCACTTCAAATTTTGTTCCCTTATATCCCAAGGGGCAATTTGTTCCGGGCATTTAAGGGAACAAAATTATAAGCGTCAGGATATAAGGGAATTACCGGTACACCTTAATTTTTTTTGGACATATTCCGGCCCAACATTTTTCCGGTTTACACGGTGTTTCCAAACCACTGCGACACTTTCAAATATTAAGCGGCGATGGAGCCACGAGTGGGTAACCCCTTCACATGGAGCGCCGCGCCTTGTGTCAGTTCTCGACTTCGGCTAATGGGTCGAGCATTTCTGGCTACCAAGGTCAAAAAGAATGCTGGTTTGGGCGATGCCACTCGACAGCGGGGTGAGCACCGGTTGAAGTACGGCGAACGGCACTTTTCTGCTGTATGACTGCCGTTGAAGTCTTACTTGTATTTGTGCAACTGTTTGACCTGCGGTACCACATCACGACAAAGCGGACTGCAATCGCCGCGTCCTAACGACACAGAGAAAAGTGCGACTTATTTGCGTTTGGCCTTCGTCTTCGTCGCTGCGCTGACAGATCCCGTGCCATCTGCATTGGGCACCAACGACAGCGGAGACTTCGGATTTCGTTCAATTGCAAAGTGATAACAGGTCCGAGACCCGAAGCCAAAAATGACCACGCATGTGTCCTCGAAACCCTTTTCTTGAATGTGCATGGATATTCCCCTCACGGGGTCGCCGTCCTTTCCGGCGGGTTTCGGGCCGATTGGCCCTCATGCTCCGTCCAAAACACAGGGGCGAGCTACTCTGTCCCCGGTTCGTCAATGAAATGTAGTTGTGATCATATCTATGTATTGTGATTCGTTATCTTTATAGCACGTGTTTTTACCTGCATTTACGTGTAACAAGATGCAGGCTATGTGATTTCACATATTGTGTCACATGGCGTATGAGTGTGGGGACAAATGGGTCGTGATCTCTCTCACAGTCCCCTCCCACGAGTCTGGCAAGATCAGAAGTTGAATCCGCCACAATTGCGGCCGGTGGTGCACCCTTGGGTTTCGTTGACCGCACTACCCTGAGCCCAAATCCTGGACGTGGTTTCAGGTGGCAAATTTGGCAAATGATCATGATCAGAAGGTCCTACTTGGGCGGTTCAGTTTCCTCACACACTGCATGTGGCTAAAAAGAAAAAAGGAAAAGAAAAGAAACTAATTATATGCTGGTGGTATTGCTCGGTACGAACAGAAGAGAGGGGGGAGGAACCTGAGTGCGAAGCTGCAGCTTCGGGCATCCTACCGGTGGTAGCACCATTCAAATAGGCAAAACTGGCACGGGAGAGGCTAGAGACTTTCGACGAAACCTAGGTCTCGAGATCCACAAAAAGTTGTGCGCGCATGAGGCGCACAGATGCAGAGAAACTGTAAAGAACTGCCATGAGCGTGTTTCCACCGCAACTTTGTGAGGTGTTGTTCAGATGTCCTTTCCTTATCCAAGCGAATGCTGATCACGATCAACCGCACGAACGGAAAACACTGAAAGCGTGCGACAGCGATGGTTGACTCGGCCTTTTTCGGCAATGCGGACGGCCCTTTCCTTGTGCTGGTATGGCGCAGATTGTTTCCCTTCCCTTGTTGCAGGCACACATCTCCGACCACGTTGAGGGTTGTCGTATCAGGCAGATAGGGCCACGGACATCTTTGAAAACTTGCGACTTCTTCTGATGGGTCGGCCCTGCCATAGATTGAGCGGAGGGAGTGCTCTTGAGGCCAGCACTGTTGAGCTTTCTGAAACAGCTCGTGAGTTCTTCTTGGATCTAACTCTGACAGCCTGGCGACAACAGCTGCACACGCACAACCAATCGCTTGTATATCAGAGCAGAACGGGGCAAGCGTGGCCCAAAGAAACTCTACAGGAAACGATGCTGCCCCCCATTTTTGGACTGCCACTCAGCGTGGAAAACGCTTTTGGAAACAACGTGCTTTTGCTTTAGGTTAATACGCACGTTCAAAAAGGAAAAGCGCAGCGGTGAATTCATGCTGGTTAACGTGTCTCGAGCGATCTCCTTGCTGCTTTTCTCTTTGTTGCCGGTCGGCAGCAGGGCTGTACGTAAGCCTTTGGGTTGGCGAAAAAACTCGTGTCCGCCCAACCAGTCCAATAGAGCAAATTCATTCTACGGTAATGACCGGTCCGGTAAAGACTAGCCGACTTCTTCCTGACTCCACTTTTTGCATCTCAACCGAGTCTCAGAGGTGCACTGAGTACAACCCCGTATTTTTTGCACCTACACCTCGCTCAGGAAGGCTGGTATTCTCTGGATAAGTTTTCATGGACATTCGGGGCCCGAGGGAAAAATAACCTCCTCCGGGGGAAAAAGGCTTGTTTTCATACCGGAACTCACTTATGGAAATCTGGGTCCTGCGTATTCTCCGTCATGTGCGCGTGTGGATGGTTGACTTTTCTACCAGCAAGTGCTTAGTAGGGAGCTGCACTGGCCTCCCGGGCGGCTTTCCTCAGATGCTATGCCAAGATACTTGTCGCTATTTTTTGGTTGGAGCTGAGCAGAACTCTAGCATCACGTCAAATGTTCGGCAAAGAACTATCAATCAAGTCAGCGTTCGTTGTGAACGACGCCCAAAAAGGGGGCACAGAAATAAAAAGGGGAGGAAATAGTTGCTGCTTCCTCATGAACTTTACACAAAGCAAGTGCGCAGGAATAAGGGGGGAAATCTGAGGGAACATGCCCAGCAACGTCAGGAACTTGATAAAAGTTGTTGAAGCGCTCGAATCTGGGTTTGAAATTCTTAAGATTCGTTTTCGCACCCAGTTAGCAGTATCGAAACAGCAAGCACTCTCAGCACAGCCCGCATCCAGTGCTGCCGGGGACAGTGCATGAGCTGCTTCCATCTTAAGTGCCACGCGGCGGCTACAAAGATCAAGGCATCCTTCCAAGGGGTCATGCCAAAAACTTGTAGACCGTTCTTAGTGGCGACGAACGTAGCAGACTGTGGCTGTATTCGCCCTGCCGACGACACCACCCACGCATTTTGTCCTGGCGCAGCACTTGGACTGTTGGTCGCTCGTTCCACGATCGAGGCACAGAATTAGAAGGGCGTGCCACGCGACGGCAAACCGTCGGTGCCGACGCTTCGTCGAACCGCACAAGCGCAAGCCCCGACCTCCATCTCTGCTCCACCATGAGAACGTCAGGCAGAGGATATCTTTGCCTACCTCCTGCATACCGACAATGACGAAGTCACCACCCCCAACCCGAAGCAGACAGGGCACGTTGTGTCACGTGTTGTACTTCGTCGTGGGCAGGGACAAAAGGTGTTTCAGTCACCAAGCATCGTTTTACCGGAAATAACCCCCGTTATGTCCCGAGGACCAAAAAGTGCCCAAGGAAGTAAGGAGGTCTTATTGTCCGGTAAACGAATACCATTTTTACCCCCCAAGCAGTTAATAGTTTTTTTTCACACATGCACAGGACATGGAAATCGAGGAGAGGGGGGTGCACGCTCCCGGAAAAAGGGTAGTGTTATTGGCAGCCGCCCCTTTTTTAGAGTGAAAGTTCAAAAAAACACAAACTTTTTTGTTTGTTTGTGCGCCAGCTGATCTACTTCAGTCATCAGTTTTTAAAGTGAGAGAATCACCTTCAATCCTTTTTTATTCGAGTTAGGGACTCTGATAAAGCCGCCGAAAACACGCTGCCTACACCTTTTTCGCCTTAACTAATAGGCCCTACTTATTGGCTTTCGAAGGTTGTCGGACTCCGTCATTCGTTACCGTTTTTATGAAGTCGTCGTGTGTCCGCGGCGGAAAAAGATAAACCAGACCGTGTGTGTTGTTCTGATGGACTGGGCTTAGCTACTGCTGGGCCTTCACCGGCAAAGACAGTTATACACTTTGTGATGTTGCTGTGTCATCTCGTGTAGCAAAAGCCACACTGTCAGACTGACTGTCGAAGGGTCTTTTGACACCGTACTGTTGTTGCCTTGTCGCCGCTGCTGGGACCTCTGCTGGCCAAGGGCAGCTGTTGCGATGTCGTTTCGTGAAAGCCACACTGTCCGACTGTCTGGTTGCCAAGCCGCCCTGCTGGCGCTGTTGCTGAATGGGGCTACGTAGTCTGCGGTGCGGCCTGGGAGTTCAGCTTCAAGGACGCAAAAATCCCTCGCGTCCCCCCGAAAGCTGAAAACTGACTACTCTCTTCACCCAGTGCACCACCGACAGAAAAAGTGAATGAGCAACACTGTGAGCACAATGAGGCACGCACACAGTGCGGCGCCCCGGCACCAAATTCTGCGCTCACGGTACCCACACCAATATCCGCAGAAGTTGACGCGCAGATCAAGCGTAGCGAAGACGGCCTTGCGGTGCACCAGTAGCCCGGGAGAATCAGCCACGAATTGGACGGCATGCACACCAAGCGTTGCCGTTTCAATTTCAATCTGGTCGAAGATGGCCACCCCGTTGTGCATGATTACAGCGTCGGGCGTCACCGATGTCTGCTCCTGGTCAAAAGAGTGGAGGAGAGACACGAGGATGCTTTCGCAATGACTGGTTTGCGGTAGGCTGTCGCTGTTGATTAATTCGACTACAACTGCGGGGAGACGAGCTCGGTATATTACCTGGCCAGATTCGTTCGCTGCAGTGTGCGCATAGACAGTGCGGGTTTCCTCGGATTGAGTGAAGAACGAAGTGTATTCCGAACCGAATGGAGTGTTGGAAGGGCCGTCAATAGGAGTCGAGCGAAACCTGATGTCGTAACACTGGTGCCAGTACAGCTTCCGGAGATCTGCGACGGCTACTTCGCTGCAGTCGTCCTTGTGGATGCTTTCTACTTCGCCGCGGCAAATTGGACACTTGCGAATGAAGCACTGCTTGAAAAAAGCGTGTATGCACGCTGTGTGGAACCTGTGTTCACACGGACGTATCAAGCACACCGTCGCTGGGGGGCTGTCGTTCATGCTTTCGAGGCACACGACGCACGTGTCGTCCTCGCTGTCGGAAGAGGAAGGCGGTACATTCTTCACAATGACGGTGCTCGACGAATTCCCAACGCTGTCTTGCAGGCTCTCGCCTCCATCATCAATTGACCCCGCAACCGGCACGCGTATATCCATGGGAAGCTCCAATCACGTGAGCCTTTTCGTACCTTTGCTCTTGCAAACCTTTTGTGCCGTCAGCGCGCGGTGGCTTCGACAGTGATCGGCGTGCTCTGGTGCGGAAGCCCTCTCCGGACTTGTTCTTTTGTGCAGTGCCTCTTCTTTCTTTTTGTTATCTTTCGGACGGTTCTTCTTTCTCGTTCTTGATTGATTTGTTAATAATAGCCGTCAACGCGCCTGTCGATTCTCAAAGCAAAGCTTCTGAGAAGGGGGCCACGGTGTCCTCTGCTTTCCAGTGGTGTGTCGATCGACGGCCGATGCGGGCTCTTACTCTATGCCGTATGTTCAGATGGGTGTTTTATTTTTTTTCGTGTTTCGTGGGGTGAGGTCGCTGTGTGTGTGGAAATGTGTCGTGAAAATCAATGCGGCGGGATCGTGAGCCGCGACTGTCCCATGAAGTCGTCCGCTGATTCAAAGTCGTGGTCCCAGCACGTCAGCGATGGGCCGATGCGGGTTGCAGTCCGGGTACTTTTAGCGTCTCGCCGTACTCCGGATTCAGCGAATATTCGACCCGCTTCGTCTTCCTCTCTTCCCCGTTGAAAAACACGACGAAGTACGGATAGCGCTCGGCTGCGGGTGTCCTCGCGCGTTGTAGTCCCGACAAAAGCGAGGCAAAAGCGCTGGACATCGTTCCACGCGTTTTGCGACCCTCTTATCACTCCGGCTGGGGTTTGCGAGCATTTTCCTGCTCGTTCCTCGCACATCGTCCTCCCAAAACGCGCATGCAGGGCTGTGCATTGCCTGCCCAAACGCGGTGCTCAAACTGGTAGGATTGGGGCCAGCTGTAGAAGTGTTCCTCGTGCTCGTAGTGACGGTCAGCGAATAGTGGAAAACAACTCTGCACACGCCTACAAATTGAGAGAGAGACGAGTTAGAGTGCAGGGACCATCTCTCCGGGGAGTTTCCGGTCTTCTCGCTTCCCTGCTACGGCGGGCGTAAGTCGCTCCGGAGGCGCGCTGCAGGTTGCGGCTCTGCTGCAGTGAGTGGCGGCACCGGAGTTGGTGCTGCAGCGGGCGCTCTGACCGGCGGGTGAGCTCGTCTCGCGGGGGATCGCCGCCTTGTAACGCTGCGGGCCCTCTTCTTTCTCGCGACTGCGCGGCCTACGGCGGCGGCGAACACCTTGATGGGAAACTTCAGCTTCCATTGAGCGAAGGCTACGTGCAGTAATTGATGCGGTCGGTGAAAAGTGGCGTGCACAGCCTGGTGCTGCTTCTCAGTTCTAAGCTGCTTCGTGTTTTTTGGAGCCGATATTTTGAATTTACCGGCGGACAATTGAATCGGGAAAGCACTACTGTTGCAACCACGGCCAAATCGCTGTCCTGCGCACGGTGCTTTCAGGCGCTGTGGTTTCTGAACTAAGCGCTTGTCTGTAGGAGACAGGGCTCGGCACTAATCGACTTGCGGGTCCCTCGTACTTGAACCAAGGGAAGCGAGGAAATCGAAGAATCGAAGCAAATCCGCAGGTAGGCGGTATGCGGTGGGAAAAGAAGCACAAGAATAAATGAAAGAAAAGGACGGGGAAGTCGGGGGGAAGTCCCGGAGGAGGACGCAGTGCCCGCAATCTAACTTTCAGGGGGTCTCGTTCAAATCATATTCAATCGGACCCTGCACTATCACAGAGTGCAACTGCCATAGGGGCTGGGGGCTGCGTGGTGGAGACTCCAAGGCAGCATTGTCGTTTGGGCGCAGTCCGGATTTAGTGCTTACAGTTTTGCCATCAGCCCATCACAGGAGGCAGCTTCATCGAAGCTTTTGAAACCGAAGGTATTCGTAATGTTGGTCAAAAACTCTTTTCCGCGCTGACTAGGGCCAGGGCGCTCAGTTAAACCCGGATATAGCACGGTCTCTGGAGGGGTGAGAAAAAAGGGCAGCGAACGAAAGCGGGGGAAGTTCGCCGTGAGCAACTCCATTTTGTATGGACCATGAATGAGCCTACCCTTTTTTCGCGTCGCGGGGGAAGCGGACTCCGCCTGAGTTTGATTGGGAGGACAATGTTTCTTGGGAGAGGGGGCTCGTTGCAACAGTGCAACGACAGCGTTTTCGCGATCTATCGACCCTCCGTAAATCGTGTGATGGGGGGGTTGTTATATTGTATGTATGTGCCTTGCCTTCCCATAGGGAGGTACCCTGGCTGGTACCTTGGATGGCAGTGTGGAGTAGTCCCTACGCTGTGGGCCACCCTTACCTGTACCCTTACCTGTACCCTTACCTGTACCACTGGGGGTTGGTGTGCCACCACCTAGGTTGGCTGCTAGCAGCTCCATCATCCCCATCATCTTGGCTGTCTGTGCTGCTGCTAGCTCCCTACCCCTCTCTGCCTCCTCTCCCAGGCGCTGAATGGATACTGCCTGCTCTTCCATAGCGGTTGTGTATCGTTCCTCGAATGCTAGCTCCCTGGCGTGTGCCTCACTGCGCAACGCCGTGATGGTAGATGTCATCTCCTCAATTACTGCGTTGTAGTCGGCACGTATGCTCTGTAGTGCAGCATCTACAGCACGCAGTACACGCTCCTCCAGGTCCAGGGCACCAGCACTACGTACTACATCCACAGCGGCCTGGCGTGCAGCCTCTACGTTTGGCTCCGCGGGTGTGCTGGTAATCAACCTTGGCTTAGGGGCACTCGGCACGTCATCGGCTAGTGACCTCATACCATCTAGCACACTATCAGGGACGGGCACAGCAGCAGCTATGCTGCTGCTGCTGTCCAGTAGGTTCCTGTATATCTCACCCGCGGTATCGTTGCTGTATGCATACAGACCATCACCTAGGTGTAGGCTATCTAGTGCACTACAGATAGCATACCGAGGAGTCCACGACTTGGTTAGTGTGGGCATACCATGCTCCCACACACCACCCACGTGATATGCATATCACGACGGTGCGTATCCATCTCACACATTGACGACTGATGGTATACGGTTAACCCCCTTGGTAGCCTGTGTACTCACACTGCGCACACTCTCTAGGTATGTGTACACATTACCGGTAAGACTACGCACCATCTTGTCGTATGTATACTCTATACTACGATCGGTGTCTGTGTAGAGAGAGAGGTATGCCCCCTCTGTGAGTAGACCACGTGGTATACCCTTCATACGCATGTTGTGGTGTATACCCCCATCCTTGTCTACAGCGGACTCAATGTAGCTCTTACGCCCCACGAAGGTAGCTGTGACATTGTTGTGGGTCTCTAATCCCATCAACCCCAACCCATCACCTGTACTGTCTACCATCCACTGTGGTACCTGCATGTAGTGTACTAGGGACGACAGGGAGTTGCACCTCTGTGTTATTAGCTCTGTGCTAGGAGCTATGTTGATACGAGGTGGAAGGGTGAGGTGTACACTGTCTGTGTCTGTATAGTATGGTGTACACCCACTGGATGCAGCAGCATGGACGTATGTCCATATCTGTATCCTACTAGTACTCGTAATAGCAGCAGCCACTGCCAAGTTGGAGAGGGCTGAAAAAGGATTGAGTTGTGAGTCGAGCTCCTGCAACGGTCCCCTGCGAAACCGTCGAGTTTGAGTGCACACGCAGGAGACACGTCATACTGCATAGCCCCCTTTGTCGGGGAACGTCGGGCGGCTCTAGGCGCCGTCGTATGACGGTTCTGCACCTTCGACACAGCTGATACCAGGCTTAGGCCGCACCCATGCCTGGTTTAGAACGCGTGGACTCAATATGAAGTCCGGAGAGCAATTAGTACACCCTGCAAAGAGCACCGTAGTAGCAGACAACTGCTGCTGGTGCTACGAAACCAGTCCACTAGCATACGGCTCAGGTCTCATTGCGTTGTCTTTTGGGTCGGGACTCGAAAGGCAACACTGACAACAATCAACAACAGAGCCACATAATCTAGAAAGTCAAGACGCAAGAACAGGCATCCGACCCGGCACGTAGGCAACGAATGAAACACAAAACGCACATGCAGCAGCTAAAGCATGAGGTAGACCTGCGCAGGGGGGCGGGGGCGGGGATTATGACTGGCATCATCAGCACGAACACCGTGAATTGATGATGCAAACAGAAGAGAAAGAGGCAGCGAATGAAACAGCCGCGAGCTCGTCGGGGTGCTGCACTCCTTCTTTTTTGACTGACGACCACTAGGCGTTGCCGAGTACCGGGGAAGTTGCTGTTGTCGGAAATGACGTAGAGACCTGAATGGCTTGCTGAAAGGATCATCTGCACAATGTAGGGACGTGCCCTGGTTGGGCGAATGAAGAAGTCCGGTCGGGACTCCCCCGCTGAAGACTACGACGACTTCTTTGTGTCGTAGCGGGTAAGCAAATCTCTCCTGTTTTGAGCCCTATTGTTCGGAGCAGGAAGCCTGATTCCGAGAATTCCAAAATGCATTGCAGGGGCAATGCTAAGGTCTCGAAAGTCTCAACCCCAGCATGTGTCAACCTCTGCAAGCTCTGCGACTGCACAAGAAACTACCTCCAAAGAAGAAACGTATGTCAGTCGCAAAGGCTTAAGAAGCCCTGACTTATCAACATCTGATATCGGATCCACCGCGATGATCTGTTGTCGCAAGCTCATCCTTCCGTAATAGAGTCTCCGCAACCAACCAGCCAATCATCATGAAACAACATTTGGTCTTAAAGCTCGCACGCAGGCCAAGGGGTCCGGTGCCTCGGTACGCTAAACCCAAGTACCTTCTCCTGCCATAAGAGAGAGTGTAAGCTTCTCAGGAGAACGCCTGGGTCACGACGGGGGCCCAGCAAAGAAAAAAAAAGAAGAGGGTGCACAGCATCCAGTGCGCGCCTGCCATGCGCAGGGTGCTAGAAGTACGCGCTGGAAGCAAGGAACACCTGCTTGATGTGGTGGTGACTACTTGATATCGGTTGCTTGGTCGTCGAACAGGATACGGAATAGGGGAGACTTCAAGCGGACGGCGGAAAGCAGAAAGAAGCACCTTGACCTACTTTAGCTGGAAACTGGACGAGAAGGTGCGGTGACCTTTCCCATCGGATTCCCTTCCCTTGCTGTTTTTTTTTTTTTTTTTTTTGCTTTGTTTTCTTTTCCGGCCTGCGGATGTCAAGGACCCGGGATTTTCGATCAGGAGGCTTAGCTCAGGCCGCACACGCCTCATGTGCATTTTTGATGCTAGCATCAAGTCTTCATTCGGGAATTCAATGCTTGGTTTGGTATGCGTGCAACACCGTGTCCTACCTGCACCGTGTGTTGGTTCTCTAGCCACTTATTCGTGGCTTTCTCGTCGTCAAACACATTTTGAGTCAGAGTTGCACACGCAATTGCGTGCACGGCAAAGACATCATGCTGCATCATTCACGCTGTTGCTGGCATTGCGATGCGGCAACATCGTGAGGAGCCAACGCCAACCCTAAGAAACATCCCTTCCAGTTTTATTTTAGTTTTGCTTGTTTACTGATGCCCTCTTGGCTGTGGATCCCAAGATCCGCAGGAATACTCGGAAGCGCCGCCGGGGTCCTTTCGACGCAGGCTAGAGGGGAGATACCAACTGCAAACGGGGTTTTTAGTTGAACGCTTACACCAAGATTTACATCGTACGGGCTACATGTTTCTCCTTTCGTATTGCGACTGACAGCTTCTTGGTGTATTTCCTGCAAAGGAGGTGCATAATCAAACAAGAAAGAGAAATAAACTCAAGAAGGAAGCAACAAAAATGCGAAGGTCCCCGGCTTCTCTGCTGTGAACTGAGCACTAGCATTATTCTTTCTTGCCACAGGATACCTCTCTCTTTCTGTCACAAAATAGCAGATGTTTTCCCCCATGTTCTCTTTTTAAGAAAAAAGAAAATGAGGCTTTTTCGATGGATCGGTTGGTGTGTGCTTGAACTTTCTTTTTTGTGAACTTGTTGCTTCTCCGGCTGTTTTTTTGCACACGTGGTTGAAGAGGAGAAGACGAAAAAGTGTGCTTCCTTGTGCAGTACGGGCACTCGGTGCCAGATCCGTTCTGTGACACACGACGTGTCGCGTGGTTGAAAAGAAAAAAAAAGGAAAACGCATGATGTATTCGATCTGCGTCCTTGCTTGGCAGGTTAAGACCGAGGTGCAATGGAACAAAAGGATGCCTCGCGGGATCGAACAAACAAAGCGCCACGAGAGAGCGTAATGGCAGTCCCCGGCTGGGGCTGGGCTTTTCAGATATTGCGAGTTGCCAATGATGGTTCCACTCGCTGCTGCCGGACCTGCAAATCGAAGATTTCTGACCCGACCTGACCACTCCACCGGGACGTTGTGGCCCATCACTGCGTTGCCCGGTCTGGTTTATAGGTTTCACGAACCGGGGTGCCCCGTCTCTCTCTTCGGCAACTGTATTATGTCTTGATCCGCGGCGTGTTAAGGGTGTTAGATACACGAACAGAGAGTGTCGGTCAGTTTAGAGCGAAAACTCGCTCTTTTTTTGGCCAAGCCGCCGGTAGGATATTATGACCGCTGTCCTGCAAATTCGTCAGGCTGATCGCCTGAACGCTTCCTGCAGACTACCATTCTCGTTGCAAACAGGGTTCCTATCGGCGTCCGATCGAACCCGCCTCTTGTCGGAACTACCAGCGACACTCCTGCGCGGAAAAGATGTTAGTCACGACAAGGTGTTCCTATTGTCGACGTGATTGAACGCCGAGGGGTCTAACAAGTGTGCGAGGCGTCAACCACAACACAAGCCGCACAGAAACGGAGGGTTACACTTGTTGGAACCCGAAAGTAAACTATGCCTACATTGTAGTAGATAGGACGAAAAGGAAGCCGGGGGGAAACCCTGGTGGACGAGCGAGACGCGGGGCTCGTTCATGCGGGCATTTGCCGCGAAGGTGCAACTACTCAGTGTTTGGACACGAGTGGAGATCTGCAGGAAGAAAGCGTATTTCGTCGTTCCTCTACCTTTTCGACTCTCGTTTCGTTCGCCTTGGTTGTGCGTCTGCCAGTACGAAGTTCGTCGGCAGGTCAGCGGAGCACCTGAAACGCAGAGATTGACAACAGGGGTGCGGGTGGACCTAAAATGAACGCGAGCGACGAAACAGCAAAGGGCAGAACGATGCGGAACGCTGGACGAAGGCAGGACAGCTAGCCGTTTTGCTATGATACCTAGAGCGTGTGTAATTGTCACCCCCCGATGACGTACGAAATTGTCACTCCTGGAGGGGGGTAATTCCAAACGTAGGGTGACAAATTGAAGCGTCACCTTAGGTATCAACCCATTTCGGGTTTGCTGCCGCAACTGGAAACGGTTGTTTCCGTCTGGTGGTAATCAGTCGCTCGCGCAGCGAGTAGAGTGAAATGTGTTCAGCCATCTTGGCGCCTTCTCTCGTCACTCGAACGAGGCGGAGTTGGAGAAGTACTTTTCGTTCATTCTCAAGAACATATTTTTTCACGCGACCTGCACAGCGTCGGATGCGCTTGTACAGGCGCTCTTGCGTAGTTTTGTTGATAGGAAGAAGAAAGGACGGCGTCGAGAACGTTGGTCAACACTTATTATTGGAGTATTTCCGGAGCTCGAGACCTGACGTCGGGCCTCCCGCTTATTGGCGAGCTTGAGACTCGGGTACATGTTGCTGCTCAAACGAATCGCAAGAAACAATCCACGCGCTAGGGCCAGTCTGCCCGTGCTCGGAGATGTTCCAATCAGTCCATCTTGCTTTCGCTGTCGTCGATTCACTGAGATCAAAACGAGCCCAAGAGGTGCCCCGTGCGGAACCACGCCAGCCGTCTGCGTAGTCGAGAAACGAAGAAGGGAGGTGTGGGTTGCTGACGCTGGCCTTCCGGCCATCTGTGGGCCCCTGCACCGGGTGAGCATTAAAAGATGTAGTAATTTGTCTACCCGGCATCGTTACTTGTCCCCGTGTTTAGGGTAACGAGGCCAGAAGATACATCCTTGGGTGCCAGTTTCATGTAGATGGCGATTCGTACAGTTATTGGGAGGGAGCAAAAGAAAAAGAGGTCAGGGGGTACGTGACACAGGTCCTGGTGCACCATACCTTTGACCATCCTGAACTTCACCTCAGCCAAACCTGGACGTTTTGCTGCCTTGGAACCCCCGTGGTCTGGTTATAACAGGACTCCTCCAGAGATCTTTTGCCCCCCCGTCAGCAATGCTGTGTTAGATGGTGGGAGGGAGCGAGAGGGGGAACTTGTCGGGAGCTAAACGAGGGCTGGTGCTTGGAAAGAAAAATGTCTAGCTACCAACGGCGATAAAACCCCCGCACCACACCACATAATGCGGGCGGCCGATGTCGCAAGAAGCTCCCCGTTTTTAGCTAGTTTCGTTTCGATGAAATGGGAATGGGGTCTGACGTCGTGTCCACGTTGGCTTTCAGCTTGAGGGGTCAAAACACGGCAAAGTGATTGGCCTTTGATATTGCGACTACAGATACAGACCCCCGGCCTGACATGCGGAACGCCGACCTCTGGCATGGGCTGCGGTTCCTGCCTCCCTCGTGGTTGCGCGACGGATCTGCATACCGTGCTACGGGGCTTCGAAGCCAACACACTTCAAAGAAGGCGAAGGAGCTCAAATGCAACCAGGTCTCCTTTCTACGTGCAATGCTTAGTTTGGTGTTGCATGTTGCGAAGGGGTGCTCGTTGCTTCCTGTTCTCCGAGGGCTTTAGGTTCCTGAGGCCCAAGGGCGGGGGAAGGTGCCGTGGGGGAGTCTGATGGTGAGATGGATGGGACCGAGCGATTGTCGTCGTCGGAGCAGACCTCTGACTCAACGTGCGGGACGTTGCTGACCTCCGGCATTTGGGCCACGATTTCCGCCTTCCGCTCGTGGAATTTCTCTTGCTGTTCCACCGGAAGCTCCTGCGGGTCTTGCAGTAGGATCTTTGTCGCATCTGCAGGTACAGCCTTCCTCCTCTCGCTTCTCGCGATCAGCTTCGACTGCAGCGAGACCAACAGGTTAACCTGAGACTCATGCTTCGAAAGGCATGCGGATACGATAGAATTTACCGCATCCTTCGAGCCGAATTGCTCCAAATCACCTCCGATCTTGGCGACTCTCCTCTCGGTGAGCCACGGGTGGGAGAGGAGCTCCCAAGTGCGCGACCGGTCTCTGAAGTCTTTTGCGAGGCAAAGGGACAGGAAAGACCGCATGTCCGGCGACAAGTGGGTGGGGAAGACCAGCCGGGCGTCGAGCACCACCTGGCACAGGCTTTCCATGGTCGGCGGGGTGCGGGTGAAGAAGGGGAAGTGCCCGCAGAGGAGGAGGTACGTGATCACGCCGACGGACCAGACGTCGCAGCGCTCGTCGAACGATTCGACTTCGAAGGAGTCGTTGGCGATGTTGCCGTGCTGCATGGAGAGCATCTTCGAGTACACCTGCAGCACCTCCGGGGCGGCGAATTCGGGCGTTCCCGCGATCTCCCTGATGTCCGCTTGCCCAGGTGTGAAGCTCGTGAGCGAGCCGAAGTCGATGATCGCGATATCGTCCGGCCTCACCTTCGCAGGGTTCTTCTTCGTCTTCAGCAGCACGTTCTCCATTTTCAAATCGAGGTGCGCCAAGCCTTTGCTGTGCAAGTGCTCGACGCCGCGGAGGATGCCCGTGACGATGTTGATGATCGCAGTCTCGGAGTAGTGCGTCAGAACCGCCTTCTTCGAAGGGTGCTGCGCGTTCCGCAGGCGATTCAGGTACAGCTGCCCTCCCCCGTTGCGCTCGTACACGAGGGCGGCCGCGTTGTCGTTTTCGTAGTGCGTGATCAGCTTCGTGAGGTTCACGTGGGCGAAGCTCCGCAGGACGGACGCTCCCATCAGCTCGTTCTCGATTTGCCGCATGGTGATCGGCGTGTTTTTCACGAGGATCTTCGCCGCGAACACGGACGAGCTCGGGACGTGGTCGGTTTTGCGGTTGTTGTTGTGGGTGTGGCTGCTGTTGCTGGCCTTCCCATTTTGCGCGTCGTTGGGTTGCGCATGGGTCAGGCCGACCGGCAGGTTGTGGCCTGTCGCGTGGTGGTTGGTGGAGTTTAGCTCGGAGTTGGCGCTGCTTTCGTCGAAACTGATTTCGGAGGCGGCGGGGTTGCAGGCGTTGTCTACGACCAACTTCCGGTCCTCCCGCTTGCGGCAAAGGACGACGACGCCGAACTTGCCTTGCCCAAGAACCCGGCCCAGCTGGTAGTCCGCCGAGAACTCTGGAACCAGCTTCTCGAACTGCGCTATACGCTTCCCTTCGAACTTCGAGCGGGCGCCGAATACCGTCGAGTCGGACTCGTCGCTGGCCTGGCTGTCGCTGTCGCCAGCCCTCGCCCCCTTTTCCGGCCGCTTCGCCGCCCGCGCAAGGGCCAGTTCCTTCTGGTTGCAGCAGCCCATCGCTGCGCTTTGCCCCTCTCTCTTCTGCTTTCTTTTTCCTTGTTCCTGTTTTCTCCTTTTCTCGTTGCTGACCGTTTCTCCCTCCAACTACCCCCCAGTCTTTCTAGTTCAGAAGAATGCAGCGTTACAAATGGATTTGCAAAAGGTAGCAATTGTGCTAGCGCTAGAGGGAGTTGTCACATCGGAGTTGCGGCAAGAGCGAGGACTCACAACGCACGAAACGCTAGAACTGTGACAGCCACCAGTCAGTCGCCCAACCTGTTAATACTCCAGAGCAAGTGAACATGCGGACGCAACTGCTTTGCTACTTTGCTACTGCAACTCCTGTGCCATTACGACGGTCGTGAAGGAAGCTGGGAGCGTCCCGACGGAGCGGCACGACAACAACAACGAATGGACCCTTGTCCCAATACGGCTCACCTCGTTCTTTGCCGCAACGCTGGAGATGGCTTCTGGAACTATGCGATGCCGCTTCTCCCGGTACCTCGAGTGGGACCACTGAACAGCTTCTCGAGTTGTGCGTGATCCGTTTCCACCTGTACTTTCAAGCGGGGCCCGAACTCGTGCCGGCAAACTGGTATGGCGGACTTCTGTGCACCGCAGGCGCGGTTGCATAAGGACAACTACATTTCCTTTGAGTATGTACAGCCTTCCGCAAGGCTGAGTGGCCCATATTCAATTGCTGTTGACGCGGACAACATTGCCACTAGACATCAATCTGCTTTCATCTACTCGAGGACACTGTAGTTGCTTGATACGAACGATGATCGAAAAGGGGAGCCGTCAATATCTTTTTTTGAAAAAAGAATCTGTGCTTTTTTTTTTTTTTTCAATTGGAAACTACCCTCCGCCGTGAAAGCGGAGGGTTTACCGGCAGCAATCCTCACTGCTCTTCGTCGTTCTTCTGCGGCTTTCACAGATACTTGAAGCAGCTTCGTGCTTTGTGCTGTTTCCTTTCTACGGATTGCTGCTGAAAGGGAGGGAAGCCGATAACGCGGTATTGTCCCCCCAGTGGTGTGGATGGGTCCCAGCAACATCTCACAAAGCGAGGTTGGGTGCTTCGATGTTGTTTTCAGACCGTTCCTCTGGCGGCGAAGTCAATCCTGCTGAGGTGCTGCTGATAGTCCCGGATGGCATAGCTACATGTCCCCTTCGCTTCTTCACACCTTCGATACACCAGCAGCGCCATGAGAAGCGCGTTGTATATCTGCCGTGTTCCGGTACTGCTGAGGGCTTTGGACAATGTATGCGTTACCGCGGGTTAAAAAGAGAGGAAGCGAGAGAGGGGCGGGGGTGGAGAGGGGGGTCTCGTGCGGACCAAGACTCTGTTCTTATGTCGAAACCCCTCAGCCGAAGGTAGATCTACGTCACGTTGTCAGGTCGGGTACACCCTGCGCACTGATTTGGCGCTTTCACGACGCTCCGAACTTTCCGACTTGGTCGCCGTGCAGATGCTGTCCCCCGACAGGTCCTCAGCTTGACCCCAAAAGACACACCTGAAAGTGCTCAAACAATGTGTGTTAGAAAGACAGTGGAAGGAGGAGTGATCGCTGTGCCGTTGCCGCCTGCTCTTGAGGTGAGAAGTGGGTACCCGGGCCCAGACACGGAAACGTCCACCACTATCCTTTGTTCTATCTCGAGACTCTGGCACTAAAAACGAGTCTGCAATGTCAGAAACGAACGCCTTGACGTGCCCACCGCAGGCCCGGGTACGCACTCGAGCGCGGCCAGGACTTTTGCAACGTGAGGAGAATGAGGACATGAAACAATTTTCTTTCTGAAAATTGGGGGTGTGGGGAATCCCCGCGGGGTTGCCTTCTTCTTTCTTACTCATTTGAGAGCTCCCCCCCCCCGCGGACCAATGGGATAACACTGTCGCGGTCTTTCTCACAACACGCTCCTTCCCTGGACTTGGTCCGGCCGGCACTTTGCCAGTAGCGACATTCTTTGTGCTCTCAGGAAGCTCAGACGGGTGTACGTGCAATACGGACCCGCCAAAGAAGTGATTACTGTCGTACGACAGTTTGGCGTGATGACATGCGCCTAACCATCACTTCACCACTTCGAGGATTTTGGTTCACATTCAAACGTCTACGCCACTTCACCTGCATGCATACCGCCCATGTTGACGTAGTTGGAGCTCTGCGTTGTGCTCCACCCACAGCTGAATGTTCTGTTTGAATTATTTCTTGCGACAGCTGCAGGCATCGGCGGGAGAGTATCGAACGATTCATAGGAAGAGAACAATTCCGGAGGTAGTCTTGCACTTGTAACAAACCGTCACTTGATCGCTTGATGTGAAGATGATGATTAGCTTAACTTTTCTTGTCCTTCGCGGGTACTGGAAACTAGGGCATATTCTGTCGTGGCTCTGTTTTTGATTGGCTTCGCTTACCTTTCTCGTGTGCAGCTGCTGTCCGGAACTGTTCGCTTCAGTACGAAAGTACAAAAAAAAACAAGTACGGGTCGGGAAGGAGAGCAGGAATTGACCAGGTCCTGTTCTTCGAAGCGTCGTGGGTTGCAACCGCACACGCGCGACAACGAAGAACAAAACCCTTTTTCATGTGGAGAGGAATTGTTGTTGGAGTTCTTCTTAATTCTGCAACGACAGCAAGTGTCAGACGAGCCCACCGGGAGGCGGCTGTTTCCTTTTGGCTGGGGTGTTTCCGCCCAGTGGGAATTGTTTGTTACTTTCTCTTCTTCTCTTTTCCTGCAACGGCAGTTCTCCAGCTGAGGCCGGCCATATTTTCAAAGAGCTCCCTTGGTCACATCATTTCATTTATTTGCGAAAGACATGCTTCTATTTATGTTGATATTGCTACAAATATGACCGGCCACTCAAAGGCCAGAGGCATTAGTAGACGTGTTCGGTTTGGGTGAATAAGCGCTCGGTATGCAAATCCTCGGGTAGCTACCGGGATTTCTTTCAGCCATTTTTTGGGGGGGGATACCCACAAGGCCGTTGTACATCTTCTAGTTTTTTGAGGTTTAAAGGTCCGTGTCTCCGGTTGACCTTTGCGGCTGGGAGTCGAGTGGAGCTGGGGGTGGAGACATATTCGTATGCACACTTTCACTTAGGCCAGCCAAGGTTCCACGCGCCAGCGGCTGCCCGCTTCTATCAAATTGTACAATCACCGTTCTCGATACACCTTTATCAGACTTCCATCTCTTCAAACGACGGAGTTTCAATCTCGCTTCCTATTCGTAGCCCTTGGCGATGAAGGTTTCCGTATGCCTGGCAGGTTGAGCCCAGTCGTAGTAAGTAAGGGCAACAGCGCGAGCCAACGAACAATAATGGAGAATCTGGTCAAGCCGCGGCTACCACGAGTGACGCGTATTAATGCAGACGATAGTCGGAAACCCCTGACACCGGGGATCCGGAGCTCAGGCGAAAGGCTTTCGATTGATCAGCTGTCCAAACCTCCGCTCCGTCGCATATAAATCACCTGCTCAGCAGGACACACAGAACAGGTGAATCGAAATGGGCGGCGACCGATGCGAGGCCTAGACTGTGATGAAACCTGTGTAACCACCACTGATACGAGTCGTGAGGATTGGTTGGAAAGTACGAGGCGAAGGCGACGGAAAATACAAGCAAAGGACGGAAGTAGCTCGTCCGCGTACAGGGAGGTAGGCGAGGCTTGGGTTGCCGGTAGTGTTATTTGCGGAGTTTCTTTATCCGGTGTGGCATGAAACGCTTTTCGCATCACGGCGACGTTTCCTGACCCAAAAGAAAACTGTAACTGTCGCTAGAGTTGAGTCGGAGTGGGGTGCCAGATGGCGCCTGGTCGCTGCGAAAGACTTGCAGGAGCTTGAAATGCGGGGGGGCGGGGGTCCTCTTTGAAATGAACACAGGAGGCCCCTGACTCGAATTTAACCGTTCGGTTGAAAACGCTTTATATATTTGTTTTTTTCGTATTTCACGGTCTACGTTTTGTGCGCCTGGCCGCCGCAACAGAGGCTTGCAGGAAGAGAAGACCTTTCGTGTAAAGAAGCGGAAGACTTCCATTTTTTTTTTAAATGTGGACACGGCGGTCAAAAGTTCAGGAGGCTGCAAGCTTCACATCCGTTTTGGATGGGACCGGCAATTTTTGAAAGTTCTATTCAAGTTATTGCCGCTAGAATTATTTGAATTATTCGAGTCGTTCTGCAAGCCCAGAAGAAGAAGAAGCGAGTGATCTTTACAAACAAATTAGTGGAGTAAGCCAAGCGCAGACAGCAGCAGTGGCGCGCCGGCAGTATTAGCATATCGTAAGTTGAAGATGAATCGACGGCCGGCGAGTTGTCATAAGTGCAGTGATGCCTCAACATGCAAACAAAGTTAACGCAGGAAACGTAAAAGGGATTTGTTTCGTCCAGTGTTTCAAAACACGACGTAGAACGCCTTACGTCCGGCCAGATGTAGCGGCTCTTCTTGACAAAGCGAGCGAGCCGAACCGCAGGGAAGGAATGCGTGGGAAGAAGACAACAGTGTCCTTGCTGCGTTCGGTGCGGTGCCGATGCAGCGCAGCAGGAACTCGGTCACGAACACGACCGCCTTGAACAAAGCGCCTTACACGGGCAACCTGCCCAAAGAGAGGGACAAGAAACCACGGTGCTACCAACGACACCGAGCAAAGCGTAGCAACTAATCTACAGACCGCGTGACAGCAAGTGAAGGGAGCATCGAGCATCACATCGGCAAAACGCACCGTCCGAAGTGGCAACAAAAATTCGGCCAAAATAAAGATGGTACGCTGCGCAGTGCCAGACGAGTATCAAGGGGCTGCCCTATCGGTCAGAATGTTGCACCGATTGTACAGCTGCGAACCCGTACGACGCTGTAAAAGTGAGCGATAGCAGGTTGTTTGTGCACGCTAGCAATTTTCCACCTGTTTTGAAAGGTTGCACGTTGCACGCTGCCACCAACGAATGCATTGTTTGTTCCCACAAAAGACCTGGGCTCGTCGGCTTTTTCCCCTACAGCAAACAATTTGCAAGATTTAGTCAACTACCTTTTGCAGGATATGTGCTTTGCAGGGGACTTTGAAAATACCAAATTTTCGGACGACCCAAACCCCCTGAGTTTTTGAGGGGTAAAACGTGGCGGCCAATACGTAGTCTTCGAACCCGAAAGTTGAATGTGCGACCGGCACGTACAAACAAACATCGCGCCCATTCTTTTTAAAAAAGACAAACAGAGCGGCTCTGCAATACTACAATGTATCGTGGTACTCATTTGCTAGCAAATGACTCCCCACTTACGCAACAAGAAGACGACCCAATGTGGAGTATCAGGAAGATCTTCTTGTAAGCACAATGCCTTTTCACAATGAAAAAAGATTGGGTGTGCCTGGCGTGCCTCGTGCTTGTGTTTCACGACAAATTCCTAGACCGGAAGGTAAAAGGTTTGTTGTCCAACCAAGGGACTTTTCCTGGGCAATGCGCTTGCAGCTGTTCTTCGTTAATTCGCCCTCTCGCTGAAACGGTTGGAGGGGATGGAGGTTGGCGAAGAGATACTCTTCCTGTCCAGCCCAGTTCTCAGTCCTTTGCCAGGCCCTATTGACTGCAACTTTTCTTTAGATCATTTTTTCTGGTCAAAGCACCCATCGCGGGGAGACCGGAGCTATAACTGCGTCAATTGTATTTTCGTTCCTCTTATCGGGTCGATTTCCCGAACCCGAGCATCAAGGCGCGGAGAACATTGAGGCTTGACGCTTGGGCTGAACACAACGGTCAGCCACAAGGGAAAGTAAACGAGGATTTGGCGCTACACCCCGACTCAAGCTCTACATCGTTCTCCTGCGCGTTTCGCTCGTGATTCGCAGATCAAATCAAATTCGGATCCATGGGTATCGTCCACCCTGTTCATAAAGAGGAAAACTTGGTTTAGTGTTTTCTTTGAGGGGGAGGGGAATTGCAAAGAACATGCTTGTAAAGGTTATGAACTCAACACACCCTACTCCCATCTGCGCCGTATTTCCGTCCATTAAGCCACGCGCACAAGGCGGACCTCATCAGCCAGAATTTGAGTGTCTACAGACAGGACAGCGGTGTGAGTCTGGCTAAATTTCTTTTTTGGGGGGGCCGGGGGATGGGTTCGGCTAAGAGATGCTCTTGCTGCCCAGCTTCCAGGCTCAAAAGCTTATGCACAAAGGCCTGGCCTTCGCTTCTACTGTAAATACTTGCTGACGGAAAGCCTTGCCTTGACTCCTGGATCTCCGTAAAACATTCGGTTTGATCTTCTCGTCGCGGCATTCCTACCGTAAGTGGAGGGTGTGGAGACTTCTTGTTCTTATGCATGGGAAGCGAGTCGAATCTTTTGTTCACAGCCAAGTCAGGAAACGTTACGGTATCGACTCGGCTTGCCGAGACGTCTCTTCAGAAGTCTTCGGTCTCATCGGTGTTCCAACTAGCTTGAACAGTCGATCTTGCTCCTCAAAAACTTCACTCTAGCCCCAAGACGTCATTTTCATAGCTGCTGAGGTCTTTCCCGCCAGGAATCGTCCGAAGTCTTGTTGGCTGGGGTCTTGCGTCGATCTTCGTTGTCTCGAGAGCTTTACAACTACAGCTCGGTGCCGCGAGTAACTCGCGCTCTGGTTCCAACTCAATTCTTCGCACCCCACCGGGCGTTTCGATCAATGAGCGGGGCCCATTTACAACCGTCAGGCACACATTGTGACAAACGGTAACGCTTCAGTAATCTTCTGCTTCTGCGGGGGTGGAGCGGAATGATTTGGTCCTTCGTTCAAAGCCCAGGTCAAGGAAACCTTCACGACCGAGACCCCTCTTCAGAAGTCTTCGGCCCGTCCGGCGTTCCGAACAGCTTGAGCAGGGCGTCGATTGTGAACCTTCATGCTCGCTTTCCCAGGCGTCACGCAGGGTGTTCCTTCCAACAGGACGCAACTTTGAGGAGTCTCGCCTTACCTTTTAAGCGTACCAGCCGACATTGTCCGGTCAAGAATCGTGCTACGGTACCGAGCCTTGACTAGACTCCTCGAGGCGATTTTTTTAGGAGCCGCCGGAGATGTGTCCGGTGGACAGTAGGGTAAGGGGGGGGAGGGAGTTGGTGCGTACTTGGCATGGTGCACGGTGAGGTCCAGCCTCAGAAGCTGGAGTTTAATAATAATAAGAAGTTGTGCCCGAGTCACACCCGAAAAGCGGCTGTGCTACAACCAAAACGCGTGTAGTTTCGCACCCAAAAAGCGGGTGTGAAACCCGCTTCTTTAACTCCAGCTCTAACTCACACAGCTTCTGAGGCTAGACTCCACCGTGTGTTTGTATCGCTCAACAAGCAATCAGTAAAAAAACTCAGGCCGCCCTCCTTGCGACTGCGACTCGCAAGAACGCACTGTTCATTTTACGGCAGCAATCTGCGAAGAAAACTCCGCAGCGCACAGTGGACATGGGGTTGCCGTCTGCAACACCAACGGTTGAAGTTGCAATGGGAAAAAAGTGCGAGGAAGCAACTTTGCGGGCTGAGGGCGCCATGTAGGAGGGTGGGGTGGGGGTGGCGACTTCTTCTTTGGCGCCCGTCGCACTTTTTTGCTGGTCCAGCTGACCCACGCTGAGCCACACACAGCTTTGTCAGGTTCCCAACACCGCGAGTTTTTACCGGTAGCAGGTATTTCGTCGGTGCACCTCAGGATTCCTGCCTTTGCAGCAGCAGAGGGTTCGAACTGGTCATGCGAAGCAAGGCTAGGAAGCAGGGTTGAGAATCCGCCTGAGTGGCGGCGCTTCGTGTACATTTGCTTGTCGTGTTTTGCTTACAGAAGAATCTTTTGACTTAATTTAGTTTTGATTGGAGCATTATCATCGTTGTACGACCTTCGTTAGAAAGGTTTCCGCAGCTATGCAACAGCTCGGCCGCGTCCTCCACGTTTCGGTTTCTTTCGTTGGCTGTTGTCCACCTCGAACACCGTGCATTTTGAACCCGTACGTACCCGCACCGTTTCTGTTGAAGCGGTCTCGAGACCTTTTGCAAACAACGGTCGATGCATGAATATTTTATATGAGAATTCCCCTGTTGGCAATGGACGCATCAGTTGGGGACGGAACATCGTAGTCCTTTGTACTGCTTCAGCATGCAATCGGCGGATGGGATTGGTACGCGCGGTCCCCAGCTAACACAACCGGCGCAGCAGCACCACCGAGGAACCGCACCGAAAACGGAAGCCACGCAGTCAGCGACCCAAAATCTCTCTCTCGCGAGCGGCGATAGCTGGTTTGGTTGTTGGTTTCCCTTGCTGGGGCTGCGGATCAAAAGCTAAAAGCTCAAAAGTCTGCCCGAGCGGATGGCCAAACAATACCTGGAGGTGGAGGTGCCGCCAGTTTCGAAGGAAGCTGGGAGGGAGGGAAAGCAATGCGTGCGAACCCTGAGTTTCGTGCGGGGTGACAGCGCATATACCTCCTTCGTACTTCGCAAACGGCGGCCAACTCAAAGCAGGTGCTTGTTCAAAAAATGAAGAAAAGAAAAACGAAAGGTCTCGTGAACAGGAAGGCGGGAGAAGGGAAGAAGAGAATAATAGGGGTCCACATAGTAGCGGCAGCTGTCGAACTGCCGGCAGCGTCGGGGGCAGGGTCTTGGCTTTTTGACTTGTCATACTCTCGTAGGGACCGCTTCCGCAACCCTACTTTCCAAACTCGGTCGCAAGAACGATTGTGCTCTGAGCCCCAAATAACCTGACCCAGCCACCCGAAGGCCGCAGCAGCAGCAGCAGCAGCAATTTTCGCCAAAAAAAAAACGCGCGCCATCCATGAGTGTATGAGTGTAAAGGTGTAATGAAGCCACTTTAACCCCCAACTCCGGTTTAATCGGGGATCGTTCTGGGAAAGAAATTGAACCATTTGAAGCATATCTTTTCATTGCCGTCCCCGAACGTCCAAAAGTCGTCAACGCAAAGAGATACTTGAAAATTGTGACGAGATAGGGCAGCCCCGAAAGAAGGGTGTGTAACACTGTTTTATGAATATTGCTCAACAGTCACTATAACTATACTCAAATGCCTGGAAGGGAGCGGCGGCCGTGCGGAACTAAAGAGTGTGGGCAACTTCCGACCTCCAAAAGCGGCAACGCAAAAGATATGCATTGAAATCGTAAAATCCCAGCCCACATTCGGGCCCAGAACGCCAAAAAGAGCGGAGGCAACACACGAAAATGCACAGTAAGAAAAAAAGCAAAAATGGACCTGTAGTTGCTTAGTCGGAGTTGGGTTAAAAACAAAAGAAGGACCCTCTGTTCTTTTCTCGGGGGCTGATTCTTACACCTGAGCGAAACCATGCCTCCAGGGAACATTTTGCTTTCGACTTGCCTTCAACTCAAGACATTGAGTGCTCACAGCTGAGTAGGGAAGGATTTGCTGAGTAGTAAGCGTTGTCTTTCGGCTCGCGCTTTGGCAGCGATTTGGCCTCCGGATACAGAACCTGCTTCGCAGGTGCGGTTGCCCCATTGTCGATTGTCCTTTTGCTCGAATGCAAGGCGCGCGGTAGTGGCTAGGCGGTTCGAGTTGCACTTGGAATCTAACTTCGAAGAATGGTAACCCTTGGAAAGGCCCTCCTGAAGAAACGCATGGTTTTGCTTTATTCATTCAGTACGAATAAAAAGGTGTTAAATTGACAGAGAGGGTGCGGGACGGCTCGTGTGGATGGAAACGGACGGGGAACACTTCCGGAGTAGGGGCTTGTATTGATAAGCGAAGCAATGATCGAAGATGGTGCAATACGATGGAGCAGATTCTCGTTCTTCGCGTAGGGTATGACCCTCTTGGGTATCCCTGTATACACGATTTCTCGTTGGCTCTCTTAAGCTTCCCTTGTGCAACCGATGCTTCGGAAATGTTCCCTTCAGTACAACAGTACTATTGAAATAAATTAAGAAAGGACAAGGATCGAGGAAACGTGGAGGTCTGTGTGCCTTCCATACGAGGTTAAGAAATACCCTCGTTTCTCTTGTTTTGTGGCGTGGATCTTCGACCAATGCGCGACTCACTTCTTTACACTGCGTGGGCTTCCTGTTCCCGCTGGCAGGACATTCGACGTGCGAAGGGTCAGTGCAGTAGCTACTGCGTTTCGTAGGCTGTTTTGTGTTCCAGAAGTCGGTATTCTTAAGGCTGCGGTGTGACTTGGACAAGTTTCTTTCTGATTCCTTTACGCAGGTAAAAAGTCGAACGCCCGGCTGCATAGAAGGATTGGCTGACATTATCCAAAAATTGGGGAAGGGGGGGTAGTCTGGCTTTACAATTACAGGTTTCAAGCAGGAGAGGGTTAGAGTTCATTTGGTTTTCGCTTGGGGGGCGCGCCGCGCAGGAAAGGCGACGGAGACACGCATACCTTGGTCAACGTGTCTTTCGCTTCGGCAGGCCGTTTTGCAGCCTTCATCCGCAAAAGCGACTCTGGGTGAGGTCTCAGCGGATCGATGGGTTTGAGGAAGGGGACCAGGCCGTGGCAGCGGTCGGATTCGATGTCATCTTTGCTCGGTTTTAGCGGACCCGAAATGTGTAGAGGGTGTCCGATGAATACTCGAGGGGCGCCCTGTGCATACTCCAATGGAGGCAAGTAGCAAGAAATGTGAAAAACGGAAACAACACACCCGCAATTTGGTCGAGTACTAAACCCAGTTACCCGTGTTGCAACTGGCGGCCCCCTCGAGTATTGCGCACAATGCAGGTTCTTGTTAAAAAAAAGGGTCAAGCGACTGGAGAAAAGGGACGGGGGATTAAGAAAGCAAGGGGGTATGTCTAAGCAACAGCGTGAGCGATTGGGTGAGGCTGAAATGTCCCGTACTAGATAATATGAACCTTCCAATACCGACTTTACATAACAGTGACAGGCACTCGGAGCGCGAGAGGTCGTGTTTGTTACCAAACACGCAATGTTGCAAGCTCACCAGGGTGCCTGTGGCTGGTCTTTACCAAGCCTTGTTCATAGCATAGAACCAAATCACGGAGTATCACTCCGAGCGGTAGAGAAAAGCCGGGAAACAATATGACGTAAACAATCAGGGCGTTGCGTTCAACAATAAACAACTCTAACAATATCATTGTTTGTATCAGCAAGCTAAACCGCTGGTTGAAAGCCTGGTTCAGGGCATAAAAACTTTCACTTTAAAAAGAGAAACTCAGCCGACATTGAATTATTCCAAAAGAATACGATTCGGGCGAGAAGCTCACGTGTAAAAACGCATCGAAAAGGTTAAAAGATTGTTGCCGTTCGTGACCGCGGAAACCTTTCACGCACATGCGTCTTTTAGGGTCCCACTTTTCCGGTGCTCAAAAGTCTTGGGGATAAAGCGCGGCTCTCCCGAAAGTTGGTACCAACCCTACACCTTCCCCCCATCCAGGAACACGTCATCGCTAGAGAGCCTGTGTCAACAAGGCTGCATATATACGCCCGTTGCGGCATCGGCACGTTAGCGAGCGGAAAGCGCTAAAGACGGCGTGATATGCGAGACAGAAGAGAATGCGGGTTTTGTGGCGAGTCCGTGTGTGGAATACTCCTACTGCTTGCCCCGATATCAAAGATACAGCGTAGCTACGCGGCTTGAGCCAGTCCACCCCTAATCGACGGGGTTGCATCGAACTACAGTTGCTCTGTACGTTCAATCAATATCAGGCGGATCACTGTATTCTTCCGGTCGAACACATCGCATTTGGCTAACATGGGTAGAAAGCTATGTCCGGAAGAAGCGGCGATCAGCCCCACCATCGATAACAAGGAGGCCCGCCGAAGCAGAGTGCCGTAAAGAATCAAAGACACGGACCCACGGAGGTGATGCGTCCGAACCATTAGTTTTCATTCCACCATAATCAGGCTCAGAAGAGGTGGACTGGCTCAGGTGGTAAGTAACCATCGGCGGGGACGATGAGCTGCGCTGTGTTTCTATGGCGGGGGCTTCCATTTGCACGGTGGCGTCTACTGTTGGAACGTTGGCGTGGGTGGGAAGCGCGAAAGACAAGGGGCGTGATGCAGGGAGATGGAAAAGAAGAGAGAGAATGAGAGAGAGAGTGCGCGGGAGATGCTGGCACGCGAGAGGCCGGGCTGTAAGGATTGGGGGACAATGCTTTCGTCAGAACTGGATGGGGGGGATGGGGGAAGTGTTGAGACTAAATTCGGTGCCTTCAGCCTAACGTTGCTACGTTGTACGCGTTCGCGGTGTTTCAACGAACTAAACACGGGCCAAATGCCTGTACATGTGTGTGACGGCAAATCCGTGCTATCACCATGTTCCCGTGCTCCTTCACCGTGCTACTTCTCCTGTTGGTGAGCTACACCTTCTCGGAATCTCGGCCGCGTAACAGCCCGCACGAAAGTCGATGATGGACGCACGCAAGCGAGATATCTGAGATACTTCGAAATGTCGGTTCCCTTCATCGACCTGGACTCAAGCGCTGGCTGAAACCACCACTTCTTTCCACGGCGGGTAATGTTGCGGTCCGCGATCCCGCTGTGGGTGCGCGACCAGAGCCGTCCGCAACATCCAAAGCCTAGTGCCAACACTGGGGAGGGGAGGCCGGCGAGGGGCGCACACACCTTGTTTTTCCAGGTGTCCATTCGCGGTTGTTTGTGCTTGTTGGCATTTCTTGGCGTGAAGGTTGCTTGCAAATCCGGGGTTTGGGAGTAAAAGTTGCATGGAACTCGGGGGTTTTAATGTCTCCGGGAAACTTTCGGTAAGATGCTTGTATGGGTGCGCAGCTCTTTCTTCCAAAAAAAATATGCGGACAACCGTTTGTATTTACGTGTGTGTGGTGACTCCGCGACTCACTTCGCCTGAAGTCTTCGTTTGCTTTTATTGCAGTTGAACTCAGGCTCGACATGCAGTTGCGGCAAGGATGAAAAACTTACGTTTGGAGCAGGCTAGAAGCAGAGGAACAGTGTGTCCGTGGTGAGACGGTGACTTGTGAGGCCCTGCCCAGACCCCGATGCAATTTTCATCCTTTTTCCTGTCGGCTTGTCTGGGTCCTTCCGATCGAGGGGAGCGAGGAAGGGAACAAGGAAGAGGGAGGAATTGCTTCTGTTGTTTTCTAATTCCGAATCCTTAAGTTTCCGAATCGTCCCCTTCCAACCTTGCTTCTGAAGCAAGTGGACTTGAGACACTCAGGGCTTGTCGCCCAAAACCTCTTGTCTCTCTTTAGGTTCTCACTCAACCCCCTTAGACACACCAAAGGTGCTCGAACAAGTTTGCTAGAAGTGAGAGAGAGAACACACAACACAAGTCAAAGGGTGGGTCTCGCCTTAGTAGTCCCAGGGCCTCTCCACCCGCCTGTACGTGTTCTCGTGGTCGTCGCTACCGCGTTGACCTTTCCCGAGAGAGAGAAGAGAGAGAGCCAGAACCGCTTTGACAGGCTTGGGCAGATAGCCGGACTGCCAATGTGCAGGGGGTGCGTGGGGCACACCGTGTATATGCGGTACGCAGCAGCAAAGCTGTGACAAAGAGTGGGTGAAAACCTTTTTATTTTTCCTTTTTCTTTTTCCTTCGGGCAATCCCGCGCCAGTATGCTGGCAACTTCTTAGCGTGACACGCGGACAACCTATATTACTTTCTTTTCCCGCTCGGGGTGGGCTGGAGCCCTATATCAATCACTGACGACAGCTGGTGCCGGTAGGTAGCCCACCCAGAGGTGAATTGCTCCTTTCTTGGCAGGTTCGCTGCCAACTTCTGGGAAGGGCTGCTTGGTCTTTGCTTTCGTCTTTTTTTGTTTGATTTATTGTTCACAATTTTTTTGGTTGGCTATCTCCTTCTGCCTCATCAGCGAGGCTTTTGAAGGATGCGGGGTCCAGTGGATGCGCTTTAAAAGTAGCAAGGCATCGACGACCCATGTACGAAAAGGTTAGAATGGCCGGGTGGCAGACGGGTTGAGAAGAGCAGTGGAACGAGCGAGAGACAAATGTACCAGCCTCGAGACCAAATAGACAAGAAATCTGACCTTCTTGGTGGTTTTGATCGTTGAGGGGCGGGTTTATTTGAGCGAAAGTTCGCTTGCTTCCTCCCGTTCTCCAGAAAAAAAAAAAGGAAACAGCGGCAGAGCCTCAAATCCGACGCATAGCTGTGGCCCAAGTCGGCACGGATGTTATGGTCACAGCATCCGGATTGAAGACCGTTGGTTGCGCTTCACCCACTGACTCCAGCTAAAGCTAAAGCTTGCATGGATCCAGGCGAGCTCTTGAGGTGCCATCGCAGGCGGGATTTGACTGGAAACGCCCGGTGCACTTTCCGGCGTAGTGTTTACAGGCTAGGTTACCGTGCCATTCTGTCGTGCATTTGTCCATACAGACAAATGGTTCTCTTCCTTTATTTTAGAGTAATGTTCGCTTGAGATTCCGGGTTGCAGGGTCTCCGGTTCTCCGGTCGACAGCTTGTGTCAGGCCTGCCCACAGGGTGGTCTCTGTCGTTCGGATGGTTGCATGGGTTTGATATCGGGAGCCTTTCTGGTAGAAACTGCTTTCTTTAGCATTTGGTGGTTGATGGGAAGGCTGCTTTTTTCCGCGTCGGCGAAAGAAAGCCCGGTGTGCTCCTCGAATCTCCGAAAACCAGAACTCTGGTATCGCCTGCGCGTGGTTTTCGTGCAATTCTTTGATTCTTTGGATGCATACTCCCTTTTACGGACAGAGGGAGAGGGTTTTGCCAGGGTGCAGAAACTTCTAGGGAGACGAGAGACACCGAAACGGGGAATCTAGGACTCGTCGGAAAGGTTCTGTGAACCGGCTATTAGCCGCAGTAAACACTAGTTCGGGCTGGATCAAAATCTCAATAACTCTCTACGCCGGAGTAGAACTGCGATACCCAGACGACAGTGCTCGTGCGATAAAGACCAAACAACGGTCAATGTGTGGTAGTATCTGTAGCCTACTAGTGTAGGGAGCAAAATGTGCGATAACTCCAACAGGCGCAGTGAGCGAACACCGCTTCTTCAGTTCTGACATTTCCGACGCGAATACACGTCCCCCGTCCGTAAAACCCCCTGGCTAAACCGTTTTTGTTGTCAAGCTTGGGGGCTAAATGCAAGCGCAAAGAAGCATGCGTTCGGCCAGAGCTAGCGCTTGATATTGGGGTCTAACGGCGCTCACGACGAAAACAATGAAAGTCCGACGTTTCCTTTTTCCCCCACGACATGTGTCAGACTAGCCCACTGATTCCTTTTGGCCAGTTTTCTCGCCATCGGCCGAAGCCTTTTTTTAGAGTTGAAGTTCGGTTTTTGGAATAGTTTTTTTGTGTCTGTTTGCGTGACAATGCAGGGGTGGGTTTGCTACTTTCGACGGTGTTCACGCTCCGCGCGCACGCATTCAGCTTTGCCGCGCTGCAGCAATAGAAAAATAAAGGAGAAATCAAGGGAGCCAGAAAGAGAGATAGAAACGGAGCGGCGAGAGGAGGGGAGTAGCTCGGATACTTACGTTTGGGAACGTGTCAGCTAAGACTTCTGCGGACACTTGCCGGCATAGCGGATAACCCCCTTCCCCACCTTTGTACTATTTGACGGACAGATGACGGCATGGGCCCCCCCTTGAGTTTTCGGGTTTTCTTTGTTTGACCTTTTTGAGCCAGTTCACCTACCCCGCCTATAAGCGACCAGAGCTCGACGCGGCGATCACACTCTACTAAACTCGATTACGTTCTAAAATCGATCTGGCAGGGAGCGAATTGGCTCAGCCTTTGCTTGGAGCATTTATGTAATGTACTGTTATGTTTCCCAATGACGCACGAGTCAGACTACATCCGGAGGCGGTTGATTCAGGCAGGTCTTCAACCGACTGAAAGGTTCGTGCAATTCTCTTTTCAGAGTGGGAGACTAGCTCGAAACTCCTGAAGCCCCAGGACATTGCGGCAAAGGAATTGGGTCTGGAGTGCACGTGGTGGTCCCCTCCCCCGTTTTATTCCGGTGGCGGACATATGGCGGCATGGCAAACCATAAGAAATTAGGCCCAAGACCCCTCCTCTCCATGCCGGACGTTGTCCGCCAAAGTCTAACTGACACGTTCCCTTTTCCAACTATTCTTTCCCGGCACGAGCAGGGCGCTAGCCCTGGCACCTTTTGTGAAGCCGATAATGTGATACATTAAGATGGATGGAAACCCCTTGCGGATAACATGCTTTGCTTCCTGGCTGAGTCTGGCGAGAAATACTCTCCTCCGGGAAGAAATACTCAGACTGAGTCGAGCCTGAGTTCAGCCTGAGTCGAGCCTGAGTTCAGCCTGAGTCGAGCCTGAGTTCAGCCTGAGTCGAGCCTGAGTCGAGCCTGAGTTCAGCCTGAGTCGAGCCTGAGTTCAGCCTGAGTCGAGCCTGAGTTCAGCCTGAGTCGAGCCTGAGTCGAGCCTGAGTCGAGCCTGAGTCGAGCCTGAGTCGAGCCTGAGTCGAGCCTGAGTTCAGCCTGAGTCGAGCCTGAGTTCAGCCTGAGTCGAGCCTGAGTCGAGCCTGAGTTCAGCCTGAGTCGAGCCTGAGTTCAGCCTGAGTCGAGCCTGAGTTCAGCCTGAGTCGAGCCTGAGTTCAGCCTGAGTCGAGCCTGAGTTCAGCCTGAGTCGAGCCTGAGTTCAGCCTGAGTCGAGCCTGAGTTCAGCCTGAGTCGAGCCTGAGTTCAGCCTGAGTCGAGCCTGAGTTCAGCCTGAGTCGAGCCTGAGTTCAGCCTGAGTCGAGCCTGAGTTCAGCCTGAGTCGAGCCTGAGTTCAGCCTGAGTCGAGCCTGAGTCAGCCTGAGTTCAGCCTGAGTCGAGCCTGAGTCAGCCTGAGTCGAGCCTGAGTCGAGCCTGAGTTCAGCCTGAGTCGAGCCTGAGTCAGCCTGAGTCGAGCCTGAGTTCAGCCTGAGTCGAGCCTGAGTTCAGCCTGAGTCGAGCCTGAGTTCGAGCCTGAGTCGAGCCTGAGTTCAGCCTGAGTCGAGCCTGAGTCGAGCCTGAGTCGAGCCTGAGTCGAGCCTGAGTTCAGCCTGAGTCGAGCCTGAGTTCAGCCTGAGTCGAGCCTGAGTTCAGCCTGAGTCGAGCCTGAGTTCAGCCTGAGTCGAGCCTGAGTCAGTGCGGTCCGCCCAGCTGCACTGTTGAACTACTGTACTGGTACTGAACTACTGCACCTGGTCACTTCAGTGGTTGGTCACTGAGGTTCTGGCAGCAAGCTTGCAGATGTGCATGGTGTATCAGACAACACATTGGAACCCACGCACTGAAGTGACCAGGTGTCAAAAGTGCTCCTAAGCTAGAGTCCTAACCAGACAAAAATTGAGTGTTGCAAACGAAACTTGAACACCTGAAATTCGGACCCTAAAGCTGGTCCAGTGCCACCCACAGGCAATTACCTATACTTAATGCTGATCGCGGTACGTGATTCTAGGCCCTCACTGCCCCACTGAAGTGACCCGAACACTAATATATACTGCCCAGCCTGAGTTTGCCTGAGTCTGCCTGAGTCGCCCAGACTCAGGCTGGACTCTGGCGAGACTCAGCCAGACTCTGCCAGGACTCTGCCAGGATGCAAAGTATGGGATAAGGGCCTTTTTTGTGCCGCGTTTCTGAGACCAGCTTCGCGACGTGAGCGCAGAAGCTCCGACAGGACGTCGGTTCAGCTGTACATCTTGTTTTATGTTTCGCTCTTGGAAAACGGCATTTCCATCCATCTTACTTGTGTAGGTGGGTTGACTTTTTCAGGTGTGTTTTTTCCGGTGTACGGAATTTCTTTGGTTGTATGACCTATTTAGACGTTGCATGTTACTTTCAATTTTTGGGAGGATGAAAAAAGAAAGGGACCATAAGATGGCCAACAAGCAGCATCCTTAGTCCCTCCCACCACCCCACCCGATCAACGACAGCAAATGTCGGATGTGCCTTGAGGTGGATGATTTTTTCGGCGATTTCTCCTTGCTTGAGTTTTCGAGTTTTCTTTGTTTGACCTTTTTGAGCCAATTCACCTACCCCGCCTGAAAGCGACCAGAGCTCGACGCGGCGATCACACTCTCGTAAACTCGATTACGTTCTAAAATCGATCTGCCAGGGAGTGAATTGGCTCAGCCTTTGCTTGGAGCATGTAATGTACTGTTATGTTTCCCAATGACGCCACGTGTCAGACTGCATACGGAGGCGGTTGATTCAGGCAGGTCTTCAACCGACTGAAAGGTTCGTGCAACTTTCTTTTCAGAGTGGGAGACTAGCTCAAAACTCCTGAAGCCCCAGGACATTCGTCTTTATGGGTCTGGAATGCACGTGGTGTTTGCAACGCGCAAACTTCACTCGCTCTTGCCTCTGCCAGTAACGCCTGTATGGTAGGGTTTATAAGAGCAGAAAGATCGGTGTAAAGCAAACTTCCAGCTTGGTCTTTAAACTACTCCGCTCTGTTTCCCGCTGACTCTGATTGACAGACTACGGGTCGCTACCAGCGGCTGTTGGGAGGATAGGTGCATGGGGGGAAATGTGTGGGTCTGGGGGAGCTTTTGCTTGTGCAGTTGGGCTCACTTCGACGTGAAACTGGATTAACTCTTCGTCATATATGACGGCACGGTCGTCTGTAACGACAAGTATCTTCGCTTCTCGGCTGCTCTACGCAGAAACGAGAGGGGAGCACAAAGGAGTTAGAGTCGGAGATGGCGGGTTCTGCACCACTCGCTCAAATTTTCACTCCGCGGTTGCTTTCTTTTTTTGTTCTTTCGTTTCCTCCGTGACACGGTCACTTACGCCTTCAACAACAAAGACAACTGTGGCGGTCACGCCAAGGTTCGAAAAGAAAAGTGTTTGCTTTGGGTGAGGAGCATCGTAGTTCTTATGCTGGGCAGCCTCTCCTATGGTTGCTTCTGGCTGTACAGCCCTCGGGTGGAAAAGAGCTTGTGTAGGTGGCCAACGCCAACACGTCGTTGGCAGGACCACATGGCGACTGTCATCATCAAGGATCAGGCGTACACAACTACACCCTGCAGCCACTTGGAGGCTCGTGACTCTTGAAGAGCCGCAGCATCGCCAGTGCTGTGCCCGTACATTTCCTGGGTTCGCCAACAGACAAGCGAGGTATATTGCCTACAGAGGACGTTAGCAGTTGACAACTCTGGTGTGGGCACCGGTTTGCTCAAAGTCGCCACCGTGTGACGCATTGACTGACAAGTGAATCATCCCGATGACCTGCCAAAGCGGGTGCACAAAACGTGCATAACAGAGAGGAAAAGCAGTCGCACAACGAAACATATTACGCTTCGGCAAAGAACGGAAGACCATCGAGACGAGTGTTCTGTGGATGCCCCGGACTTCCCTTTCACCCGGCATAGCAAGTCGGATCCTCCACAGACTTTTGGAGAGAGAGTTAAATCAAGTTAAGTGGTGTGTCGGCCTCCATCGTCAGGTGGGCCTTCACCGTCTAGATCCAGGCGTCCGGTACTCACGCCTTGGCAACCCAGGGCCTCTTCCCACCGGCATGTGTTCTCGTGGGCAGCGCTACCGCGCTGACCTTTCCCAAGAGAGAGGGATGAACAAGAGTTCCGGTCTTCTAGGTCATTTTCTTTTCGTTCGAGGCACGGTGCGGCGGTCCGTGACGGCGCTGATGTTTGCAATAGATGTAAGACTCTCTGCTCTTTCTCACACGCGTAGTAAGCTAACTAACAGTAATACTAACACTGTGCCGCTCGCCCTAGAACCCACTTTTACTGGGCGGGCAAAGTGAAAACTCTACGCTTGTGTGGTAGTTACTCATGAGGCTAGAACCGGGAGAATCCACGAGCCATTGGGAAATCCGGGTAAGGTTGCACCCCTGGCGCACTGTAGTTGCTATGTGGAGTCCCCGGCTGGGGACTCTGCACTCACGAAACATCAGCTTCAACAACTAATTCACCCATCTTGTGGCATCTTCAAACTTCAACGACAAAAAACTTGGTGGCTCTTCCGTGCGAACAGAGGGGCAGGCAGGGGGTCGAGCGGCCGCGGTGCGATAACAATATCAGAACCGCGGCCGCAATCAAACCGATATCGCATGTCAACTTGAGCGTGAGGTTCAATGGTTCTCCGTGTGAACAGAGCGTTGAACTCTCTTTTAAGAGAGGTGTATTGCCTACTTTTCAGTGGGGTTCGTGATATCATGAAGTGCGAGTACGCAAAACTGGAGGATGAGGCACGCAGCATGAAACGCACGTGAATGCGGAGAAGAAATGCGTAGTTTTGTTTTATTCTTTTACTTGTTAGTTGTCGACAACTGGCTTTTGTGTTGAGGTGTCATTCAGATGTAAGTCTAAAGCCGCCCACGTCAAATTTTGTTAAGCATTGAGTTCTTTTAAGTACATGAACCACATGGATTAGCATGCACTTGTTAAGCATTGAGTGCTGTAAAGTGCAAGTGCCAACAAGTCAGGCGAGCACTAGCAGCGGCTGCCAAAACTTGCCGTGACACCTGTGATCCAAGTAAAAAGGAAAAAAGAATGGTCTCTTCGTGTTGCTCCCGTGTCTTTCGGAACAGTGACAGGTTAAAAGCACCACTCCAGGTAATACTGGACAGGGAATTGTGGCGAGGGTACACCCTATCGATGTCCCTGTTATTTGTTCGTCGTGATGTGTTATTTTTATACCGGTGCCGTTGCTTTTGATCCGGCCAGTGCTCCTGCTAACCTCCGCAATGCCGGAGGAAGCTTCGGTGTCGGTGAACAATCCTATTTCCTGCCGTTCGGGCGGTGAGGTTTGTACCCCTTTCTCCCCAGGCCTTTGCTACTCGCCCGACAATGCTCCATTGCCAGTAAAAATATGCCTTCGCTCTTTCGCTATCCTTTCAAAAACTGTTGCGTTGACGCATCCACACTTTTTTTTTGAGCAGGGCGAGTTCCAGGCCCTCTCTTCAGGCTGCTCTTCTTCTTTTTCACCTGGTATGTCTTGAGTTAGGGATCTCCATGTGAAGCACGGACATGTAAACTGTGACAGTGACATGATCTTCAGTTTGGTGTTGGTTCGCTCATTGCTCAGGCTTACATTTTTGGAACACATTGCAATGTCTCGAAAAAAAGAACGCTAAGGTAGCTCGCATTATCTAAATCTGCAACGTAGAACTAATCAACTGAATTTATACTTTGCCAGTCCATCCTCCCTTTTGACATGACCATCAAATGCAGCTCCAGGGGATAGGCACTCACAAGGCACCCGTGATGACTTCGATGTGAGGGATCGGCCCTACAAAGCCTAATGCATGCCGCTGCCTGTTCAGAAGCTCGTAGACCTGATAGACCGTGGTGCACCGTAGTACACTGTGAGAACCAGCGGCAGGCGATCCGTTGGAGTTTCGGGCAAAGGAATGGACCGGCTGAATACACGATTGTACAAGTCTATTGCAATGTGGGGGTTCGCAAATTTTGCCGTCGTGCGACTTGTCACCAAAACCACCATCGATTTAGTCTTCGCGGCAGCAAAACGGAAAACGAATGTGGTGAAGCCGATTCCGAGCTCTTCTTATAGTTCAAAGGATGTCCTCTGGAGTTTGGTGAGCGAAAAGACCGGGTCTGGGTCTTCCCGTTTCGTGTTCGCTCCCTCTCCTCTACAACGTGATCAGACTGTGTCGGTATGCTGGGCTACCAACATGCAGAGCTTGAGCCAGGCGACTGGGGATTCACAGGCAAATCACACGTAGCATTCAGCTGCGGTGAACGCGAGCAATAAATGAAATCAGAGCGCAGCATTCGTTTCGCGAAGATGTAATCTGGCGCGTTGCTGGAGGGGGAAAAGCGGGAACAGAAAGACTGCGTACGCACATTTAGTTACCGTTACGAAAGACAAAAGAAAAGCGAAGCTTTTTCTGTTTTCCCCCCTTGTCGCCAGCCATTCTCTCCACTACACTAGGCGGGCGCGCAGCAGGCAATGGGGGCCTGCCGGATGGCACGTCTTAACAGTGCAGCGGCAGCTTCGAGACGGGACACGAGGAAATGACTCCCCAGCCGGGGGCCCAAAAAGTAGAAGATCGCGGTACGGTAACGTTATTCTTTTTCTGGTGCGCTACCGTGCATATCCCGAACTTGCGTCACGGGTGACCCCTCTGGCATGGATAGTTCAGAAAACAACGGACGATCAGACCAAATGAACAATGACATTGAAAATAATGAGGTTTCCAGCTTGGCAGTCATGATTGCCTTCCGTTCGCACCCGCAGGTACCGGCGGTTGGCGTGCTCGTACCACAGAAATGCTTTATTCGCCAATAATTCGGGAAACGCCGGGAACGATGCAAGCGTGACGACACGTGTGCTGATTGACTCATTGTTCGATCTTCGAACGACCATCCGTTTTTTGAAAAGTCGCCTTGTATACCATCTCTCCGCGGAGTTTCCGGTCACCACACTACCGCCCGCTACTACTACGGCGGACATTATTCGACACCACTGAACACGGCCCAGCTTGCCAGGTTAGTGTTGCCTGCAGACGCGTCTGCAGACGACCTTCGGAAAACTGCAGACGCAGACGCAGCAGATGTCTGCGACGACGCAGACGGCTGACTGTCAATCAACTGGATTACGACGATCCGTGTCAGTCCCAGCCTTTCCTTTGAGCAGCCGCAGAATGAGAAACCCTTTCGGTGCCGTGCACGGCTAAGACACGTTTGCCCGTGCTCTTACATCCCGGACTTCCAAGCTGTTGTGCTGGGCCTTCTTTATTCCTGAGGTCTAGCAGGTCACACATGAAGGGTGCCCTAGCAGGCTAGGCATCCTGCATCTGCATCTGCGTTTTCAGAATCTGCAGATGCAGACGCAGACGCCGACAACACTGGGCTAGGCGGGGGGAGGGGGGGAATGACAAGTCTTTTACTTTGAAATACTAGAAAGAAATGCGTACTGACAAAGGTTTACAATAAATGAAAGAGCCTTCGCGCCCGGGTTCTGTAGCAGAACATCTTCTGCATTCAACATCCGTCGTGCATGTGAAGGGGAATATTTCTGCCTTCTGCTCTTCTCCTTTTGGAGTGTAACCTTTACTGCGAGAAACCCGGGTCAGGGTTTCTGCTTTGGGCTTCTCGGAGTGTGAGAAGGATAGGTCGCCTCAGGACACAAGGAACTCTGTGTCGCTCCCTGCAGTGAAACAGGAAGGTCTGCAAGGGGAAGGTGGGGTGTCAGAGGGGAACGGGTGTTGGAAAGGGGGGAAGCTCCCGAAAAGGTAAAAAATCGCTTCGTTTCCCGTTACATAAAGGGGGGGGTAGACCTACTATCCAGGGGGACCTATTATCCTAGGATAATAGGTCGACTGGTTTTGGAGATAAATTTAACTTCTTAATTTTTCAGCGGCGAGTTAAATTTTTTTATGGAAGTGGACCTATCCACCCGCTGTGAGTGTAACAACAGCACACCAAGTGAGAAGACGTGTGGAAACAGTCTAGAATGTAAATGTTGCCAACAAACGAGAGAGTGAAAACGAGAAAAAAGTGCTGTTAAAACGGAAAAGAGGCTGATCAATGGTTTCTCAAAGGCCGCGGGTTGGTGGTGTTTTGTGAACCAGCACACACTCTCTGCCACCCTGTGGTGTGGTTTGCTTTGCTGGCGCTATGAAGAGGACGGCTGAAGCGCCGCTCCTCGTGGCTGGTGTGGACTCTTTTCTGTTGTCTCAGTGCACTCAGAATTGGTCGGACCCGGTGCAGGTGCTACTGGTGCAGATACGGCTGGTATGTCAACCTGTGGGTTGTTCTGTGGCACTTCTTCCTTGACTTCTACCGCATCCAGTGCAGGGGACGACGTCGGCCAGGAAAAGAACGGGAATCGTGGGAGTGCCTTGTGATATCGGAATCCCTCAGTTATGTTCAAGGGATGAAGCCGGAGGTGACAGAAAAATTGCCACAGGGAAAGGGACTTGTGGCAGCCAAGCGTTCATAGCAATGTTGCTTTTCGATCCTTCTATGTTGACTCTTCCTAACCTAGACAAGCAGAATTGTCTAAGGGTTGGCTTGTTCACCCACTAACAGGGAATGTGAGCTGGGTTTCGACCGGACAGGTTGGTTTTACCAAACAATAGTCAATATCGCGCCGACGGCGCGAACCACCCTGCAACAAAACCCTGGATAGCCCTTGGATAACCATTGGATAAAGCCTGGATAATAGCAATTTTTTAACGCCGCTAGTTTTAATGTTCGCGGAAATTCCGGGAAAAATCGGGTGGATAATAGGTCTACCCCCCCTTTAATGGAAGGGGGGGCAATGTTAGTTCAATGCTTCGGCAGACTCCGTGAGTAAGGAGTCGCTCTTGGCAGGGCCTTTGCTTTGTTCTCTCACCGCGGCGTTCTACGCACCTCGTTCTTCGTCTCGGGTTTCGCTTGTGAACGAGGAGGTCTTGGAGGGCGTGCAGCGGCAAATGTTACCTGCCATACCCACGTTCCCGGTCGGCTTCGCGTTTTCCCTTCAGAATCCGTGTGATTCATGAAAGAGTCTTGCATCTTCAAGTCGCCAGGCGCGCGTGCAAGGATCGCGTGCTTCCTTTGTTGTCTTGGGCAGCGGTCGTTGTGCTAATGTGGCACACTCCTGCGTCACCAGTGTCACGGCGCGCCTGGACCTGCGTCACCAGTGTCACGGCGCGCCTGGAGTTCGACAGCAGGGTTGCTCCGGTTTCTAAACTGAAACTGGGTTGGCGCGAGACCCCAAAACGACAAGTTTTGTCGTACACTACCGTACGGCTGCACTGTACCGCAAAGAGAGCAGAATAAATCCTACCAACTCCCCCATGACATGACGATAAGAGGGGCCCCCTTGTGCATACGCCGACTCAGTCTAGAGAGGGAGCATACAACTACGAATGAGTCTTTCTGACGCCAGACACTGAACCCAGATTTATCTGTGTTTCTTGTTGGCTGCAGCACAGTTCCTTTAAAATTTTGCAACTGGCGGCCTCTTCGAGTATATCCTACAAAACAGGTGCTTATTCAAAAAGGGGGGTGGAAACAACGATGCCTGCTTCTTCGAATTGATGCTTGGTTGTTGAGGACAATGAATGAAGAACTTAAGCAGACGGTAAAAAATCTTCTCCGTCGAGCCACAAACACAGTTTGCGGGGTAGATTATTCGTTTTCCTTTTGAAGACCGGCAGAATGAGCCAGGGAGCATCCGAGCTTCAAAACCGAGTCTATTGCGGTCGACGTTATTCGCTTCTGGTTTCTTTACAGCTTCTTTTGAGGCTTATTTCGTTTTCTCTTCTTTTTCGATTCCATCACGTTTCCCTTCCTATTTCCAGTGAGGTTGGAAGTATTTTCACAAAAAAATCGTTCTCACACACACGAGGCTTCGCTGAGCGCTTCCAACCTCTTCATTCGACCCATTTGACACAACCTGATTGCGATCTTCGAGGAAAGCCTGCCGCAGCCCCTGTTTTTGGCAGGTTTCGGTTCTGGCTTTCTTTCCGCTGCCAGCAGCAAGGTGGTTCCTCTCTGAGGCGGGGGGAAGGAAAGAGAGTTCCTTTACCACCGGCTGTGTGTCGCGGAAACAAACTTCCGCCTCTACTTGGTTGCCACTGCTGCAAGACAACAAAAGCTGCAGTAAACGGTTTAAACCCGCGAGATATAGGCGTTCGGAGGGCTGACACTTTCCTTGACTCCAATCCACTTTTACTTCTGAGTCAAGACGTGGGTCGAGTATTGACTGTGTCAGAGTAGAGTATGAGGGAGGTCAAGCCTGACCGATGAGCGTTTCCCGAGTGCACCACAGGTTTGAAGCCATTTCGTGCAACTCTTGTTCTCGCACAGCGGGGCCGCTCGTGCCTGCGGGGCGAGTCTTCCCCGGTGGCCAAGAAGGTGATGCTGGAGTCTCTTGTTCTCGCACAGCGGGGCTGCTCGTGCCTGCAGGGCGAGTCTTCCCCGGTGGCCCAAGAAGGTGATGCTGGAGTCTCTTGTTCTCGCACACACACTCGTGCCTGCGGGGCGAGTCTTCCCGGTGGCCCAAGAAAGAAGTTTTATTCTTTTACTTGTTAGTTGTCGACAACCTTTTTTGTATTGAGGTGTCATTTAGATGTAAATCCAAAGCCGCCCACGTCAAATTCTGTTATGCATTGAGTTCTTTTAAGTACATGAACCACATGGATTAGCATGCACTGCCTTGAAAGTCAGGTTATCGGATGACGTCGTCACCTGCCATTGCGTCGTCAAGCACAAATGTTAAGCAGCGGCTGCCAAAACTTGCCGTGGCACCTATGATCAAAGTAAAGGAGGAAAGGAGGAAATGTTACTAAAAAGAAAAGGGGCAGGTTGTAGTTTTCGACCCTCGTAGCTCGCTGGGTCAGGCGAGAAGAGGTGATGCTGGAGTCACGTGCAAGTCAGCGCTCCACTTGAGGACTCTCATGTTAACACCCTGTAGACAGTTACGTCAACAGAACTTCGTCGCACTGCGCCGCTGGGGGGTGCGCGGTGTTGAGCAGTCCTACTTTAGCCGACCAGGCAGAAATGCGTAGCTTTGTTTTTGTTCGTTTACTTGTTTGTCGAAAAGCTGGGAAACTCTGACCCTCCAACAACAGGCAGGACCTGCCTTTCACGACACACCGCCTTCACTAAAATGCAAGCTGCTGCGCCCCCAAAAGTAGAGGGTCCGGTGAGCCCTGTTTCCTGCGCACCCCGTTCCGAAGAACCTCGCCAGGTGGGTTTCCTTCATTCAGCAATTAGAGTTGCTTCACAACAAACGTGTCTAATCATCGACGCAACAATGACCGGATGGCGCAGAAGGCAGGCACGCAGCTCCTGGAGAACCCCTTCTTGGGAGCCGAAATGCACTGAAAATACCTGTGGCCAGCGGCACGACGACATCCCCAATATGGAATTAAGCTAGCGTATTTTTTGAGTTTAGTATTTTCATTTGCGGGTCGAGTTATGAGCCGTACCGATGGCACGTAGCGTTGCAAAGGCGCAGATTCAATTGACTGGGGGGGGGGGAGCTGCAGGAGATGTTCGAAAGTCTGGACGAAAAGGTCTGCTTCAGAAACGCGAATCCCAAATGGGGTGGATGGGGCCTGCCGTGCAGAAGGCGAGCAACAGCGTACACTCCTCTGTGTCTCGAAAACAATATTTCTTCTCTTCTTCTTTATTGAAAGGGACCATCGGCTTTTGAAAGGAAGGAGTACTTCAAATGCCCGGACACGGCGGCACACCCCGTCGTGTAGCCCATTCGTCAGTCTCTATCCACTAACGGACAAGAAAACAGCGTTCGTTGTATCCCAATTCCTGCATACGCAGTGATAAGCGAGTGAATTCTCACGACGCTGGCAACGCTCCTTGTTTGGTGTTGCGCTGCGCCACATTACCAACATACTCAAGGTACTGTCTGTACTCATTTCGAATGGTACCATCTATACTAATCCATCTACACGATGCGTAGTTTTATTCTGAGGCTTACAGCGGAGATGTGTGCCGATCCTTGAGGGCGCAGCATAGCCCGATCCTGATGTACTTGAGATTGGGATTTAAGGTCAAGTGCACGGTTGTTGGGACCTCAAAAAGGGTTAACGATACTTGACTCTGGACCAGCGCACTACACTTCTTCACCACTTTGTGCAGCCGAGAATGGGAAGACCGGACGCGCAGCTTATCCAGTCTCCAGCCATTAACCGGCTCTGCTTTCTTCGCGGTGAAGCGCGCAGGAGAAAAGCAGCAAAGAAGTAGCTCCGAGCGCAACAGGAAGGTCGTACAGCGAATGAAAGAACGCCAGCCCAACAGTTCCGCAAAACACCCGCACCCCGCGCATCAAACTCGCGACCCTCCCCTTCGACTCGAAGGCGGCGGAATAATCGCAACCCTTGCTGGCAAGCAAGTCGAACTCTTTCCCCTGGAATTGCAACGACGGTCTATGAGATGAAACCATCAGTGTCTGTACAACAGCCACGCAGCTGCAAACCCGTCACCGCACGACCGTGCTCTTCAAACTCCAGAGGGCTAAGACTCATGGGCGGGTGCGGATGGCGTGCGTCAAAGAGGCCTTGTCGCTGCCGTGCGGGTAAAGATAGATACGGTGTTTGTAAAGAAGACTGAATATCTGCTCGTCCAAGAGCAGTCACTCCATAGTACTCTGGCTTGCTGCTTCGTCATACATGTGGAGCCTCAAAGACCTTGCGGTCTGGGTGCTCCAAAGGAAAGGCGAAGGCAGTGCGCAGATGATGGGCCCGACGCCTGGGTTGCATGAAGAAGGTGCATGACGTTAGAACGTTAGTACTGCAGTGCGACTATCCCCAGTACTAGTACCGGGCAAATGATGCATTCGCTAGGGCGTGCCGGCCTAGAAAACAGCGAAGTGCTACCCAGACAGCGTTCAACAACAACCGGTTCTGTATCGGGTTCTGGTTGCAATGGGGGGGTAATCAGGTACCTTTCACTTGGGCCATCGGCATGCCAATGCGTACACCACACTGCGCCAGCTTTTCGTGATCCGAGAAGGAATACTTTGGCAGCGCTGTGGGGCAACTTGTGACAGTTGCAAAGGATGACCCAAAACTCAAAACGACACCGAACGTCTGATGACCATAATCGCTGTGCAACAGTGACCCTTGTGGGGTGTGACGCAGCAGAAAGCAGGCATTGTATGGTCTCGCCCACGAATGCAACGATAGCCCGACACTGTGTTGTTTCCGGTCAACCAAAGGGATGCAAGGTTCAGACAGGCAGCCCTACCTGGGCACAGTGGGCAGGCAGGTAGGGCGGCAGCTCTACCTTGTCAGAGTGAAAAGTTCGCGTTTTTGTTAAAGATCAGGATTATGAGATGTCGTCTGTAAGGACGGTGGCGCCTACCACATGCCTTTAGGGTGCAATACACAATCGGCGAGGAGCCGCCTGGAAGAGGACTAAACTCGTGTTATCGGTGTGCATTTTGAGAAATTCTCTGGTGCAGATTTTCGTTTGATTGAAATCGTGTGGTGCGGTCGACGTTTTATTCTTTTTTGTTTAAGCGTCACTTGCAATTTAGAAGGTCGGTGTTTTAAAGTTTCCCGGTTGAATATGGAACCTCGGGATGGGATGGACCTTCTGTTGTGACCTGCCTACCTTTTGTATCTTCGTTCCTGGAAGGGTGGGGGGTTCTTCCCAAGGACCTAGATCGGAAGGCTCCGAGTTCTTCCTACATGGTGTGGTCCAGCCTCAGAAGCTGGAGTTAAAGAGGGTGTGCCCGATTCACACCCGAAAAGCCGGTGTGCTACAACCAAAACGCGTGTTAATCCACTTTGACTCCAGCTTTAACTGTATACAGCAGGTGTTTCTTCAACCCCTCCTCCCTGCCTAGTTACGACCCACTTGTCGTCATGGGAGAATCAGGTGATTTCACATGTTATGTTGATAACATGTGAACTTACTGTGTTACCTATGTTTGTTGACTGTCTCATCATACGATCACGTGTTGTCTTTTAGGTGCTATAAATCTAAAAAGACACCCACCCATTACCTCTAAAACACCAGGGTCGTGTGTAGATGCAGAGAGTAACACCTGATCGCTGTTTCTCGTATGAGGCTGTGGCAACGTATTCGTCTGGTTTTAGGAAGAGCAGTTTGTCGGCAATTGTATGCAAGGAAAGGGATTGGCGCTAGCAACAACTTGAAACCCCGGTAGCAGGGGGGCAGGGGGTGTTCCAGCGACGTTGCCCAGCGTGAGCACAGAAGGTGGCCAGACTATTCAGAACAATGAAGGAGAACCCGCCGGATACTGCGAAGCTGCGCAAATGAAGGCGGCCGGCCGAGCTGAGAGAGTTCGGCCAGGGGCGCCCGATGCGAGGGCAAAATAAAGAGCCATGGGTGCGGATACTATTGGTATTGCGGGCGATCAACCGGCGTTGACATGCGGTCTGTTTCCCCACTTCCGTTCTTCCTTTGACTTGCAATTGTGTCTGGGACTCGTTGCCCGGTCAGTGCAACTCAGAACAACCCCTTTGCTGGACCAATGGCTATCGATCTGATTCACCAGTTATGCATCCTGCCGCCGCCAGGTCTATGCTGCGTGCATTGGTCAGTAGGAGGTTGGTGAGATCCATCTGCCGTCGGTCTGCCGGTGCTAGAAGCGAGGAAAAACATAAGGGTAGTAGATAGGGAACGAAAGAAACCATGCAGCTTCGGAGCCTTCGCCCCGGTGCGGGAGCGCATCCACCTCAAGTCCGTTCCAATAGAAGCAATACCCGCTGATGGACTCTGTGCGTGTCAGCGTCGACGCTTTCTAATCGGACACGCTACGCAAGCTCTGGATGGTGAACTGTGAGCAGAATACGATGACCACATTTCCCCTAGCTCGAGTTCATGCAGGTTATTACCCTGCTAGAAGCCGTGCAGCAAGTATTTCACGTACTTTCAGAGATCCAAGGACCTCAGAAGCTGATTCTGTCGTGAGTTAGTCTACTCTGAGGTCCATTGAGGATAAACAGCTATGATCACCAGCTACGCTCAACGTTCAACTTTCAGTGAAACGGGCCGTTCCCGTGTCAAGTGCGTGCGTGTTCGACAAAAGTGTGCGCTCGAAGAAGCAGTTCTGGCTATGTATCGTGCTGTGTTGTAGCAGAGGCGGGAGAGGGTGCTGGCACGCTACACACAAGCGCTCGGGAGAAAATACTGTTTGAGACACCAAGGAGGAGGGGATGTGTATTGTCACCAAGAGAGCCTACTCGGCGAGGAAGCGTGAGGTAGTTGTATCATCATTGCATGGCCCAGAAATCCCAGCGGCACGGAAACAAGGTTTCGTGTTCCAAGACAGGTGTTCATAAGTGTCCGGTTGACTATGGGGCGTTGTAGTGACAGTTCCAGAGCCAAGGCGTTGCACTGCCGGGTGGCTTGGGTGTCAAGGAGGTACGTGAACTTCCAGCACAAGCACTACAGCAAGGTTGAATGGTATGTGCTCAGTCAATACCGCACCGTGGGGTTCGGACACATACGGACCATATTGGTGTGAGTCGGGTTTGTCAGGCGGCCGTGCGGAGCTTGTCACAGCCCAGGACCACCCATGCTACGAGAGCACGGGAAACTTTGTTCCGGAGGGAAAACTTAGGCTTAATGTTCAGGCAGAACACAGTGTACTGTGTTCCACAGGGGGAAAATCTTGGTTCAGTTGGGTAGAATGTTGCCTCTTATGTTTGTTTCAAGCTAGCATCGAGTTTTCTTCGCAGGAATGCTGGGGGAGGGGAGTTTTGTTATCAAGGGGCGCGCGGTGCTTGCACCACTATCACTAGAGGTCAGGTCTTGAAACCAGTTTTTCTTTTTAACCAGGGGGGGCCGGGCCCCCCCTGGCCGCCGGGGGATGTGAGGCACGCACCCCACGTTGTTGCGTCTGAAAAATGACGTTTTAGTCAGCTCTTGCAGCAGCAATAACGTAGAACCACTCACGAGATCCTCGTGCGGCAGCAATCACGGTGACCGCCATCCCTACGCTCAGTGTCGGAGCCGTAGGTCAGGCATTCCGACCAGTGCGTCCCACGCGACCTCACGGTGGTGGATACCGAAGAAAGTGCAACCTTCGCCCGCTCGTAGTTCGATGTGAACACGAAAGAAAGATATAACAATCCATGTGAACAAAAAAAGAAGAAAAAAAAAAAGCTAACGACACACGCCGGGCCACCCGGGTCCTGCCAAACCCGCTTGACTAAAAGGGGCCTTTGTTGATCGCCTGGACCCCGGAACGGTGATGTCGGCCGTGGAATCAAATTCAGGGCGCAGAGGTGGCTGGCGTTTATGCTAGCCGGTGTAGTCGCAAGCGAGGAAGAAAGGTTATGCGGTTGCCCGCGCTGCCCAGGCGCAGCATGGGCATGGAAGAGGGAGGGTCGTTCACGTACGTAGGTCGCAAACTTGGTTCTTTGCGGCATCAACGAACGGTGTGGCTGGGCTCCGTTGTCGGACGCCCCTTTCAGGGAAAGGTTCGTATTCTTAAAGCGCACGATTGGGTGCGGGGAGACCAAAAGTAGTCCAGGGGTGGGGAGATTGCAAGAACGTGCTGGCAATGGATGTGCTCAACACCGCACTGGTCCCGTCTGCACCGGGGTTTGGTCCTTCAAGCCACGGACACATAAGGCGAACCATCATCAGCGCGGAACTTGAGTGTCTGCAGACAGGACAGCGGTGTGAGTCTGGTTTGCACGCGGCTGTTCGTAGCTCGTCACAGCCAGGACCACCCCTGCTACCAGAACACAGGCGAAAAATCCGTCAGCCGGCTTACTTTTGCGCGTGTGTTCGTCTGAGTGTTCGCCCTGTTCTAATACGTCCCACTGCTGCCGCACGCGAGCGCTCACTGGACTTCGTAACTGTGTGCTTGCAGGGGTCTTCGCGGAGAAATGGATACACCCAACCTGCCGGCTTTTTTGACGGGCGTGGCTGCCTCCGAGGGCTTTCCACCCCTGCCAGACCGGTGTTGAAGCCCCTTCATCTTTACTTTTCGCGGCTCGGCTCACCGGTTTGAAAGCCCGGCAAGTTGCCAACCCCTATTATTTACTCTGGGGTAGGGCCTGCACGCATAAGCACAGGAAAATATTTCGGGTAAAATTGGTAAAAAGGTGGTGGCCTCCCCCCACCTCTTCACTACTAGAAGGCTCTTCGTAAAAGACCATTCTACCACACGATGTTGGAAGGTCGGAGTCCGAGGACGCTGAAAGCTGAGTGGGTAAAGATTGTTGCGTTCTGTTCATTTCTGCTTCACTTTTTCTCTTTCGTGTTTCGTTTCTTTTTTTTTTTCTTCTTTTTTTTTTGTTGCAGGCAAAAAATATGCTGTGCACCGTAATAAAAAGGTTCCGTTCTTGAATTCTTTTGCGCGCGTTCGGCTGCCCCCGCCTCCGTTGTTGCATTTTCTTATTCTTCGCCACAGCACGAACCGGTTTACTTCAGTGTCTGAACGACCAGCTTGCCTTTTCCTACCCGTGGATAAGAAGAACCAGATCGCCCTTCTTCAGCTATATACACGGGGGGGGTGGAAACTCGCTATGTGCGGCTCAACGGGCTCACCGCACGTCCAGGAAAGCTCTTCCTGGCGAGGCGAGAAGAGTCTGATTGTTATCCATTGCTGTCGAATGGTGTCTGTGCCTGAAGAAAGATGGCGCAACGTGCACAGCAACATGCACTGTGCGTCGACAGCTGAAGCAACCATGATTGTACCGACGTACAGAGTAAGGTGCGGTTTACGATACTCACTCGGGGTGCTGACAGAGTATAGGATCCCGGAAGTAAAAGCCTTACTGCTACTTAGAGTTAGAGGGTTCGTTCCCGTGGCTGCCGAGCGCTGACAGCACTGCAGAGGCGGGTGGGCGTGAGACCTTAGAAGGCGAGATCGTTACCCGCTGGTATAAGAATTGAGTGGTGGCAAGCTCGACACAGAGGACAAAGCGGCCTTTTCATGATGCAGCTGGATGAAAACAGCGCGCATTACGACGACGGGAAGCGTTTCGACCCAGACCGCTTCACTGTCGCCCCCTGATTGATCCGCACGTCAAGCAATTTTGCTGCGACCGAGAGCCCGTTTTCAAGTGTGGAAATGAGCGCCAGAGGCTTGAGGTGAGTGGCAAAGTTGCGGAATACGGAATAGTAGCTCTGTACGCGAATACGCCCAAAAAAGATGGGTCCAAGAGAGAAAACCTTGGCCAGAAAACTTTGGCCACCCCTCATTACACTGGGAAGAATGGACGCCATTGCCAGAGCCCCCGTCAGAGGGCTTTTTCTTTGACCGAGGGCAAAGGACAGCGTGCGGTGACAGCATCAGAAAGGTTCCCTCACGGGCAGTAACTTTGCACTAATACGGTCCAGAAGAGCTGAGACAAGCAGCGAGAGGTCACGACTATGAGCCCCATCGAGTTAATCCAGTTAATGAATGGAGTTTCTTGCCCCTAAACCAGCACATCATAAAAAGAACGTCCTCCGTGTCGCCCCTGAACTCGGGGCCGCGCCCACCCAAACTCGCCCCCTCCCCCCCCAAGTATTGGTTCGAATCGAAGATTCCGAAGTCCATCGAGCACGTGTCGTGGGCGTTGGACAAGAAAGCCGCACTGCCTCACGTAGTGCCTCATGTTGAGACTTGAGACGAGAGAAAGAGTGTGTGTGTGTGTGAACACATTTCAGCGACGAGCAACGTCGCTGTCGAATCGACAACGTGACTGTATTATTCTTGTGTACTTTTCAGAGTTCGAGCTTAGTTGCAGCACTGGTATGTGCATGTATGGTGAGAGTAACAATACTCGGGGTGCTGAAGGGGGAGTAGGTGGATTGTTCGGTGGATAGCTCGTTCCAGTGGCTGGTGACGGAGCTGATCTGGCTGACGGCAGAACAAAAGGAGTCAGGGCGTGAACCGTGGAAGGTGAGGTCGTTCAGCGATGGCTTGGAACCCACGAATAGCCTCCAATCAACCGTGTGCAAAAACGCGTCTTCAAGGGCGAGAATGTGGGCCAAAGGGAGTCCGCCGATGCAGGCATAGTGCCGCATGTTGAGGCGCCGATCGTCGAGGAATTTGGCAGCGATTGCAAAGGCGGTGAGGACGACACGGTGGATGTTGTACGCGGTCAGCGGCATCTGCTCGGAGAAGCGCTCGATGTAGACGGCCATCACGCCGAACACCTGCGGGTCGCAGTTGCCGTACTTGCAGATCCGCACCAAAAAGTCGTGGATCGTCATGTCGGGAAGCCACTGGCTGTCAAAGACCGAATCCCCCGGCTCCAAGGACTCGGTCCCTGCACACGCCTCCTCCAACCGCTCCGCCAACCTCGGCAGGATCCCGCTGTAGGACGCATTGCTTTCCACCTCTTGAAACGACCTTCTGCTCACCGGCAGTCGAACTTCACACTCACTCGAGTGGGATCCGCCCGGGGTCATTTTCGCTGCTGACTCCAACGGGGAAAAAGGGGAAGGGAAGACTAGAACTCGACCGGTAGGTCGAATGTATGCAGAGTTCTTCTTTCCTTCTTCTTCTTTCTTTGTTGTTGTTGTGAGAAAAAAACAAGAACGCCCTTGGGAGCTCGAAGTGTGTCAAGTGCGGCCTCACGGAAGCGTGCACTGGTCGGGCGACGGACTCCTTGTATTTGAGGTAGTGCACAGGGGCAGAAGTTTGAACCGGTTCGGGAGGAAACTATTTCGCTTTTGTATTCCTTGAAGAGCGCTCCTTCGAGGAGTTTTCTTCTCTTCCTCTACTTCTGGTGAACGGGGAAGGGGGTCGGTTCCGGTTCTTTCTTGGTGTTCTAGGTGTCTGTGGTCTTGTTATTCTTGTGGACTAGGTGTGTGCCTTCCTTTAGAGTATTTTATTTTCTCCTGTTGTGTCATGCTTCGGGTTCGTGTTCAAAGTGTGATGCGTTGCAATCAAATTAGGCTAGTGTGCTTAAGAGCTGGTGTCCGATAGTTAGGAATAGCAATAATCATGAGTCCAGCAGATTCGAGTCGAAGTGTGGGCCGCTGTGAGAAGATGCTAGAAGGGAACGGTACGGAGACAAAGGTCCAGAGCGCCCGCAAGAACAATACGGACAGAGGAAAGGCAACAGGCGTGCGAGTCGCTGCTGACCGACCAAGAACCCCGGAAGAGGTGCACTAGTACTCGGCCAGCGTTCATTCATGCTTGAGAAGAGAGGAAAGGAAAAGATATTCGACCAGTCCCCTTCCGAGAGCGAGTCCTAAATGATCTTTCCGATAAAGCATGTTGGACATCATCCAGCCGGCGCCCGGCGTCGAGTTGGGCTTATGCAGATCCAGCTGATGACACCACACAGTGAGGTACATCAATATATGAAGCAGCATGGATGGATAGAGTACATGGTCCGCATGGATTAGCATGCACTGTTGTTGAGCATTGAGTTTTCCTTGATGGATTAGCATGCATTCTTTGATTGTTGATTGTCATCATAGCCACAGGGGGCAACAGAATGGTCCCAGTGGGTCATTTTCAAAGTGGTACCTCAGCGTACCGTTGGTACCCCATGACCCCATAAGTGACTGGAATCCTTATTCAGCCCTTTTCAAGCCTCAAAAACCCTCGAAACGGTGTCGATGCAGACTCGTTCCAGAGCTGCGAGAAACTGCCACAGGCAATTCTGCGGCCAGCTCTCCTTGTCGCTTTGGAACGGGGATCGTGTACGGGCCAGGGACTTACTATTCAGATGTAGATCTGAAGCCACCCACGTCAAATTTTGTTAAGCATTGAGTTCTTTTAAGTACATGAACCACACGGATTAACATGCACTGCCTTGAAAGTCAGGTTATCGGATGACGTCGTCACCTGCCATCGCGTCGTCAAGGTCGAGCATTTGTGGAGCTAGCGGGGTTTGGCTTTCTTGCGATTCCAGAGACTAAGTCGGCGAGTACGAGGGCGGGCACGTGTTTCGAGGGCATTGGCGTGCCCGTGGTCCCCGGTCGTTTCTGAGAGCTGCTTGCCCTCGGAACCTTCTTCTTCCTTCGATGCACCCCTGACTCGGGGGTGGTCGCCTTCGTCTTCTTCCGCTTGCGGCCGGCGATCGGGCCTTCCTTCGGGGTGCCAAGCACCCTCTTCTTCAGCGCTGGTCGTTCGCTGGTTCCTGGCGTTGGTGGCGGCCTCTTGGTCGCCCGTCCGGTTGCCGCCGTCTCCTTTTTCGTTGCCGCGAGCGGCGCTCGCGCCGCTCGCTTTCCTAATGGCGTCTCCCGCTGTACACCCACCTGGGTGGGTGAGGAGGGCCTCTTCTTCTTGTTGCGTCCGGGGGTTGACTGGACGTTCGGCTTGTTGGACTGGTGGTGGCCGCGGCTGCAACATGCCGCCGGTCGCCTCTGCGTCAGCGTAGGGAGCCTTTTGCACTCTTGGCAGGTTCCTCTGCCATGCGTGCGGCAGGCATGATGCCCGCTGCGGCAACACGCCGCCGCCGTCTTGCACTCGCCGCACTTCGTCGTGCTGTGCTCTGTGCACACCGCGATCGGCTGCCCATCGTTCGCGTGGTGATGGTGCCGGCAGCACATCTCTACCGTGGGAACGTCCCTTCGGACGAGTGCTCTGCACGCCTCACACTTCCCTTTGTGATGGGTCGCGCACGTGACGAGTGCCTTCTCTATACCGACACCCGGCATATGCACGGGGTCTGGGTGCAGTTGTGGTGGGGCAGGCAGGGCCCACCTCGCCGCTCTCCCGATCGTCCAGTCAGGGTACGTCGGGCACTGCGTCCCTACATCGCTTCCTTTCACTTGTTCCTCAAGTATCGTCCCCGTGTGTGCCTCGCGAAAGCGTGGCCTGGGCCGTATACCCGATATCCCCGTGATGCCCATGAACGACAGCGACGTCGTCGGGCACACCCTCTCTCCTCTCATGCAGCTTCCCAGCCCTTGCTGTGCCGCCAGCTTGTCCAACGCGCTCATCATGCAGCGCAGGACGTTTCCCCGTTCTCTCACCCCCTTCGGCGCATTCCCGTGCAGCGGCATGCTGAGGCCCGAGAAGAGTTCAAAGTCGATCGCAAGCTCCAGCATTGACGCCTGCCCGTTCTCGGTCCATTGCATGTCCGACAGCCACGCTACCAACGCATAAAACGTCGGTAGTCCCCAGGTCTTGTTCCGCTCCCACGTCCATGCCGGGGCAATCCGCGCGAAGGGGTGGTCAAATTTCTCGGCAGGCATCGCATTCGCTCTCGACCAGGGGGTCGTGGGGTTCCTGGCCACCCAGCCACGTGCTTCGAGCCCAGCCCGTTCCGCAAGGATTTCAGCCATCATCTCCTGGAGCCGCCTCGAGAATTGGGCATTCTCGGGTACTACCACACCGTGTTCCAGCGTGCATCTGGGCCAGTCGGCCCGGTTGGCTGCCATCAGCTCGGCATGTGCCTCTCGTCGCCGTATGTGCGAGTACGCTCCGCAGTCCCAGAATACGTGTTTCTCGTCCTCGGTGTCGCCGCTTCCACAGTGCTTGCAGCTGGGCGCCTGCGGCTCAGCTCCGGCCTGCCTCATCCGCGACGTGTACTCAGCCGTGTTCACCCCCCCCGCCAACGCTACACGTATAAGCCTCGCGGTGTGCGCGGGACATTCACGCATCCTCCAGAAGGAGTTCGTCCGCTCCAGGTCGGCTCTCTGTATGCCCTCAAATCCCGGCCGCCTCGCCACCAGTCGGGACCACGTCTTCGCCCTCAAGTCCGCCCTAACTTCATGTCCCCTCTTCGAAGGTGCCGAGGTTAACGGGTCATATGTTGCACCATTCCTCAGCGTGCGAGACAGGGGCCCGGGTCCCCATACGTGTCCACACTCCTCCATGCTCCTCATCGCCAGTCCAACTGGCCCCAGGGGTAGGTCCCCCTCGGCGTATCTTCCCCGGATGCTCTCCATCAGAGGCAGCAGTCGTGGCAACCTCTCGCACGCCGCGTAAAACGCTGTCGTCACCCTATATGCTAGGCATGTACCGGGATCCGTCAGGTGGCCCTTCTCCTGAAAGTTTAGGACCATCTCCCTCGCGCGCTTCGGGTTGGATCCACCCCAGATCAGTCCCATCACCGACGTCGTCAGCCGTTTCATCGCCACCTTCGATACCGGCGCGAAAGAGCAGCCTGACAGCGCCGCCGGTAGCACATTCGACTGCACAATCCGGACCCGCTTTTCGTACCGGAACGGCGCATGGCGGAGGCCTTCCGCCAGGGCAGCCGCCTTCTCCACCCTCTCCGAGTCGGACCTTTCCGTCCTATTCTTCGCCGTCGAGACTAGGACCCCGAGGCACTTGACGGATTTGCTAAACCGCAGCAGCGCATCCACGCTGCGGAGTTTGAGAGTCGACTGATGCCTACGTCTCGTCGAGAACGCGACCGTCTTCTGGAGGTTTAGCTCCATCCCGGTGAGTGTGCAGAACTCGTCTACTACGTCCACTCCCTTTTGCAGGGCGGCCTCCGACAGCCTGGACAGCAGTGTGGCGTCGTCCGCGTATGACTTTGGACTCACACCCTCCGCTTCTTTCTTGACCGCTTTCATCACTACCGACAGCAGGGCATTGATGAGTATGACGGATACAGGGCACCCTTGAAGGATACCGTTGGTCACACTGAACTCCCTGCCCACCCCTAATGGTAGCTTGAAGCGTCTCGCGAGCAGTCTGTAGATAGCCCTCAGCGGCTTGAGAACCCGATTGTGCAATCCTAAGTCCTCGGCTAAGCGCAGTACTATCTCTCGCGGGACCATGTCGAAGCATTTCCGGAAGTCCAGCGCCACACCGTAGAGCGGCTCCCCGTCTAACAAGGCGTCCTCCATCTCGAGCCCAATTTCCATCAAGACGTCCTCGATCCGGTGACCCGGTCGAAAGCCTTTCTGTCCTTCTTCGATCCATTCCTCTTGCCACAGAACTATGTCCGCCAGCCTGCGGCAGGCCCATAAGCGGTACACGGCGGATGTGACGGTTATCGGTCTTGTGTGCAGCGGGTCTTGACTCTCATCCTTCGGCACCATCGACACCAGCGCAGTTGTCATGCTTGCCGGCCAGTCTCCAGTTGCTTCGACCAGGTTCATGACGTCTGCAAGTGCATTCAGCAGGGGGAGCGGCAACTCCCGCAGTTCAGCCATACGCCAGCCATCCACCCCTGACGCGCTTTTCTTCGGCTTCTTCCTCAGCAGAATTCGCAACTCCTCCCCCGTGATTGTTCCGGCTTCCATCCTATGTGGGCCGATGTGATCCCGGAACCGATCCCGAAACGGCTCGTACTCCGGCTCTGGCCCGTCCTTGTACTTACGCAGGATAGGGTCCCACGCAGTGTTCAGCACCTCGTCCATCTCGTCAACATTTGCAGTCACTCCCGCCCCCTTTCGCAACACCCCCGACGGCTCAGCGCGTCCGGCGCAGATGGTTGTCAGACATCGTCTGCTCGCATCGGCCCTCTCGTTCAGCTTGTCTCGGTATTTCGTAAACCTGGCCGCCGATCCTTCCTTTCCGAGCCTGCTCGTCTCTTCCCGCAATGCCGTGAGAAGCTGCTTCGCCTCCTCATGATCCGGGAATCCTTCTGTCCCTTGGCCATCTTTCATGCACGCCTGTGCCAGCCGCCTGCTGTTCTGCCAGCAACGGGATACCTCATGCGGAACTGCCTCCGGCCCGCGCCGTTGCGCAAGGTAGCTGCAGATGCGTTCCATCCTGTGGATGGCCTTCCGGAGCCGTAGCTGTCTGCTGTTCGCCGCCCCCGACCCGTCGCTCGCAGTGCTTGCCGTGATACAGACTCTTTTAGGTGACGTCTTTATCCCCCGTCCCGTACTTCTTCCCCTTTCTTCCGCAGGGATTCCGAAGGCATCCTGCAAGTACTGCTCACTGACTCGTGACCACTCGAGCCAGGCCTCTTCCGCTCGCTGTGCTGCCAGCCGTTCCGCGAAATCGGAGTTGGCCAGTCTCTGTACGGCTTCCCTGTAAGCTTCTGTGTCCGAGAGGCCCCACTTGGGTCCCCCCTCCGTAGAGATTTCCCGCGGTACTTTAAATCGCCACACGATTTGGCGCAGCGCCGCAATGTCCAGGGTCATTGTCACGAGCCGGTGTCCCGGCACGTTCACCGCGGTGGTGACGCATTGGCGGAAAGCTCCCGTCGTTATTCGGTTGAGGAGTATGCGGTCGATCCTCGTGCCCGATGTCCGGGCGCTGGTAAAGGTCGGTGGCGGTGGTGTGTCGGTACGTGCATGGTGCAGTTCCGCTGCGTCGGACCATCCATTCCTTAGTGCCTTCCGCAGTACAGGGGACCGGTCTTCTTCTGTGTTCAGGTCACCCATCACCATTATGGGGACGTCACCGAGGCTATCCGCCGCTGCGAAGAGGATCTTCTCCAGCATGTCCTCACGCTCTTCGCTCTCCGCCCTCCCGTTTCCGGAAGGGCAGTAGACATTGAACACGTGCACGAACGTGTTGCCGGCCCCTGTTGCTACTACTGTATGGCTCACTCGGTCCGGGGACCGTATTGCTGCGTGCGAGAGCGCCGTCATCGTATCGTACGCCGGTATCGGTCTCAGTACTAGAGTGGAGAGCCCTCCGTTCGCGGCGTTCATCGTCGAGCGACTACCGGAGTTCCTACAGAGTCTTCCGGGTGGTGGCAGACCCCAGTGGCAGCACCATTTCCGCAGGTATTCCTCCGCCTGCACCCGTTTGCACGGAAGGAGTGTCACCTCCTGGCAGCAGAGAAGATCCGCTTCCACCGCGTCGGCCGCTGGGAGATACTGTAGTAGGTTGGTTACGTTTAACGTCGCGAACCTCATCTCCGCGCGGCCGGGACCAGGGTTTTGTTCGACGTCCCCCGCGGTTATCAGCCGCTGTCTTGCTGATTCTTTGATTGATTGTAGAGTTCTTTGGTGATGAAGCAAAAGTGTCCGTGGCGCGGGGCTGGACTGATGTTGGGGGGGTGCAGTGGATGCCTGAGGGCTGGGCGGGGGGGGTATGGGAGTTTCTTGCGGGGTGTCCCGGCCTTGCAAACTTTGGGAGGCGGCCTCGCGCACGGCCCTGTAGGTCAGCGAGACCCGGTCGCGTGCGACATCATCGGGACGAATCCCGTGTGTCCACAGGTTCCTGGCCTCGCCTTCCATGTGGCACAGTGTGCCGACCGGCAGAGGGGTTCTCACTCTCCGGCTCCCCCTCTCCCATTCCATGACCGTGTCGCTCAAGAGCGATATGGTCGCTACCCTCGGACCCAGTTCTCTCTGGTCTTTGTGGGGGTTGATCCCCACTCCCCTCCGGTACCAGTTGGCCAGCAACTGGTCCGGTTCCCACCCAAGGCGGTCACGTATGAGATCCGCCGCTTCTTTCAGGGGCCCCTCGGGGATACCCCGTTCCAGTCTGATCGGGGGTTCACCTAGTCGATAGGCGTGCCCCCACTGCTGGGTTTCCCTGCTGTGTCCACCCCCCAGCCTTCCCCATGGGGCTTCCGGGTTGAGCTCGGGTGCTCGGCTCAGTCTATCCAGAAGATCCCGAGGGATCGCCTGGAAACTTAGCCCCGGGATGGGTCCCTCCACCCTGGCGGGGGGGCCCTCGTTGCAAGTTGGCCGGGCACACTGGCTATTGTAGGGGGATTGTTTGTGCGCAAAACCGGGCCCTCGGGGTATCACTCCCGGGCGATTGAGGCCAGACGCGCCGTGAGAGAGAGGGAGGGGAAAAGAAGAGGAGCAGAAATTCTCTTTTTCCGTCTCTGCGTGATCGAACTGCCTAGCAGGGGTGCTAGGACTCGGCAGCCCGAACGAGGGCCTCGCGCGCAGGGCAACCCGTAATGGGCTGGCGGGGCCACTGGCGCCGGGTGCGGGCTGTGGAGGTAGTCAGCTCGTGCAAGTCTTGCACGCGCTGACGTCGCAGCCCTCGCATTCCAAGCGAAGCTGACCCTTCGCCTTCTTCTTCCTACACACGCCGCAGGTGTAGCCGGCTGCGGCCTTTGTGGGGTCCCGTTGTTAAGCATTGAGTTCTTTTAAGTACATGAACCACATGGATTAACATGCACTACACTGTTAACCAGCGGCTGCCTAAACTTGCCGTGACACCTAGAAAACACCCAGAAGATGTCGTACATCAAGGAGCTGATCCAAGAAGGCGACCGTGAAATTCTCAGTGACCATGAAATTGACAGGCCGTTTCGAGACCAGTTGACAAAAATCGAGTCTTCAACGTGACACAGCGAAGGATGGATGGGTCCGCCTTGTCAAGGGGCAGGTGTCACAATGTCATAAAGGTCATACACTAACGAAATATATATTGGGACACTTTTAGATAGACAAAAATATGTGCTTCAATTACACGGGGGGCATATAATATCGTTGGTGTGATCCCCCTAAGAGTTTCCCTGGATTGTTTGTTCCAGTTTGCCCGGATTGAAAACGATCGTTCACGAGAACCCAAGAGTAGGCGTGTGTGCTTGCATCAGATGACTCGACGATATTGCAAGTGGCTGGGGAGTGGCACTGTCTCAGATGAGGGAAGGCGGTGCGGCGCCCGATGGGATGATGGCGCGCGAAGACGGGAGGTGCGCACGCGTGTTGTGATGGAAGGTCTGGTGGTTGGTGCGCAGGAGCGCCACTGTGAAACACAGCATCTCCAGTTTAGAGAGACTTCCGGCGGGCTTTCTTTCATTAGGAACGTTCGTTGACCACCTAAATTAAGCTTACACACCCGAGAGTTTTCCCCAGTTTGTCCTGGTGGTTGGATCACACCAACTATGGTTCGGCTGGCATACACGGGTCGGGGGTGATTGAGCCCGAAGTACGACAAGCGAGGGGCGAATATGAGATGTCTTCGGGATAGCGACGGGGGATTAACCTATATTAATCTGATCTGAGCAGACTGTCACATCTCCCGAGCGGCCAGAAGAACCGATCGCGAGAAGTCCATCTGGGAAGAACCCAAACGAACTACGGGTCAGGGTCGCATACACACCTCGGAGCTGAAGGGAAACCTTCGAAGTTCCGGGTTGATCCGACCAAGACTCTTGAGAAACGCCACAACTTGCCGGCGTCGCTCGCTATCCCCGACGCGGTGGGAATACCGCGTCGGGGAATTTGGTAATCTGCTCATATAAAAGCAGACTCTCAAGGTTTCACGTAGCGGCCACGGGGACCGATCACGCGAACTGTGGTCGGGATTGCATCCCGCCTCGGAACTGAACGGAGAACCTTCCATGCTTCCAGGCCCTTTCGGGTGTAGTTGCGGAAAATTATGAGATTTCCAGAGTTCGAGTCTTCATGCGGTGAATCTTCCTTTTGCCGCATGCGACTTCTAGCTATATAAGATCTCGTCGACCACAGCAGCTCAGTTTATTCCAAAGGCTGGCGACGGTTCTCAGCGACCTAGCCTTCGAGCATGAGTTCTAGCTACATAAGGCGATCTCGTCGATCACGGCAGCTAGCTTAGTTCCAAAGGCTGGCGACGGGGTTTGAACGTCCCCGCCTGAGAATCCTCGCTTCGCCGGTGTGACTTCGAAGCTAGCTCGGCAAACGCGTTGGAGAGGCTGTTGAGTCTCGTTGACAGAATCTCTTCAGCGGTCCGTCTTCGCGGCGCCTCGGGTCGTCTGTCATGCGACGGGGTTCGTTGTTAAAAAACGATCTCCAAATTTCTTTTTTCGACAGAAAAAAAAGTGAGTGCAGCACAAGTAGACATACCCCCCCTTCCCCCTTTTATGGTTTGAGTAGCTCTTTGTTCGTTCTGGAAGGGGGAGCTGCATCATCTTTCAGGTCCTAACAAGTGTACTTGACCTCAAGTATCTTTCCAGTGACGCAAGATCGGCTGCGATACACTCAAGGTTTGGCACACCTTTCAGTGCGGCTTGCGGGTTTGAAACCCTAAGCCTCGCATGCGTGCTAGGGGTTACCCGGGGGAAGTCTTAGGTTCGTGTTCAGGCGCTACTTGCCTCTCATGTGTGTTTGATGCTAGCTTCAAATTCAAGTCTTCTTCGCGGAATGCAGAGTCTTATTTTCTGTTCATTCTTTTTCCTCTTTTTCTTCTTCTTTCTTTCTTTCTTTCTTTCGTCGTCGACAGCCTCTTTTTCTTCTACTTTCTTTAGTATTGGGGTAGTACTAGTTTACCATGGTATTTCTGGACTTTCTGGTGTCGTACAGGAGTTCTTCTTTCTCTCGAACCAAGAAAAATCCAGCTTTTTTCCACATTTCCAAAATGCCTCTTCTATATAAGGTACCTCTTGTATGCAAGGTACCTCCTGTATTCGACCCCCCCGCCCCCCCTTCACTAAATCCGCCAGGTTATTTAACCTCAGTGGTGCAAGCACCAAGCGCTCTTCAAACCCAAGAAACATTCCCCCCCCAGTAATCAGTGTGGTGCCTGGGCGCACGTACGGCGTAGTAAAACGCGAGAGAAAAAGAACATACTTCGCCGCTTTCTTCGAAAGCCTGTTGCGGACGAGAATACCCCGCCATATCTGCTGAATCTTGAGCACGGCCAAGGTCCGCTTGACGTAGTGGATAGACTCGCCTCTGTCCCCTTCACAGCCTGACGCGTAGGAGTGCGGAACCAGTCCGTGGTATCCAGGGTACAGCTTCTTCCATCTGCGGTTGTACACTTGCACAGTGGCGACCCATGTGGGCTCGTCTGAGAAGTACAGCTCGCCGAATGTTTCGTACTGCGACAAATACACGGGCGGAACCCGCAGTACCGCTGTCAACGAAGCCAGGAGATCAGCGTATAGCACGTATCCGTCGTCGCTCTCTCGCAGGATTTCACCGATGAGGTACTCCTTCTGCCTGTTGAGCTGCCTGTTGGCGGGGACGCTGGTGTCCCTCCTGAACCCTAACGGGGGCCCGATGGCGCTGAGGAGGAGCGGGAGCTTGACCGTTTCCAGCCGCCACGATGCTTGCGTGTCGCGCTTTTCCCATTCGTCTTGGAAATTGGCCATTTCTTCGGTGGTGAGCGGCGCGTTGAACTCTTCTTGGACGGCGTCGTAGCCGGACAGGATGACAGCGATGAGAATGTTGAGGAGGACGAACATCACGATCAGCTGGAACGAGATGAAATACAGCACGGCCAGCGTCACGTACCCGCAGCCATCGAGATGAGGGTCGCAATGCGGGAGCGACGTGCGCTGGCAGTCGTGCATGACGCACTGCCAGTCCTCCCCCGTCGACAGCCGGAACAGCAGCAGCATCGCGGAGGAGAAGTCCCAGAAGTTCGCGTGCGGGCCCACGCAGTCGCCGGTCGTCACGTGGCCGAACAAGTACACGCCGAGCACCGCGTACAAGAAGTAGAACAGGCACAGCAACGCGGCGACATTCGCCAAATTCGCAAGCGAAAGCCAGAGGGTCCGGATCAGGCTCTGCACCCCCTGGGCTTGGCGGATCATGCGGGTCAGGCGGAACAGTCGGAATACTCGCAACAGCTGCAAAACCGAGGACGAGTCGGTTGACAACGATAACCGGATCGCGATGCCAGCCAGAGACAGGACGACAATGACGAAGTCAAATTTGTTCCACGCCTCGTTGAAATACGACCTCCCGAACGAAATCAGCTTCAAGCCGGCCTCCAGCGTGTAGATCCCGACGAATGCCATGTTCAGCACTTCCATCACGTTAGAGTACTCAAGGCTGCTAGGGGAGTGCTCCGTTGCCATGGAGGCGACGTTGATCAAGATTAGAAGCAGCATCCCTTGCTCGAACCACGGGTGCACGACCAATTTGTGCACAGCCTGGCTCACCCGACTTTCGAGGACGGTTTTTTTCCGGGTTTCCGCTACCTGAAGCACGACGTCCTGCACGGTGGTCCACAGCTCCTGTTCGGCTCGCAGGCCGGTCTTTTCTTCGCGGAGCATGCGCTCTTTGATCTCGTTGTAGTGCTCAATCAGGACGCCGATGAACAAGTTGACGAAGAAGAAGGACCCGGCGATGACGAAGACGACGAAATACAAAGCGAACCACGGGCTGTTGTTGGGCTGCGGCGCGCGGTACACGTCGGTCGCGTCCATGCCGAGGTACATGACGGTGACCCAGCCTTCCAAGGTGGACAGCTCGAACAGCGTCACCAACGCGGCGCCCATGTGATCGAAGTGCGACGGCGAATTTTCCCAGCGATACATGCACGCCGCCTTCACTAACACCGGATCCTCGGCTCGGTACGAAATGTCACCCCACACCTCGTCGGAGCACGCGTAGAACGTTCCCTTGAAAAAGTGCAGACCCAAAATGGCGAACAGCGCGAAGACGAAGCCGGTCACCAGCGCAATGTGAAACAAAGGCGGCACCGACGAGAGAAGGGCCTCGATCACCAGCTTCATGCCCGAGGACTGGTTGATAAACCGCAACGGCCGCAGCGTCCGGATCATGCGGAAAATCCCGACCGAGCTGGCCCCTGGCATCAAGATCGACATGATTGAAAGCAGGACAATCATGAAGTCCAGCTGGTTCCAGGCCCCCCGACGTAGATACGCGGTGGGGTGGAGGATGAACCCGTAGGCGATGATTTTAAGAAGGGCCTCGAGGGAAAATCCAGCCGTCAAGACGAGGTCCATTATGTCGAGGGTTCGCGGCAGATGCGTGTCCGGGGCCGCGAAAGGGGAGTACAGGGCGAGGGACACGGTGGAAAGGATGATGAGGCCGATGACGACCATCTCGAAGCCGGGGTGCTCCACCAGTGCGAGCACCACGACGCGGAACCGGTTGCTCGACGACAGGACGAATATCGAGCGGTACCGGACGACGCCCCCCAGAAACTCGTCGACCAGCCGCTGCCTGAGCGCCCTCGCCTTGTTGCTGTCGAGAGGCGGTTCGAACACCGAGATCGCCCGCGGCGACGGCACCTGGCCCCTCCTCGTCGCTGCCCGGATGCTGTCCCCGAGCGCTGCGAGAATCGTGCTCCGCCTCGACCAGCTGCCGGCCATAGGCGGCCCGCCCGCGGTGTGCCACCCGTAGTCGTAGAGGAGGGAGCGCAGCGAGAAGCAGGCGGCACACTCCCTGTGCACCTTATCCGTCGCGCTGTTCACCTCCGGCCTATGCTCGGAGGTGGTCCTCCCGTGCATCTCCTCGAGCATCTCGCAGTACGCGACCAACAGCTTCTGATTTTCTGCGCTCAAAGTAAGCATATGCGGGTTCGGCTCGATTCCGGTAAGTTCAATGGCCGCACAACAGCCAAACCGGCGCCGGGGGATGCTGGTTGGGCCTGCGTCCGTTTCGGAGCTCGGGAGAGATGCGACGGAGTGCGGCTTCCCCTGCGATTTATTTGTAGGGCTCATGCTTCCGCTGTCGTTGAAGGAGACGGCGACCCGGGCATGGTGGGGGGAGGGTGGGAGGAGAGGGTTGGTGGGGACTGAAATCGAACACTTCATCCGAACGCCCTGTGCCGGGTGCGCCTTGGGCGAGGGGATGGAGGACGGGTGGTCGTCGTGGCGCTCTCCTGGAAGGTGCGGGCGGGTGGACAGCGACTTGGTCGGCGTGACCGGCGACGATCCGTTGTTCGTCGAATAACACGAGCGGGGGCTGAGGCTGCACACGGAGGAACCCCGGCGGATTGCGTCCAGGGGCGAGACTGTCATGAAAGACTCTTTCGGTTTGACAGTTGAGAACGAACTGTGCGGCGCCTGCGCGCCCACAGCTGTCGCCGAGAGCACACTTTCCTGCGGACCGAAGACGATCGGGCGTTGCGACGCTATTCGCCGAGCTTGTGGTTCGCTATTGTCGCTTTCGTCTTCCCGGAGAGTCTTCGAATTCTTCGTAGGAAGGCGGAGGAAGCTTACATTCCGGAGGCTCGAACCTGGTGAAACTGCGGACAGCGTCTGCGGGGGAGGCTCTGGCAATGCCATCGCGAGATGACGCGCGGAAAGCTTCAAGCTTTGGTTGTCCTCGCCGCTTCCCTCGCATCCGGGATCTGCAGTCTCGGCCAAAACGTAAGGTTCCCCTGACTGGAAATTCGAACTGTTTATCAGCACTGCGATGAACAGGTTCAGGACCACGTAGTTGCCCAAGACGAACAACGACACGAAGTACAGGCACGCAGCCTCATTCGTAGCCGCCATGCTTTGGTGCATGATCCCGCTCCAGTTCTCGCCGGTGATCAACTGGAACACGGTCAGCAGCGCAGACCCGAAGTTGTCGAAATTCGAACGTTGCACCTGCAAACAACGCCCGTCGGCACCCCGTGCATCGCAGAGTCTCCCGCCAAAAAGGCTCATGCCAAGCTGGGCGTAGACGATGACCACGAACACCAGCAGAACCGTCAGCAACGAGACCCCTTCGACCGACGCGAGGATGACAACCAGCGCCCGCCACAGCGCCGGGAACTGCTTGGCGAGCTTCAGGATGCGAATCAGCCGCAGCGCGCGCAGGACGCTCACGCCGCTCCTGCCGCTGCCGCTGCGGTAGCGGGAGACCACGAGCAGGTCGAGGATGGAGATGAACGACACGATGAAGTCGAAGAGGTTGTGTCGGTCGGCGGCGTATCCGAGGGGGCCGAAGGCGGCGATCTTCAAGACGGCTTCCGCGCAGAAAACCGCGGTGAAGACCGTGTTGCTGATCTCGGCCGCCACGTCCATCGCCTCCGGCTGCTCGTGGTGCTCGGCGGCCAGCAGGACCGTGTTCAGCAGGATGCTCACCGTGATCACCGACGAGAACGCGGGGCTGCTCACGAACGCGCGGAGCCACTGCCGAGCCGACCCCACACCGCTCCCGCCAGCCTCCGCCGCGGCGGCGCTGCCATCGCTGTTGTTGTTGTTGTTGTTGTTGTTGTTGTTGTTGTTGTTGTTGTTGTTGTTGTTGTTGTTGTTGTTGTTGTTGTTGTTGTTGTTGTTGTTGTTGTTGTTGTTGTTGTTGTTGTTGTTGTTGTTGTTGCCGAAGCTGCGGGGGCTGTTTTTGTGGGCGAAGGTGCCTTTGCTCCCGCCTCCGCTGCTGCTGCTGTCGTTGTCGTGGTTGTCGGCGGCGCCGTTCCTGGTCTTGTGGGCGCGGTCGCCGCCGCCGCCGCCGTCGCCCGCCGGCTCGAGTGGCCGGTGCACGACGGGTATCGACGGGATGACCAGGCGCTCGACTGTCGGAGTGGCCGGAAATTCTTCCCCGGCCCCTTCGACGACGCCGCCCGGCCCCAGGGGCAAGTCCCTGCCCACGAAACTGCCCAGCTGCAGGAACCTTTGCGACGCCCTGACAGCCCTGGCGTACGCCGCCATCGAACGAACCCGCCTCGACCTACTCTCTGCACTGGCTTCCCCCGGGTGCCCTCCTTGAGCTGGACTGTCGCCGCCCACATCGTCGCAAGACGTGGTCTGGCAGGGATGCCCTACGCCGTCGTCTGCTTGCTTGGGTGCGCAGCCACAGCACGAGCTGTCCGGGTCGCCGCAGCTGCCGCAGCAACGGAACGGGTCGGCCGACACGCGGGAGAGCCCGAGGCGGGCCCGGAAGGGGACCTCGTGCGGGGATTGCGGGGATAGCGGGCTGCCGACGGGGCTGTCGGGGAACGTGCTGCAGGTCGAAGCGCGCAGCACGCCCGGGGCCTGCGACCTGCCGTCGGAGAACTGGTTCGACCGAATCCGGCAGCGCAGGCGCGCAGTGCTCTCCTGCCGAGCGAGGGACAGCTGCAGCGGCGCCGGGCGGAACTGCGATTCCTTCGACGCGACGCTGGCGCGCGGTTGCCGCGGCATGCCAATGGGTGATATCGGCAGGGCTCCCTCCGCCGTGCTGCTGCTGGCGTCTTCGTGGTTGACTTGCTCTTGGGTGGAGAAGAAGATGTTGTTGATCATGACGAGGGCGAGGTTCGCTATGAAAAACCCGCCCACCAAGACGACGAGGACGAAGAACCAAATCGCGAACGGCATCGTCGCGTCGACCGTGGTCTCCATCAGCGCGGACCACCCTTCCAGCGTGATCAGCGTGAACATGGTCAGCGTCGCCCACCCCATGTGATCAAACGAAACCTTCCCCGCCGACCCCCCCCAGTACTCGCACCGATAGCCCCAAGGACAGTGATACCCGCTCGAAACGCTCGCAGCGGGTTTGCACGCTCGATCGACAATGGTAGAGGCGACGCTCGCCGTAAAATACCTGGTCAAGTTCACCGAGCCAGGGGGTTCGAGCAGAAGCTCTGGGAAGAGAAGAGGTGCCTCGTCGAGGGTCGTGGCGTTCAGCTCAAAATCTGTCACGTCAACGGGCCAGCAGCGGTTGGACAGGCGGCCGCTCCAGAGCTGGATGGCGACAATCGCGGTGAGGACGATGAAAAACATGGTCAGCATCATCACGTCCGCGAGCTGAGCCACACTTTGCAGCAGCACGAGCACGATGAGCCTCGGCCCGCGCAGCCGTGTCAAGGCCTTCAAGGGCCGTAACACCCTGATAACGCGCAACGTCCCGACCCCAGCCGTACTACCGCTGCCCAGCAACTCGATCACCATCGTCACAACCGAGACCAGCACGATCCCGGCGTCAAGGACGTTCCACGAGTCGCGGAGGTACGCGTATTTCTCCTTGTAAACGCCTTGCACGGCAAGTCGTAGCAACGCCTCCGCAGCAAAAATACAAGTGAAAGTGTATTCCATATACTGCAGCACCTCGTTCAGCTTTGTTGTGTTCTCAGGGTCGGTCGGGTCAGCCATGGACAGCGTGATGCAATTCGCGACGATTAGGACGAGCACGGTGCGGTCGAACCACTTGTTTCTGATAAGAAGCTTCAGCACCTCCTTGTGCACGGCCGACAAGTCTTTCAACTCTGCATCATCATCGATATCAACCACGCCTTGTCCGTCTGGTTGGCCTTCGACGGCGGAAGCACTTAGAACTGAGACCGAACATAGCCGGGACTTCGGCTCCCGGCCAAAAAGTAGGTTCAAAGCGGACTTACTCCTGCTCATCCGGTGCGAGGACGCTAGCACATCATGCGGCCGGTCTGGCAGGTCCCCTAACATCTCACAATATACTCCCCATCACAGTAGTGCCTCCCCTTCGGCTTGCGGCGCGAGAACCGACAAGCACAGGACTTCAACACACCCACCTGCCACCGCCTACTCCCCCTTCCTGGAAGTTGGCTTTCCTATACATATATAGACCGGCAAATCTAGACTGTTTCGATAAGAAGCCGGTATTTCTGAGTCCGGTTGTCCGTTGAGGCAGGCTGCCGAAGGCCGGGTAAAAGCGGCCCACGTTGTGTACCCGGCGATCTAACTCCAAGCTCCTGCTTCAAAGCTGCGGTGGGGGTCGAGCCGATTACCTGCGTGTGAAATACCCCCCTCCACGGCATTAAACAAGTACAGGGCCGCACATTCTTCGGGAAGGTTCCAACCTGTTTCATGAATCAGCAACGACCGCCAAATTTACGGTGAACCCAGCCGCATGACGGGGTGGAAGTGAAAGAGACGCAAAGAACCCGAGAACAAACCCGTGTGACGCTCGCCTTTCGGACGGGGATCTGTTCATTTTGCACGCTCGTGGCCAGGTGTTGGAGATGAAGTGCACGGGACTGATTCGGGCGACGGTCACAGTACGCGAGGTCATCTGCTATCAATCAAAAGGGAAAGAAAAGTTAACGGACAGTGGCTACAGTAAACAAAGCAGTTGCAGAAAGGGCTCGAGGCCGATACAACAAGGAGGCAGTATTTTCGAAAGACACTTCTTTCTCGCTACCTTCAGCGCGCGGGGGAGGGGATGCAAGAACGTGTTTGGAATGGTGATGTGTTCAACACGGCACTATCTGCTCCGCGTTTCAATCACGTAAGCAGCGCGGAACCTGTCTGTAGCAGCAGGACAGCGGTATGAGTCTGGTTTGCCAGGCGGCTGTTCGTATGTCTTCACAGCCGGGACCATTTCATCCTGGGGGCCTCCTCTGAGCTTCGTACTGCAAATTCTTCGATTATTTCTTTGTCGGATGCAAAATAATCCGGGGTTTCGATGACCGCGTGCTTAGGGAGAACATGTTCTGGATTGGGGCTTGCATTGATAGACAAAGCAACGATCTTTCAGCATCAACGTTCAATAATGGCGAAACTGATGATGCACGAAAGGTTTGTCTTTCATTGGGAGAATATCGTAGTTGAATGCTCTGGCAGTTTGGCAGGGCTTACTCACTTTTGAGCCGGGCCACCCCTGCTGATAGACTTCTGATAGACTGTTGGCATGAGATATGGCCTCTGATAGCCTGTGACCGACCGCTGATAAACTGTGATAGACAGCAGCCGGCAATTCGATGCACTTCCAGAAATAGGGGTGGACTGTCAACTTGTGTCGAAAGCTCTCGGATGCGCTGCACTTTCCATTGGCTTCGTCTAGCTGTGCAGCTGTTTTCAGAAATGTTGCCCCGCAATACATTTAAAGAAAAAGACCCCGTCTCCTCTGCATCCCGCTGTTCTCTCGCCTTGCGGGTTTTGTGTGCTCGGATTTTGCACCGGCGGGCGGGCAATTGCGACAACTTGACGAGCACGTCGCTTCTTCCGAGGAGTCGAGAAGAACGTCGGGAAGATAGAGACGACTCGTCAAGTCTTCGCATGAGAGCACGGCCGAACACAAAACATAAGAAAAACGTATAACGCATTGTTTTGATTGTTTGTGGAACTGGGGCCGAATGCACCGAATCTCTCGGTGCGTACCTGCTTGGGTTCGTAAACAGCAGAGGCCGAAGCAGCCGAGGGGGTCTTGGCCGTTTTCTTTTTCCTTCGCTTTGGACCTAACTGCTATACTCTTCACATGCAGTGCGTCTCCTGCTCTACGAATCCTGAAGACCTTGTCGAAAAGGTTGCATGGCCGCAGCGCATGCACACCCGGCGTATATGGAATCGAGCCTCAACTCCCTGTTATGCAGCCACGAGTGGTCCACGACACTCAGCAAAAGCTCGGGGGCTTCACGCGCCGACTTTGGCGTCGTGTGTTAATCACCCGATTGACTTGTTTCAACTGTACACCGCTACTATTGCTAGCGTTGATCAGTAACTCGCTCAATCGTATCCACTTCGATCCGCGGTTTACGATGCTGAATTGAGTTGGTCTTTCCACCGATGCAGCAACCCATCTATCTACCCTTCAACTTGCCTGGCTTGGGCTTCCTTCAAACAAGCATGACTCTATGACTACCGCGTTACAATCCATACGACATGCGGAATGGGAAGATCGAGTTTGAAATCGTCTAAATATCAGCCCCGCGAAAGACAGAAAAAGATTACGAATCATGGCTGACCCCTGGTCAACCAAAGAGCAACTTCCGCCTGAACTTCCCTTTTTGCCCATTTTGGGCACGGTTTCCTGTAAAATGGTGGATACAGCATACTCGAAACCGTCAGCCAACTACTTTCCTGAGCATGAGTACGGTCAGTCCTCGTGCCAATGCAAATTCCAGAAGTTCCTTCACCACACTTGAAACCAGGGGTTCAGGTGAAAGAACCCGCTAAAGCTTTTTGCGGCAGGCATGCATCCCCGTGTCCCCAAGTCGAGTTGAAGTGCGGGTCGCCAACTAGAGGCTCCCAGCAGTGTCGACAAGTTGCCAAGAAAACACTGCACACAAGAGTTTCGACGGCGCCCCGTGGAAAAAGACTCCGGTCACCTGAGACATTGCACTCGTTCAATGCTAGTAGTTGGTTGCTTGATTGTTTGCTACACATTTTAACTGTACGGGGCAATTGTGGAAGAAAGAACGGGTATCAGTATTCGGTCTTGTATAATGTTCTAACCAGCCAACCTGAATCTGCGATACGAGAAAAGGAAAGCGAGAATGGCTGTTTTTAGCGGCAGGAAAACGGGAAACCCGTTCCCCTCATCAGGAAACCAGGCTCGAACAGCATAAAATAGAGCGGTTGGGGCAGCGGCACTCTAGTTGGTGTCGCAGCCCTTCCTTTTCCGGGGCGGCTTGTTCTTGCCAGCTGTTGCCCTACGTGGCAGTGTGCTGTTTCGTGTCTGTCCACCCGAAACCGTGTCATTTTCTCCATTTCCCCGTGGATGCTCGGTAGCTGGAGCTATCGACGGTGCGCCCGAGTCACAGCCGGAAAGTGGGGTGTGCTGCACACAGAACGTGCGTGAAATGCACCCGAAAAGCGGGGCGTGAAACCCGCTTTTCAACCACAGCTTCTGGACAGGTGGTATCCTGAGCCTGTGATGCGGGTAGCAGAAGGCGAGAAGAAGCGTACTGCCGAGACGCCGTGGCTGTGGCCTCGCCTTACGGGAAATGAGTGCTACCCGGTCCTGCTGACGGCATGGTGTTCCGGGGTTCGTACGTACAGAGCACACCAGCCCCAGAATTTCCCAGCGACGTATGCACACGTTAAAACGGCCGCCTTACCTTTGCAAAGTGCGTACACTAGGAATACGTGTATGCCCTGTTTTGGCATGTCGTAAAGTGCACCACACGGAACGAAGCCACTGACACCCGGCTTCGTTGCAGAGATTCTCAAAAAAGCCGTGCTTTGCGAGAGTAGAACAAAAAGAGAAACAACGACATGACTGTGAAACGCGCATTCTGCCCCCCCCACTAAACTCAAAACAAAAAACGCGCGTGGTCAAGTGTGATCCAAAACTGTGCATTGAGGTGCTGAGAGTACCGGTTTTCACAGCAGGTCGGATGCATTCGAGGACCATTCGTCGGGACGTCCTGCCAATCGCTCGTTGTACCGCCAAGCACATCTGCCTTAGGCAACGAACAAGACACGCGCAAAAATGCCAGCTCAGTATATTTGGGCTGGACAAGGGGCTGCACCTTCCAAGGAAGCTTGAGGAAGAATGTGCCCCTGGATTGGCTACAATACTACCGACCGCATTTACTCGCAGTAGCGAAAGCGGAAAGTAACTTCTCCCGCTGAGCTGCTGTCTCCGATGGCTCTGCGAAGCTGTGACACCAGAGCAGACGGATGAGGAGGCGGTGCCGCAGAAGAGCAGGCGAAAGACGAATGCGATGAAGGCTGCCCTTTTTAGAGAGAAAGCATACAAAAGCTGCCATATCCTGAGCCCAGAAGCTCTGCAGCTGATTTCAGGTGGCGGTTCTTTCTTTGCATGGGATTCGTTGAAGACGGTCGCTCGAGAACCTACTGAGCTCCCCACAGAGCACGTAACTATTGATGTGGACTCACGCTACCAATAAAGGAAGCAACCACCCCCCGGGCGGGCTTGTCGCCTGTTTCGTTTCAGGAAAAACTGAGTTTAATGATGGAGGGAAGGGAAATTTAGGGTTATGGAGTTGTGCCTGGGCAGAACACTTCTTCTTCTTTTCCTTTTTCGCTTCGCACCGTCGGGTGCTAGCATTACGTATGTTGCAAAACGAAAAAGGGAGTGCAAGACTCCGAAACAAGAACAAGGAGCCCGCGAGGGACTCGTCCTCTGTGTTCCTGGCGGATCACTTGGCTGTGGGCCACGTACAATCTAGGGTTCGAGTGCGTCAGCCAGGTCCTTTGTATGACGGTTATGGTCCTGTTGGGGCGCGAGGATAAGAGTTCAAGCTCGGAGAGGAGGACAGAGAAGGGTCAGACGGGAGAAGGAACATGAAGGTGTCGGGACGAGCCGAGGCTAGAGTACCCGCGCCCAGGGCTGCAAAAAAACCCTGCAGCGTACAAAGACCGTAATGGCTGCGGCTGGTGGAACAGCATGGACTTGCCGCAGGGACGAGAAGAAGCCGAAGAACACCAAGGGGAAGCCATGGTTCGCGCCAATTGGGGGACGAGACACGGACGTGGTAGCGCTGCGGCTACAGGCGATCGAGAAAGAGAAAAAGCCACAACGGGGTTTTGCCTGTTCGTGTGAGGCGGAGAGAACCCAGGGGATTCCGCAGGAAAAAACTGGCATCCAGCAGAAGTGAGTTGCAGACGCCCGCAGAATGGTTATAACAACCGACGAACAGCCAACAGACGACAGCGACAGGAAGGCGGCAGTAGAAACTGGCGGAGCAATTACATGACCCCGCGCGCACAACGAAGGGCAAGGAGAGCGAAGCGTTGAAGCCATCTCCGGCCAACGTGATCGCACAGCTTCCGCAGGAGCAGCTGTACTGGAGTGTCGTAGCCAGAAGGCAGGTGGGTGACGCCGCGAGATGCGGAGCTCGCTCTTTCAGAGGCTTCACCCTGAGGATGCGTGCAACTCGACTTTCGAGTGCGTGAACCCCTCAGCAGAAGCCATCTCAGTGTTCCAAACTCTTTCGCCCAGACTTCTGGGTCGTGTCTGTCCCTTTGGTCGCGTGGCCTGAACCTCGTTGGTTCGACTATAGGGTTCGATCATCGCTCGGTGGTAGACACGTCACCGAAGACGCAAACACACGACTTCCGCAATGAACTTCTCAAGTCGAGTCAATGGGATCCCGCAAGGAGATGTAGGTGAGATGCTGCCGAGGAATGAGAGGCGAGGCTCCTCATTTCCTGCTTTTCTTCTCCTTCTTCTCTTTTCTGTCTTTTTTGTCCTTTTTGACCTTCCTGGGCTCGTCGCCCTCGGCTATCTTCACGCCGTCTTGCCACTCCTTCCTGAGCATCAGCACATCAGCGTTTTGGTTAGTGAAGTCGTAAATGGCAGGAGGGGTCGCAGTGACGTCTCTGGGCACGTCCGGCGTTTGGAGCTGCGACGGAGAGACTTGGACGACGTGCGGAGACGGGGTCGGCCGGGCGTACGGCGAGCGGGAGCCTTGGCGTTGTCGCATGGGGTTGAACGGAGGCTGCTGGCCCGAAGCGTCTTTGCCGAAGACCTGGTACATTTGGGACGGGAGCTGGTGACCGCTGTGGTAGGCGGGCCGGTGGTACGGCGGCTGCGGCCCCGCGTTTGCCCACACGCCGCCCACCAAGGGCGACGGCGGCTTCGGCAGGAGCGCCGGCGACTCGGCCAGCGGCGATGGCGTCCCGTTGAAGATCGCGGTGATGGGATGCGGAGATGGGTTGTTCTCGTACGGGTTCTTCGGCGAGTAGGTAGGGAGGATGCCAGGGGTCGACCGGAGCTCGGTCGAGCTGGGATCCGGCTCGAATTTCCAGTTTTTGGACTCGTGCGCGAGGCCGGGCTCTTGCGGGGGAGGCGGCAGGCGCTTCAAAGGAGTCGAGCCGACGGCTTGCGCGGGGTCGAGCTGGTTCTTCGTGGCGGGGCCGTTGTCTTTGCCCGGCAGCAATTCTCCGATTCGCTCGTCCAAGTCGAGGATGATCGGCTGGACTTCCTCCGGCCACGCGACGTTCATGTCGTCCTCGGGAATCGGCACGGCTGAGATCTTCATGTCGACTTCCTCTTCGACGAGGCTCTCAGCGTCGTCTTCCACCTTCCGCAGGGCCGCCGCGGTTGCTTCTTTCTCCTTTTTCAGGGCTTCCTTCTCGCTCCGCTTCGCGTCCTGCTGAGCGTCTTTCAGCCGCTTGTCACCCTCGCGGTCCTTCCAAAAGCAGATGCACCCTCCTACAGCGCACGCAATCAAGAGGATCAACACGGCACCGCCGATCATCAGCAGGAAGGCAAGCGTGTTGTCGCCGTCGTCCTCCTCCGGCGCCGGGGCTGCCATGATTCTTGAAAGCTTCCGTGTGCTCTTCTTCGACGCTGCACGCCCCCCCCAGCTCCCTTCTGATGTGCGGCAGCTACGTCTTTGTTGTTGCTTTTTTGCGATTGTTTCGATTGTTCCCCTGCCTTCCTTCCCCGAACGAGCCCGCCGGGAGGGTATTTCCTCTACAAGAACTCGATGCCCTGAACCCAAATCCTGGATGTGGCTTCGGGTGGAAACTGATCATGATCAGAGGGCCCCTCTCTGGCGGTTCTGTTCCCTCGCATGTGGCATGTGGAAAAAAAAAAAGAAGTACAAAAGCTATGAACAACATACCACGCCGTGGACATGTCAGTACAAAACACTCGAGGGACTGCCTTGTGCTCATTTCGAAGGAGGCTAGAGGGGCAGAAAACAATACAAGCACAAAATGGGTCTTTTTTGTTGAACGCTTACGCCCGCCACTAAACCCAGATTTACCTGCGTTTCGCGTGGGCTACAGCACATTTGCCTCTTTTGATCTATCGCAACTGGCAGTCTCCTCAAGCATTTCCTACAAAGCAGGTGCCTAAACAAAAAAAGAAAGTTGGCAGCGTTGGACCTGCCATGTAAACAAAACAGGTCCTTCGCACACACATAAACGGGGGGGCACTCCACCTCACGTTCCAGAAGATTGGGCCCGTTATTCAGTCAGCCAAAAAAATGTTCCTGGCATGGCGCCTGCCTCCTGACTTCGCATCCGTTTCCGTACCCTACACTACTCCTAGCCAAGGCCAGCGTCGGCAACAGAACAGACGCAGAACAATGAGAAGGAGAGCTTGTACTTGTGCTGAGCAGACGCGACTGCGGGCGCCCCGTGAGCTGCTTGGCGACGGTTTCGTGCACCCTCCACGCGCTGGCGCGCAGAGAGCATTCTGCCGATAGCTGTCCATACGCCCAATGCCATAACAGGTTTGAGGTGGATACAATTGACCGAGATATTATATCAACCAACGGCAGCAATAGCAAGCGGTGCGTGGATAAAGCAGGTCAACCGAGTGATGACACACGACTTCAAATCGGTGCAAGCCCACAGGTGCTTCTTTCGTGCTACTGTCGAGAAGTGCGCTGAAGCAGTGGCGGTGAACGACCTACAAACCCCTTATTTTCACATCTTCTGAGCTGGAAGTTGCCGTGCATGCAAAATTTGCGGCTTGTTGGCAAGGTGTCCACAAGTCATCAAAGTGATGGCTGGTCATGTGGGCTGCATGCGCTGCTCCACGCCCGCCTTTTTTTCTGTCAGCAAGATGCCGTGGGAAGACGTTGTCATAACCGAACGGTACCATGGCTGTAATGGGCAACGGGGAATCAGGGTTCGATTCCGGCAGCAGGCACGCAAACTGCCCAATGGCAACTGAGGCGCTGGAATAACCTGATGAGAAACGCACGAGAGCAAAAGTGAACAGGACTGAACACTACATCGCGGACAGGCTCCGCTTTTCGAGAAAGAGGGGACAAGTGTGTGGGAGGTGGGGATGCAAGAACCTGCTTGAGCACATTGCACCGTGCCTTCCCCTTTTGGGTGGGGTCAAACACGCTCCTCGGGCTGAAATGTAGAGAGGAAAGGGACTCGCCGTGACTGCGCAAGGAGTCGCCGACCGTCCATAATACATGCGAAGATGCTGCCCTCGTTGGCGGCCGTCTTCTTTTTTTGTGCCTTATTCTACGAACACTGCTTTTTGATAGTAACAACCCGTCTCAACACGACTGTCTAAACAATAGGGGGGGGGGGAAAATCTTAGTTTCGTGTTCAGGCGCTACTTGCCTCTAAGTGTTTGATGCTAGCATCAAGTCTTCTTCGCGGAATGCAGAGTCTTTTTTCTTCTTTTTTTCTTTTTTGGGGGGGGAATTGAAGAGGGAAATGACTTCCCTTGGGACTGCAGTCCCCGTGAGAACGCGAGTCCGACACCAAAGCCGAAACGCATGATGCAGCCGCAGCTCAATTCGCCTGCCTGTGTCGGCTTCCTTCCAGCGGAACAGGATACGTGGAACTTGTTAAAGCTCAAGTGACGACTAGCCGTCTGCGCTTCTCGACACGGGTACTGCACAGGAAGAGGCGAGATGCAACGTAGATACTGTTCGCCTACGCCCAGACTGTGGACTTCGTACAGGATTGAAATGGCGTGCTCGGCCTGTGGGAGTGTGTGGGTTGAAGTAAACTCAGCAATCATCATGATCATCCTCACATTCATATGTCATTCGAATACGCCGCAATCCTCGTCCGAGAATTAGAGGATACAGAGTGGTGTTCCTTGTACCAAGGGAAACTACCTTTCTCGAGCAATACTCCCCCACGAGACCTCACGACAACTCATGAAAACACGTGTGAGCCTCGGCGACCACATTCCAAATCTGGTGTGGTTGCGACCGCGAACTACAGAGGGGTAATCTCTCTTTTGCCCCCGCCCCGGAACAGCAAAGAGGAAAGAGGAGCATACTCGTTCCGGCGCTCATTCCGTGGTAGCGTTTCGCTGCCTCTGTAAAAGAATCCCGCGTGACCGTCGTTAGTCACGAAATGCATTCTATTATCGCGGTCCTGTGGGGTGAGATTTCGATGTCATGTGTGGCAAGGCAACGAACGTTATACTACTGATTTACGTCCTTTGATGCCTCATCCTCGTGCAGCAGACAAGTCCCGAGCAAAGCAACGAACGTTACCTTTCTAGTCTGTGCGTTCGTCGAACGTGGTGCACGAATATGATAATTGATCCTGTGCATTGACAGCCACGTGCAGGAACTTTCTTTCGACAAGGCTTCCGGACAGAAGGGGGAAAACACTGACGATATGCCTCGAGCAGGTTAAAAGAGGACCACACCTGTAGAAGCGACGGCGGCGTGGTCGGATTGAACCTGCAAAGGTTGCGGGTGGCGTTCGGGGAGGCCACGTGCCCAGTGCTGATGCAGTCGGAGTGCGCAGCCGACGGCGGAGGCGCGGAGAAGATGCGCTTCGCGGCGTCGTGCCACCCGTAATTGTGCGACGACGCGCCCGCCGCGGGCGTCGAACACACCCCACGGGCAGCTTCCGCGAATTGAGGAGAATCGACCGCCACCACCTGCACCGAGTCTTGGTCGGTGGGCGACCATTGGCCGTGTGCACCACCCATGGCAACATCGCGCGCCGTGCTGATTTGACAGCTGGTCGACGCCAGTACCGCACTGGTCAGCAGCTTCCGGTCGTCGCTGCATGAGGAGTCGACTGCTAACTGCCCGTCGTTCGGCGCTTTCGCCGTCTCCTGCTGTTGGCACCAGGATGAGTGTGCTGTTGTCTGTCCCTCGTTCATTGCCCTTACTTTCCTCCAGTCATCGCTGCGTGAGAAGTCTGTCGTCGACCCGTCGTTCAGCGGTTTCGCGTTCTCCGGCTGTTTGCACCACGATGAGTGTACTGTTGGCTGTACCTCGTGCATTGCCCGTACTTTCATCCAGCCGTCGCATGAAGAGTCGATCGTTGAGTGTCCCTCGTTCATGGCCCTTGCTTTCCTCCAGCAGTTGTCGCTGCAGGAGGAGTCGGTCGTTGACTGCCTTTCGTTCGGCGTTTTCGCGTTCTCCGGCTGAGTGCACCAGGACGGCTCCTCGTTCATCGTCCTCGCTTTCGTCCGCTCGTCGCTGCACGTAGTTGACGAACCAACCGACGGCGGCGGGCCTTCGGCTGTCCTTGCGGACGCCTTCTTCTTCACGAACCGCCTCCCGAACGCGCTCAGAACGTCGCTCGGCGGCGCCGCCGGCTCTATCGTCACAGTTATCTCCTCCGAGTCCTGCGAATTCCCTCTCCGCCCGTTTCTCCCGTCCGCAACACGGTCTCCGTCCCACGGCAGGGGGGGTTCCGCCGGTTCGTACCCGACGCCGTCGCTTTGGCTGGACTGCCGGAGATCCGTGGTCTCCACGGCTGCGGGACTGGCCGCGCTTGGTATCTGCTGGCCAGGGGTGTGGGTATGCTCGAAGGTCGGAGGCGAGCCTGCCTTCCTCCAAGACGGGTCGGCCGGCTTCGTGTTCGGCGTGTGCGGAGCGCCGCTGGGCGGGAAAAGGACCGCCGCCTTCGCAAGGGGATCGGCTGCGCGGGGCTTGGTGGAGGTCCAGAGCGGGAGGACGGACGACAGCTCGGGATTCTTCTGCTGGTGGCGCAGCGTGCAGTAGTCGGGCAAATCGCCCGCCGGCGGCGGCGCCTGGGGCGTCGGCTTGCCGGGCGCGCTGGTGCTGCCAGGGACGGGGCTGCTTCTACCGACTGCAGGGCCTAGCGCGGGGATCGTGGCGCTCACGGGATCCGGACGGTGCACGCGCCGCTTCGCCTCTTCGACCGAACACTGAGCGGAATGGTCGACGACCGACGCGGAATCGGTCACGTCCAAAAGCGACCCGGGTGTCGTCGGCGGCGGCGGGGTCCTCCGCGTGTTCACTGGGTGGGCCGACGAAGGAAGGTGGGCCGGCTGCGACGGAGCGCACGGCGTCGCCCGCTGGGCTCCCTTCGTCGGCTGGCACCCGCTGCTGGGCCCCTTGTCCCCTGGGCGGGTCGCACAGTCGCCGCCGCCCAGCTCTGCGTATCGCTCCCTCCGCTTCGACAGCTCGGCGACTTCGCGCACGTACGTCTGCCTCGAGATCCGTCCTGCCGAGAAGGCATCGAAGAGGATGTCCTTCGCCGCGATGACCATCTCCGCGCTCTCCCGGACCCCGTCTTTGGCTGCGGCGGAAGGAGGGGCGGCGGGCGCTGCGCACGCTTCCTTTTTCGGCTCGGGCGCCGGCGCCTTCGCCGCAGCCGGGGACGTCGGCGCGAAGCCGTGGCTGCCGGCGGGGTTTCGATCGATTCTCGGCTCCCGGGATTCCCGCGCCCTCCCGGCCGCGGCCCCCGCCGTCGGGGAGAAGGCGAGGCCCTGCGGGGTGGCCGCCGGGCGGTGCTGCTGCTGGTCCGCCGCTGCTGCGGCCGCGGCCGTGACCGGGGGCGTGCAAGGCGGGAGCGCGGGCGACAAGCGGGGGGCTGCCGGCTCGTCTCTGCCGGCGGCCCCGCCCGGAGGAGGAGGAGGAGGAGGAGGAGGGGGCGGCGAAGCGGCGCCGGTGAACGGCGGCGCGCTGCACGGCATCCTCGGGAGCTCGGCCCCCACGACGGGACGGGGCGACAGTCGCGGCGAGGCTTGCAAGCCGAAGCCGGCGGGCGACGGGCAGCGTGGCGCCGCTGCTGGCTGGTTCAGGAACGACGACGCCGTCGAGCAGCCCGACGGCTTCAGCAGGTGGCCCCGGTCCGGCGTCCGGGCCGCAGACGCGGCGGGCGCCAGGCGGCGCTGCCAGCCGCTGGGCACGAGCGCCGCCGCGCCGTACGACGTTCCCTTCCCGAACCCGCCGCCCACCTGCTGCGTTCTACCCGTAGCATGCGGCGACAGCCGCGGAGCACGCGCAGCGCCGCTGCCCGTCCGGTTGCTGTCGTTCGCCTCGTCCAGCGCCCCGCGCGACGGCGGCCGCGCCGACCCCGCGCTTTCGCTGGGCGGCGCGTTCGGCTGCCGCCGCCGCTGCAGCTGCTGCTGCTGCTGCACGGCGCCGAAGAACGACGGGCTGCGCCCGCGCGAAACCACCCGCTTTTCGGGGCTCGCGCCCGGGCGCATCTCCGGCGTCGCCGCCGGCAGCGCCGGCGGCAGGAGCAGGCCGGCCGCCATCCGCGCGTCCGACGACGCTCCGGACGACGGCCCGCCGCCGCCACCACCCCCCAGGCTCTTCTGCTGCTGCGTGGACCGACTGGCCGGGCTCGCCAGCGGCCGCGGGAGGACCGCTGTCGACACGGACGCTCCCTGCAAAAACGAGCTGAACCGCTCGTGCCGCGCCGCCGCCGCCGCCGCCGCCGGAGGCGGCGACGTGCTTCTCTCCCGCCCGCACTCCGACCTCGATGCACGCGACCCCTGCGAGTCCTCCGCGGGCGGGTGCTGCGTAGGCGGCCTCATGGGGCCCCTGAGGACGCGGCGGCCGAAGGCGTCGCGCCTGTCGTACGGCGCGGCCGAGCCGGGCTGCAGGGAAAAAGGGGCGGCTTTCCGGGGCTGCGGGGGCGCGCCGCTCAAAAAAGACGACCCGCCGCCGCCGCCGGCGGCGGCGGCGGCTGCGGCTGCGGCGGCGTCGGCGGGGAGGCGGATCGGAACGGAGGGCGACACGTTGCGGGCGAGGCCGCTCGCGCCGCAGCTGTGCGAGACGGTGCCGGCTCGGCCGCCCTTCGGGCTGAACCGTGCCATTTGGTCCGCGTCCCAGCGCGAGGCGTCGCCGAGGGTGAACGGCGGGCTGGCGGACGGAGCGGGGAGGTGCAGGGTCGTGAGACCGGCACCAGGACCGGGGGGTGTGCGGTGCGTTGGGGACGGGGTTGGCGAGTCGCGGGCGGGGCGGCCGGCGGGGAGTGCGCGCTTGCGGTTGCGCGGCGGCGTCGCTCGCTGCTGCGAGGCGGCGCTGGACGCGACGCTGCACGGGGGCGGCGGGATCACCCGCGCTTCGGCCTCCCGCTCGTCGGTCGCGACGTCGAGCAGGTGAACGCCAGCTCCCGGCGTCCCGCCGCGGCTCGCAGACCGCGCTGCCATCGGGCTGTAGTATGCGTCTCCTCCGGCCGGGTCCATGTGCGGAGGGGGTGGTGCTTCCTATTCCGTGCGCTGCAATCTTTTTTTTTTCACCCGTTTCCTTTAGGCAAGCATCCCTTCACCACACCGCCCCTCGCACACCCTCGTTTGCCTGTGGTGGGGGTCTTTATGTATTGCCTTGGATCAAAAATGCGGAGACGCCAGGCTTGACCAGATCGTATGAGGCCAGGCTGTGCCCATCCCGGATTGTCTGCATGAAAGGCAGGTGATATCCATCACTCTCGGGCCTAGCTAGGTACTTGGCTACGACTTTCTGGAAGTTCTACAAGGGTAGAAGAAACGCCGCAACTGGATCTGGAGCCGCAGGTCGCAACCGCAAGCAAACTAGGGTATTCGTGTACCGCGGAGGCAGGCAACGAGCGCCTTGCCCCGTGCCGCAACGGCTCTTCGACGTCTCCGTTGTGTGAGAATTCATGACACTATGCCACGCAGACACGATGCCACGCATACACTAGCCAAGCAGACGAAGGAAACAAAGTCCATCCACGCGTTCGCAGCGCGGCGGCGGCGACGTCTGCAGAGTCTGGTTCCCAGGGGTAAGGATCGGCAGGGACTCCGGGTTCAGTTGGCGTTACCGCCAGATCAGCAGTCTTGAACAGGTGATGACTCTGCTGGGAACGAAGACTTTCTTCGAGCTGCCGGTCATTGAAGCCCACAAGCGGTTCGGCAGACGAGTGTGACAAAACGACACCGTCACACGGAAGTCCGCGGGACACTGGAACGGTCGGAAAACGTAGGACAGAAACGACGCAACGAAAGAAACGAACAAACAGAAACGTCAAAAAACAAATCAGCAAAAAAAGAGAGCCGAAAAAAAAAAACAGTATGAAAAAGAAGAACAATCCGTGGTTGTAATCGAATAGCCTCTCTCTGCGTGTGTCCAAACTTTCAGAAACCCCGACCATTGTCGGGCGAGGGCTTCCGGCGGTCAGCAAGGGCACCCTCTCCTTCGGAAGCTTCATTGAGCTAACCGATGGTCTGGGCATCCCGGTGTTCTCCGTCTATCACGGCGGTCTATCTGAGCAAATTCACCTCTGAAAAACGACCTGAGCTTGAAAATGCGCGAAGCGCCTGAGCGCGACGGTCAAGACGAGCTGAACAGGCGAAAGCATGAGGTCCGTGTTGCGCAAGCGGGGGAGACGTGTGTTTCCGTCGGTCCATAACCCGAGCCGCGATGCGCGCGTACGACGCAACGGCAGCAAGATGTCGTCAGAAGTTGCACCACGACATCGCGTGACGAAACATCTGTGACTATTGGCAATGCCAATGACTTCCACTGACGAGTACTCCGAGAACGCTGAGCGCTGTTGCCAACAGCGGTGCAGACGCACGCTAAACAGGGCTGGGACGGGCCGCCCATCGGCACACAGCGAGCGACAATTGTCGTCAGGCGGGCCATTTCTTACCCGACATTGTGCCGCCCAACCCACACGCCACCTTTTCTGCGTGGGCAAAGTGACAACGCTACAGCGCTGCTAGTGCCGTTGGCGAGCGATTCATGAGGCTAGAACCAGGAGAATCCAAGCTGAGAAGCGGCTCCGGCTTGCAATCGCCGGTGCTGCCTAGCTACCCAGCTTCGGTCTGATGGGCTGCGCACCCGGCACATGAATATTTTCCATGAAGCCATCGGTGCCAACGAACCCCGCTGTTCGTCGGATCACCGTATCCTGTGGTTGGTTGGGTTTGGCGGCCACACTACTTGATCCTGCTACTGTTCGCTACCCGGAATTTTTAGTATTCGACAAATCGAATAATAACACAGGTGTTGGCCCCCCCCCCCCCCCTTTACAACCTGGGTGGCCGGAGGAAGCACACAACGGTGGCCACCCCTGATTTTTGCGCAGTCCTGCGATTCATCGTGGGATGTTGATGCGCGGCCGAGGAAAAAATGAGTGCTCGAGGTCGCGTGGCTGAAGTATTCAGAAGTCAACCCAAATCGCCGCCCAAGCCAATTTTCACCAGTTTACGCCGTCAGCGATAGCCAGGCGGACCGATCACGGTAGATTCCAACGTCCACCAATTCTTGAATCGCAGATTTCACAAGCACGGGGTTTGCAACTGGTGGGTCCGATTGAAATCAGCCCGTCAGTGTCAGGCGCGGGTGGCACCTCTCTTCTTTCTTTGTCGACGCTTCGTTCCCCGCTGCACCTGTTCCCGGCTAAGCACCTCCACGTAGAATCACTACTACAGGATGGCGTAATTGACACAAAGGTGGAATAGCTTTGTTCTTCATGTCCTGGAGCGTACTACCAAAAAGCAAAGCATACCCTTCCCTTCGCACCGGGGACGGTCTCGTAGTTGTAATAAAACAGACCGCAGCCGATGAAGTACGTGCTGGCAAGAGCGTAGAACCATATGGGTGCGCTGACCTTCGACCAGCTGTATTATTGCTTTTTGTTGCTTGACCCCTTTTTTTTCCGGGTACGCTTGAGGAGGCAGAGCTGGCAGAGCTGCGTCACCTCCATTTTGCGAGCTACTGGGAAAGTTATGTGGTCAGAGTGCTGCAGAGCCACTATTTGGGAAAGTCATGTGCAGAGCCACTATTGAGGAAAGTCATGTGGTCAGAGTGCTGCAGAGCCACTATTGGGGAAAGTCATGGTCAGAGTGCTGCAGAGCCACTATTGGGGAAAGTCATGGTCAGAGTGCTGCAGAGCCACTATTGGGGAAAGTCATGGTCAGAGTGCTGCAGAGCCACTATTGGGGAAAGTCATGGTCAGAGTGCTGCAGAGCCACTATTGGGGAAAGTCATGGTCAGAGTGCTGCAGAGCCACTATTGGGGAAAGTCATGGTCAGAGTGCTGCAGAGCCACTATTGGGGAAAGTCATGGTCAGAGTGCTGCAGAGCCACTATTGGGGAAAGTCATGGTCAGAGTGCTGCAGAGCCACTATTGGGGAAAGTCATGGTCAGAGTGCTGCAGAGCCACTATTGGGGAAAGTCATGGTCAGAGTGCTGCAGAGCCACTATTGGGGAAAGTCATGGTCAGAGTGCTGCAGAGCCACTATTGGGGAAAGTCATGGTCAGAGTGCTGCAGAGCCACTATTGGGGAAAGTCATGGTCAGAGTGCTGCAGAGCCACTATTGGGGAAAGTCATGGTCAGAGTGCTGCAGAGCCACTATTGGGGAAAGTCATGGTCAGAGTGCTGCAGAGCCACTATTGGGGAAAGTCATGGTCAGAGTGCTGCAGAGCCACTATTGAGGAAAGTCATGGTCAGAGTGCTGCAGAGCCACTATTGGGGAAAGTCATGGTCAGAGTGCTGCAGAGCCACTATTGGGGAAAGTCATGGTCAGAGTGCTGCAGAGCCACTATTGGGGAAAGTCATGGTCAGAGTGCTGCAGAGCCACGAAGTATGGTGCTTGGACTGCTCACAGGCGAATACAGGACAGGGTAGACGTGATGGGGTTTGGGGGTCCGGATACGTCAGAAACCCCTTGCGGGAAGAACCCCCCGGTCAGAATAAATTGGTGTATCTACACGGTGAGGTCCAGCCTCAGAGGTCTAGTCCTGACCTCCGACTTTTTGAAACCGTAACAAGGAAGTTGCATACGCGGCGTTGTTCGGCCTTCTCATCAGACCCCCGACGGAGCTCCGCTTGTCCATTGGGAACTTCTCCGACAGCTTGATGGGCGTCGTCGGCTGGACATATTTTTCTTCCATTTTGTCACTCCTTTCGCCTCCGGCAGAAAGCTTTGCTGCCTTATTCCGTTGCTTTCCCTGCTGAAGCGGGTTCTATGTGAAAGGATGCCTTTCGACAAGGAGGCTCTCGCGGGTCACTGGTACCCAGATTGGTCTTTTTCGACTCGACTTGCATGAGGACACGCTTGCTTGAGGCTTCTTCCTGTTTGGCTTCTTGGTGGCGCAAACAACATCTTTTGCCAATGCCGTGACTTCGTATGGGCTCACTCCCGAAGCGAAAGGCAACCTAGCAGTTTCGAACGGGTCAGGCAGCCGGATTTTCGTGCTCAGGGGCCCTTTGGGACCCGGTTTGTGCGGCCGATTAGCTCTCCGCGTAAGTTTTTCCGCCTCGCCTGGCTGGTTCCTGTGTCAGCGATCTCCACATGGCTCCGGTCTCATGCCGCTGCGGAAAAGGATAAGTAGAAAGGAATCAATGATCTTCGTGTGTTTGCCGACATTCCATCGTGGCGCCTCGAGACATGGAAAGCAAGGAGGGGTGGGTAAGCCGGCATGTACCACTTTGTGTTGCGAGTCGGTTAGGATGAGTAATACCTTCTATGACTAGCGTCTTACACACGACAACAAATAATGTGCCTTCACACTCTTTTTCGGTGATTCCCATCATCTAGGGCCTCTCTTCATCGGGATAGCAGGGGCCTCTAACCCGGGAGTTGGTCCCATCCGAATGGAAGGTTTGCGCTTAACCTCCCCGTACTGTGGGATCCCAAGGGGATCCGCCCGCGGCAGAAAGCCCTGGGGTCTCGCCCTTCCGATAAAAGACCCTACACTGTAGGCTACAGTGACCAAAAAACATGGTCACCGGAAACGGCCCGATTAACACCAAAAGGACACTATACCTAGGTACCCTAGAAAGCCCGCAAAACCCCCCCCGGGTACCAGTTTTCCGGAGAGTTCCGGTTCCATCCGTACTCTACAACTCCCCACGTAAGTGAACGTGGACTCCGAAGTGTGACACTCCTTTCAACCGGGTTAGTTGCCGTAATTGACCGGGAAAACAAAGCTGCCGAGGAAACGAAGAAGCGCGAGGAACAGCAGGCTGAAGCCAAGGCAAAAGTCGTCGATGTCGACCTCGAGAATCAGTGATCATTTAGAGTCAAAGACATGTCAAAAACATCAACTACAAGGCAGCTGCACTGTAGCCTACAGGGTCTGTTTTTTATTCTGTATTTAATTGTATTTTATTGTAATTTATTATTGACTTTGTATTTGACTATTTGACCCATGTATTATACCATCTTTGCCCCCCCCCCCCCCCGTGAATTACTTTTTACCCCCGACACGTACTTTCCACCCCCCGAAAAACGGGGGGTAAAGAGTATAAATCCGGGGGTACAGAGTATAAATCGGGGGGTATAGAGTATAAATCGGGGGGTATAAATCGATGTCGGGGGGTGGAAATTTTTGTCGGGGGGTGGAAAGTACTTTTCGGGGGGTGGAAATTTTTGTCGGGGGGTGGAAAGTATTTTTCGGGGGGTGGAAAGTACTTGTCGGGGGGTGGAAATTTTTGTCGGGGGGCGGAAAGTATTTATCGGGGGGTGGAAAGTACTTATCGGGGGGTGGAAACGTTTCGTCGGGGGGTGGAAAGTACTTTTCGGGGGGTGGAAAGTTTTTTTTCGGGGGGTGGAAAGTACTTTTCGGGGGGTGGAAAGTACTTTTCGGGGGGTGGAAATTTTTGTCGGGGGGTGGAAAGTATTTTTCGGGGGGTGGAAAGTACTTGTCGGGGGGTGGAAATTTTTGTCGGGGGGCGGAAAGTATTTATCGGGGGGTGGAAAGTACTTTTCGGGGGGTGGAAACGTTTCGTCGGGGGGTGGAAAGTACTTTCGGGGGGTGGAAAGTACTTTTCGGGGGGTGGAAAGTACTTTCGGGGGGTGGAAAGTACTTTCGGGGGGTGGAAAGTACTTTCGGGGGGTGGAAAGTACTTTCGGGATTTTCGGGGTGGAAAGTACTTTCCGGGGGGTGGATTGTTTTCTGGAGCGCGGCGGGACACTGTACTTGCACACACGAGAATCGACCCGCAAACCCGCGAACCCGCATATCCGTTCCGGCAAACCCGCATATCCGTTCCCGCAAACCCGCATACCCGAACCTGCAAACCCGCAAACCCAAACCCGCATACCCAAACCCGCAAACCCAAACCCGCAAACCCGCATACCCGTTCCCGCATACCCGAACCTGCAAACGCGCAAACCCAAACCCGCATACCCAAACCCGCATACCCGCGTAACCAAACCCGCAACCCGCGTACCCGAACCCGCATACCCGCAAACCCGGAATCGCAAACCCGCATACCCGCAAACCCGCAAGCCCGCAGACCTGCAGATTGTGGCTGGAACTGTTTTTGCAAATACACACAGCAAATCAAAGAAAGGGGGGAAAGGTGGAAAATGCAGATCAAACGGGAGTAAAACGTGTACACGCTTATCCGACTCTTGACTTACTATGCCGTGTTCTGAAAGCTGTCGAGGGGCCCCTCCATAGGTTCTCGCATGATTCGTTCGCCTTTGTAACACTATCCGTTTGTAGTACGCTTCGCAATTGTGTTCTTGCAATATCTAGCCGAATGGCGGGTGGCGGATTTCCGCGCTCGTGCGCAAGACACAATTATGCTGCTTTTGCAGTGCAAGCCGAACCCGGTTCGCGACTTCGGTTGCGGTAAAGTGTTACAAAGTCTTCGGCTTTCAGATCCGGATACGCGTATGCAACATGATAGTTAGAGGTCACTTGAAGGATACCCGTGTGCAGCGTTCGAAAGAGTTTGCGTATCTGGTCGGGGGGTGGAAAGTAGTTTTCGAGGGGTGGAAAGTACTTTTCTGGGGGTGGAAATTTTTTTGTCCGGGGGTGGAAAGTACTTTTTGGGGGGTGGAAAATTTCCATCGGGGGGTGGAAAGTACTTTTTGGGGGGTGGAAATCTTTTGTCCGGGGGTGGAAAGTACTTTTCGGGGGGTGGAAATTTTTCGTCGGGGGGTGGAAAGTACTTTTCGGGGGGTGGAAATTTTTTGTCGGGGGGTGGAAAGTACTTTTCGGGGGGTGGAAAGTACTTTTCGGGGGGTGGAAAGTACTTTTCGGGGGGTGGAAAGTACTTTTCGGGGGGTGGAAAGTACTTTTCGGGGGGTGGAAAGTACTTTCGGGGGGTGGAAAGTACGTGTCGGGGGTGTTGAGTACATCACCCCCCCCTCGAAATGAGCCTATAGGTATGCAGGCTGGAACGTGCCCCGAAACGACCTTCATCCATGTATGATTTCTAGCAGGGGCTCGGACTTTCTTTGTTGTTCAAAGCTCTTTTCCCGGGGGCTAACTCTAGTACGTGTGTGTAGGTAGTGCAGCAGTGTTGGTGGGTTCTGGGCTGGGGCCAATCCCTGTTTCTCTTCGCTTTCTGTATCTGCAGCCAGGTTTACCCCAACACCGGGTTTGCTAAACAGGAAACCGGCTGCCTTAAGTCCCCGGTCTTTGCCTCGAGATAAAGACGAGTTGGAGTGCAGGGACCATCTCTCCGAGGAGTTTCCGGTCGCCTCACTACAGTCCCTGGTCTTTGCCTCGATTCCACGGGCAAGCCAACGCAACGGGTGCTCATAAACATGCGCATCATGGGAAAAGCGGGTATCCGTCTAGGGCTAGCAGGGCTCCTGCCTACACAAAAATTGGGGTAGCACGCACTCACCTGAGGCAATTTCTGGCCGCCAACCTGATAAGGTTAGCGTGTTGTGTGTAGTAACTAAAACGGAAGCGAAGTCGGTAGACTCGCTCTGTGCTGTACGAAGCCGGAGAAGGACAAAATAGTAGACTCGTTCCAAGGTAAGCGTGAAAAGTCATTCGCATGCGCAGTTTGGTTCGAAAGTTGTAGGATTCCACAACTCCGCCCACTGCTCTACGGCCGTTTCTACGGGGCTGATGATGACTGGCAAACCATTGATGCAGCAACGGGCAGTATATAGCGGCAACGGACATCGCAGTGGCACCGACCAGATGCACAGTTTCCCAACACGGGAGACCTGTTATGAAGGGCGTTTCTTCAGACACCCTTCTAAGATTCGCTGGCTGTCTCATCGGCTGGTTTGGGAAATATCCACCGAGAGCCACTTCCGGGTCTCCGTTGCTTGAACAAGAACCTCGCTCACACAAGCTTGCACCTAAAAACGAAACAAAGAACAGTTCGTCTTTACTGCGACTCTTAAGGGTTCAGTCTACACGGTGAGGACCAGCCTCGGAAGCTGAAGTTACAGAGGGTGCGCCCGAGTCACACCCGAAAAGCGGGTGTAAATGCACACCCGGAGGGCGGGTGTGACACCGGCTTATAACTCCAGCTTCTGAGGCTGGAGTCCACCGTGACGGGGTCCAGCGGACCCCTCTACTAATAATAAAATCCTCACACCGATGCTTGTGTCTGTCACTCTCGTCCACCGCTCCTGCTCTGCGGTAAGCAGAGCAGGAGCGGTGCAAGCTACTTTGTTTCTCTGGACGGATTGGACCGGCAAACCTGTCGTTCGGATTATTATTAGTCTTCAAAGAAACAAGTTTCTTTTCCTACTAAAAAAAACGAGGGTCTACAAAGGGGGCCGAGGGGGGTTCAATCCCGGCAACAATTTTCCGATTTTTAGCTCTTCCTCTTTGACGTGCAGCGGCAACACTCGGGCGCCGTCGCTTGGAACTGGCCAAGTGCGCGTTGCCCTTGTTCCCCTTGGGAAGCCTGTTTTTTATTGTTGCACCCTGGTGTTTCTCGACGCATATTTTCATGATGCGTCGCGATCCGCTCACGTCGGGTTCGCCTTCACTGCAGGAATGTAGTAAGTGTTTGACTGCACGCAAAAAATATGCGTTCGTCCTGCCGTGTTCCAGTGTATGCTGCCAACCGTCACTTTTTGATGATGGCAACCGCGGTTGTTACCATAAGAAACTTGGTCATTGAATAGTGCCGGACCCCTCAAACCCAGAAATTCAGAATCCTGTAGCAATAACCCCTGTCGGGCTGCAAAGAAAGAGGACGAAAAGAAACAACTCTTCCAAAGCTGACGGGAACTTGACTTTACTGAACTGAATGGAACAGGAAGGGGAGTAAGTTGTCACCTGATGCAAGGCACCGAATTATAGAACTCTTTTGGTTACGTCTTGGCAGGGCCCAAGGCAAAACCGAGCACGCAACAACCATATCTGAAAGGTGAGGAAAGACAACGGTTCACTTCCACTCTACTCCATTTTTCTACAACTGCCACCATCGACTATGGGGCTACCATTTGTTCTGTCCCCTTGTCGCGTGAGAACTGTGAATGGCTGTTCAAACAAATGTTAGCGTCGCTGACAATGTTCGTTTGAAGATCCGCTTTGCTAAACTGCTGCTTCCCACTTTGTGAGAGTCCAGTCCCAGCAGCATCTTCCAACAGAACGGAAGATGCTGCCTTACGAAGAGCTCCTGAAGAATAGGTTGGTCCAGAAAGAAGTGCGTAGTTTGCTTTATCCTACACAGTGTTGAGTATTAAGGATCCGGTGTTCGTATGTCTCCAGTCGACAGTAGAGAGGTTTTTTTACTTGTTTGTTGTCGACAACATGTAGAAAGAAGGCACTTGTCGACACCCCGAGGGACTAAATACGACACCCATGGATGGATCAAGCGGACATTGCCGAATAACCTCAGTGGAAGAGAAACACCGCGAGTCAGCTTGCGTGACTTCTGAGGGTTGCAGTAAAGTCCGCAGTCAGTGCTCAATCTTCCCACCTGCTGCGTTGCAAGGTCTACCGCGAGAAACATCATCCATTCCGATGGGATTTGACGGCAAGATGCGCTGAAGCCGTGGCCTTGCACTCGTCACTTCATAGCTATCTACGGACGGAGTCGTTTCTGGAGTGCAGAAAATTTGCGGGGAATCACTCAGGCAAAGTCAAGAGCATAGAGACGCAGTTTCCGAACTTCTCGTTTCTGCCAATCGTAAAGGGTCGCAGAACCCAACTCCCAAGTGTATGTGCAGTGTGTTGCGTTGTGTGGTTGTAAAGACGAATGCGTTGTGTTGTGTTGTTGTAATTAGACAGTGGATAAACTGAACAAGGGGTCTGTATAAGAATCGTGAGTTGACAGCAAGAACCGAATTCGCGTGGCCAAGGGGCCAGTGTCGTTCTTCTCGAAAGAAGAGCAAAGTACTCCTTAACAGCGAGGGGTGGTGAGTTCTTTCCGCAGTCGTATGACTAGAAGGAGTTGTTACTTGTTTTAATAATTTTTTTACCATATAATAAACACCCACATGCGAGCACGAAGAGGTCTCGGTCTTCTCGGTTCTCTCTCGTTCATGGTAGGCGCACGTCGTTTCCGGCAGCCCGCGCACGGTTGGTGACGGCGTCGTAGCCACACCTGCAGCCTCTCCTCTTGCCAGGATATGTGTGCTTGTCTACTCGCCGGGGAGTAGCCAAACCCTGGCGGAACGAATTCTTTGAATGCGTGCAAATCCTGGAGAGTTAAAAGACGGCTCGCGCCTTCTGAGTTCCCTGTTCATTAATACACGCGAGTGGCTACTTTTCAGAAAACGAGCGCTGGAAAAGTTGGCCCAAAAAAAATGTTTGTACCGAGGATAACAAACAACTCTTTGTCCCAAGAGCACGCGACTCAACATGTACCTGAACACTTACCACGCATTCCTCTAGACTGCGTTCTGGCATACAGGCGTTCAGCCTCGTGGAAGGACCGTGGCAGTGCCCGATCAAACAACCACAGACATAAGAGAAACTAAAAACGCCAGGTTCTCTCGCACCCGTATTGCTGCCGCCCGATGACCTGCCAATCAGTAGGATCAACCAGACTACCAGACGACAGTAAACCCGGCTCACGTTTTCTGCCAGTGGGTGAACAATCTAACCCTTCCTTCAGACAATTCTGGCTGTCTAGGTTCAGAAAGGAGGAGAGGGGTGATGACTTTATGAACATCGTTTCGTATTTTGATTGTCTGCACGGGAGAAGCTTCTCCCTTCTCAAAAATAGCACCCAATGGCCCAATGCTCCCAGGCGATTCGTACATTCTGCTAGGGTGAACGAGGTAGTTGGGAATAAAGATTGGAAGAGATACTCAGAGGCGCTGTCCGGTGCTTACTTCGCGCAGGGGAAATAAGCTACCTAGGTAGTACAAAACGGGTCGTTTTGTTGAATGCTTGCACCCTGCACTATACCCAGATTTCCTGTGGGAACCCATTTCCTCCTTTGCGATTCGCAACCCGAGGCACCTCAAGACAAAACGGACTTCCAGATGGGCAGGCACTATTTAAACTAGCGCCTGGAGTGAGACTGCTGGTCACCACCAAAAACACGCTTTCTCTGCGTCAGTAGCCCTTGGGGAGCCATGAGCAACCGACAAGATTGCGTGAAGAAATGGGCGGCAGCTTCCTTTCAATGTAGTCACCCGAGACGGATTTGCTTGTGCGTCGTCTCACGCCGGGCTCACACCGTTGTCCTGCGTGGTCAGGATGGGGTGGGCGGGCCTCGTTTCACGCATCGTCCGTCAGATTCTTGTTGTCGCGCTGCGCGCGATGTTGCGTTCTCTTCGTCCGACGGAGAAAGTTGGAAATAAAGATGGGTAGAGATACTCAGAGGCGGCTGTCCGGTGATAAAACAAGCTACCGAAGTAGTACAAGGGTCGTTTTGTTGAATGCTTGCACCCTGCACTACACCCAGGATTAACTGTGGGATGCAACCCATTTCCTCTGCAGGCACCTCAAGTACTTCCTTATGGGCAGGCACTATTCAAACAAGCGCCTGGAGAGTGAGACTGCTGGTCGTCCACCGAAAACACGCTTTCTCTGCGGCAGTAGCCCTTGGGGAGCCATGGGCAACCGACAAGATTGCGTGAAGAAATGGGCGGCAGCTTCCCGTGTGCCTTCCAGTGTGGCCACCCGAGACGGATTTGCTTGAGCTCATCTGACATCAGACTCACATCGTTGTCCTGTCTGGTCAGGATGTGGTGGCGGGGACCGCTCGCGTTTTCACTCATCGGCGTCCGTCAGATTCTTGTTGTCGCGCTGCACGCGCGATTTCGCGTTCTCTTCGTCCGACGGCGAAAGGTGGACGACGGCGTTCTTGTGGGCCTTCCGCTTTTTCTTGCTCTTTTTCTTCTTCGGCGGCCCGTCGCCCGCGCCGCCGACGGGGGGCGTCGTGCCAGTGTTGCTGCCGGTGTCGCTGGTGTCTCCAGAGGAGGGCCTGAGCTGGGTGGACGACGTGTTGGCCGACGAGAGGCGGCGCAGGACCTCGGAGATCTTCCGCGCCGACCTGCGCTTTTTCTTCCGCCGGCGCTCCTTCGCCGGGTCGTCGGAGTCGGACGCGGCGCCGGAGTCGCTCATGGTGAGCCCGTCTTGTTTGCTGCTTTCGCCGTCTTGGCCGGGGAAGGCGCGGCTGGGCGTCGGCGGCTGCATTCTCTGCGAGTCCTGGGAGCTGAGCATCATCTTCTCCGGGTAGTCGGCACCGTCCCGGCCGTCGCTCGGGAACGTTGGCGAGCCACGCATCGCGCTCGCCTGGGGGGTCTGCAGGGGGTTCTCGCTGACCGGCTTCGCCGCATTCTGGCCGCCCGCGCTGCCAGAGACGCTCAGCTGCTGCATCTCCTTCTGCACGATGTCCGACAGGCTGCGCCTCTGGCGCCCAGCGAGCACCCCAGCCATGCTCGTCCGGCTCCTCCACGCGACGAGGCCCAGCACCAGCAGCACCGCGACCACGGGCAGCGTGATTATCAACGGCAGCAACGAAGCCGACCCATCCTCCGGCGTCGCCGGCGCTTCGGTTGCGACGCAGTCCTCGTCGGCGTAACTGCGGATCATGAATGGAAATTGGTGCACAAACCGAACTCCCACGTGGTCAACTGAATTCAGCGAAGTATCACAGCCGGAGGTGCATAACAAACGGCCTCTCACGAGGTCGGCCAAACCGCCAGGATAAATCATATCAAGTGCGTTGGGAAAGCCTCACGGCAAGGTATCACAGCCGATAGTATTCAATAACTTGTCCTTTTGGTGGGCCACAAACGATCAAGCATCGCCAAGCAAGTGAACTGCAATGAAGCAGCCTGAGGGACAGTCGACATACGGTCGGTGTCAGGCTACGCCCGATACCACAGAAGACGATCGTAGCGTCGCCTGGACCTCGCAAAAAGGTCAGGCCCGGACGCTCGGGAAGGTGTTGGACATACCATATTTTGAAATCGCGCACGGTGCGGAATGGTTCCATTTTCAGCTTAATCATCGCAGCAAGGTCGCGCTTGACTTCTTCCGGAACATCTGCGTGTTGTGCTTGCTTTTCTCGCAAAGAGAACTCAAGGTTCAGGCTGGGCGTTTAGTCCTAAAACATTCTCGCTCCGAATGCGCTGCAGGTTTCCCCGTGGGGTGGAGGCTTCAAAGTATTCGCACTACCATAGACCACCTACCCAACTCATTTTGCGAAATTATTGTACACCCCACACACACACACTCATCGTGAAGTGATTCACGCCACTTCCCCGTGCAAGCCAGTCTCGGACAGCAACAGGTGGCGATTGCCGACCGTGACTTCACTTCAGACATTACCCTCTTAAAGCCATGAACTTGAACTCACACATACACAGAGACAGCACACCTACAAAGGACAGCCGGACGGTAGTGTCCACGTCACTGTCTAGTACTGTTACGACGACGTTCTTAGCGCTCCGTCTTTCCGCCAGCAGCCTGCGCCGGCGGGAGGTGGCCGTGAGCTCCGCAAGCATGCCGCCGATCAGCGTCTGCAAGGTCGCCACGAACTCGTCGACGCCGAACTCTGCGGTCGCGACCTTCAAGAAGAACACCCAAATGTCCCGTTCCAGGTCGGTGACTTCCGGCAGCTCCGGCGGCGCGACGGGCGGGTCCGGGTGAGCCGTGGTAGGAGGCGGCTGCGTGGGCGCAACCGTCGGCGCAAGGGTTGCGGGGGCGGCCGTCGGGTCGAAGCCTGTGGGGTTGCACAGCCACGCGGCCTCGGGCTCGCAGGAGGCGGGGCCGGAGACGACGTCGGAGGATGTTGGGTTGTAGAAGTCGAAGGAGTACCCGCGGAAAAGCGTCGGCGCGGCTTCCTCCCCGCCGCCGGCGGCGGCGGCGGCCCCCGGGACAAAGTAGCACGCACGCTCGGCCGCGTCGTGGGTGTAGTGCAGGCACTGCCGGAGCCCCGCCGCCTGGCACTCCGCCCGGCAGTCCTCGGGCGTCGAAATCCCACGCAGGACGTGCGACCGCTCAGGTTCCGCGACCCGCCCTTCGACGTGGCACACGGGCGAGCTGCAGCAGTGCACGGAGACGAACGTGCTCGCGGGTTCCGGATACAGGTCGAACGCCGGAGGGCGCGAGTACCCTTCAGGCACCGGCGCCCCCGGCTCGTCGGAGATCCGAAGCGTCCGGGTGGGGACGGGGGCCGTCGTCGCATTTCCGGCTGCGGCTTCTTGGTGGAAGACTTGCGTCGAGAGCACGCCAGCTGCCGGGATGAAGCTGAGGGTCGCCGCGGCGGGGTCTGCGGCGGCGGTGAACACCCACGCGCCGGGCGCGTCGCCGACGGGGTGCAGCGGCGCCGAAGGTGCGGTACCTGAGTCCGACCAGTGCCGCGACACCTCCGCGGCCGTGCACAGCCTCGTGTTCCGGTCCGCCGTGAGGCACTCCTGCGCGGCGGCCGCCCACGCCTCGGCGGCGACGTTCGCGGTGACCGTCACCGTGCGGGTCAGCAGGGCTGGGTCAGTCGAATTCGCGGCCTCCCATTCCGACGCAGCAGCGGAGACCACGCGCACCGGCAGGACCATCCGCCCGGTTGCAACCGGCGCCGGCTTGCGGTAGAGGAGCGGGAAGGCCTGCCCAGGCCCGGGCGCGTCGAACAGCCGGTCGGCCAGCGCCTGCGAGACGCCGCAGGCGCTCGAAAAGCGGTAGCAGTACTGAGCGTGCGCCGCGTCGACCGCGCCGCACGCGAACAGCCGGCAGCCCCGCGACTTTCCGCAGGAGGCGGCGCACTCGGCGCAGGACTCCGCCGCGGCCTCAGCCACGACCAGCAGCCGGCGACCCGCCACCCGCGGCGCAGGTTCGGTGGTTGCGCCGGGGGTATCCCCTGGTGCGCGAGGAAGGCTCGCGTCGTCCATCGGAGGGGAATCCCGGTCCGCCGGAGACGCGTCGCCGTCGACGGGGGGGTCTCCCCCGTCAGCATTGACGGCCCAATCTTCGGGGATGTCCTCGGGAGTGTCCTCGGGAGTGTCCTCAGGGGTATCCTCAGGGGTGTCCTCGGGCAGCGGACAGCCGCGCGGGGCGCCGAAGGCCCACGCGCCGTCGACGAGGCCTTCGAAGACGAAGCCGGCGCGGGCCAGGTTCGGGCGCTTCACGTCGACGCCGGCGGGCGCCGCGCGCCAGTGCCGGCAGGTCGAAAACAGGTAGCAGTCGGCCTCCGGCGCGCCGGCGTCCACCGGCTGCGACAAGAAGCAGCCATCCCGCGCCCGGCACGTCTGCAGGCACCGGTCCCTCGTGCCGCACTCGCCGTCGGCGCACACGTCCTGCAGGAGCTCCCCTGCCACGCACTCCAGCCCGACGCGCACGAACGCAGCCGGGGCTCCGGCTTCCCGCTTCTTATACCAGGCCAGCCATTCGTCCGCCGCGTCGCTGGCCGCCGGAACGCCGTCGGCCCGGACCGAAACGACCGGGGAAACCGACTCGTTCCCGGCCGTCTTCCAGCTGCAGTTCCAGAGCTGCTGGCCCGCCGCGCTGACGGCGACGCTCGCCGCTAGGAATACCGCTCTTGCGCAGACCCCGGCATGCATAAGCGTTTCTTCCGGGCGGGTGGGGTATGCGAGACCGTGCTTGGAAGGGGTGTGTGCTCAGCACCGCACTGGCCAGCGTTTCTTCTGGGCAGGGGGGGTTTGCAAGAACGTGCGTGGAATGAGTGTGCGCTCAACACCGCACTGGCAAGCGTTTCTTCTGCGCGGGGGGCAGGGGTGTAAATAAGATCCTGGGGGTGGGGTTAGGGGGTAAGCTTTTCTCTGGACCCCAAGTACAGCAGCAGCTGTACTTCCAGAAATTTTGAGCGGCGAATCCATGCAGTCGGACTTCCGAGTCTTGTTGAGAAGCTCCTCGTACGCGACCGAATGCACCAATTTGGCAGCTGCTGCTGCACTCAGGGCTTACGCAGCTCTTTTGTCTTGGAGCGAAATACCTACTGAAAATCAGTACGTAGGGTCAGGCAAAAAAGAAATAGAGCATAGGGGGCTCACCTTCCAGTGTTGCATGGCCTTGTTTCTGCCTCCTCTCCGGCCTCAACCCTCGAGTGTCGCGGTGGTAAGCAACAGCAGGATCTGCCGACCGGAAGGTACTGCGGTTGATTCCCCAGACGAATCTGCAGGAAAGATAGTACGTGCTGAAACGTACTGATTTCAGCATGTGTACAAAAAGAAAGTAAGAAAATTAACGTGCTGAAATCAGTACGTTCAGCATGCTGAAAGGCCTGACTGCACTGTCTGGGGTCGATTTCGGCTTCGAAGTGGAAGCGGCATTTATTTTGCTATGTCACGAGGCTCCACCGGAATTACCAATGTGGCAGCTGCAGCTGCACTCTCCTGGATAGGTCGGTGTTTCGGGTCTGTCGCGGGGTGTTTGCGGTCGTGGGCGACGGTCGGGCGTTTTTGGAAAACGCACGCGCGATTCTTTTCTAGGACGGAAAGTCAGGAATCACAAGCGCATGTGTTGTTCGCTTGTGGCTTCTGACTTTTGTGTCCTGCTGCTGCTCCCGCTCTTTCGCTCTTGCAGAAAAAAATACGCACCGACTACACGGCGAGGTCCAGCCTCAAAAGCTGGATTTAGGGACACCCCGAGACAACCCCGAAAAGCGGGTGTGCTACAACCAAAACGCGTGGAAATCCACACGGGTGTGACACCCGCTTTTTCAACCCCAGCTTTAGCTCCAGCTTCTGAGGCTGGATTCCACGGTGTAGACGCCGATGGTTGTTTCACGCGGGAGCACCGACGACCTGTACTTGCGAACAGCGGAATTTGTCGTGAGGGGGGCTCTTGGAACAAACACAAACAGCTCTATTCGAAGCAAGATGATCGGTGTCGGAGGTCGCCTCTCGACACGAGAGAGCAGGGCTAGAAGAACGGGCATCTGTCGAAGCGGAACCGCACAAACGCTCGTCACCTGCCCTTAAAAATGGGTGATTCACGGCGACAGCTGTGAATCAACCAATTACCAGAAGGGGGCGACAAGCTACCGCGGTCGTACCTAAAAGACGCAACAGACGAAATCTTCTGAAGCGTGCTTGCCGTACAACACAGCGTTCGAGACGCCATGCTTTCACACCGAGGATCGGCACCGAAAATACGGTTGCGGGGCCCATCGTCTCCGGTGATATCGTCAGGCCCCGAAAAATGATAAATTGCACCGACAAGTCGTTGGCCGATGCCGTTGAAGATCAGGCGGAGTTCGACAGCCAAGGTGTGCCTGGCATTCTGACGCTCGAAATCACTTTTTGCACGGGGTCGCGGGTATTGGCTGAGCGAACCCCCAAAAAGGTTGAGACGCGACACAGACGCTGTGTATTCGGAATACAGACTGCACGTACCGATCATGATGCATGCATGCTCAAAACAGGTAGCCGGAAGGCTCTCCGACTCGTGCAATGATTCCCCTGAAGTGCAAAATCCCGGTACGCGTCAGCAGCAAAACCCGGAGTTGCCATCAAATCAGCGTCATCTGGTTGTCCGGTGGGAACACGGCTGCGGATGTTTGTTGTTTCTCAGAGCACACTTCGAGAATAGCACGGCTATCTCGGACTAGACTTTTCAACTGCTCCATTTGTGCGTGCCGCTTGATCGCTTTTTCCCCTTGCGTGTACCCTTTCTTCTTCTGATGAGCAATTATGATCAGCCATGAACCGCTGCCTGCCACATCTTCCGAGCAGGCAGCGTGTTTCATGGCTCTCAATAGTAGGGCAACGTTGTTGAACGAATGCGCATCAGGTTATGTTTCCTGTGGCGCGTGATTTTGAGACTGGCGGCCTCCTCGAGTATTTCCAACAACACAGGTGCAGCAATCCTTCGTTTTCGCACTCGGGAGCAGCCAAAACTCAAGCATTCCCGCAAACTCCCAAGGCATACGTTGCAAGAACTCGTAAGGTTCCCGGCGCGTCAGATTCTGAATGTGCGCGTAGTCGATCTCTTTCTTGTTGAAACGCAGCGCGTGCTTCATGGCGTGCTGTGGAATTGGGTGTTGCGAAATCGAGCGAATCGCAGAGATTGCGCTTTGCTCGAGAGCACGGTATTGCCTGCAACCAGACGAATCTGTCACGATGAGGGCGAAAGCGGAACGGTCAACAACTAGCTTAGCAGTCAAGTGTCCGAGCCGTATCGGCTGTGCCCTGTGGCTAACCTTCTCCAGATCTAGTGTTATCCCCACGCTTTCTATTCTTTCGTTCAGGAAAAAGCTGCGGGCCGCAGAACCTTTGGAGCCACTGAACACGTGAAACTTTGCTGCTGCTTTCCCCGCTGGAGAATACTCCATCGCAAGTTGGAATTCGGAGTTTCACTGGTTCACCAGATCACGTACGAATACTGCAGGTTGCAATGCCCAACTGCAGTTCCCGGCACTGAGACCAGCCGGTAAAGGTTCCCCGGCACACGATACAATGTTGCATCAGTGTCCCCCCGACGTTCATGGAGTCCACCTGCTTAGTGGGCAAGATAGAGCGCTCTCTCTGCACCGCTGCCCCCCAAACACACACCTGCCCGAATTCTTTCAGAAAAAGCTCTGTTGCGGCGGCCATGCACTTGGCAGCCTCGCGCGTTGCAGGGACGCCACCCGAACCATCTGTGGTGACCGCGTTCATCAGAGCAAAGATCCGATTTTCAAAATTAGGCATCGAGGGGAACATGAGGGGCTCCGACGGCATGTCTTCGGACGACGACGACGCGGTTGAGAGTGTGTCGCTTTTATCGTCGTCCGCAACTCGGTCTTCCGCAGGCCGTTCCAGCGTTAACGCGACGGGCGGCGCGTCTGCATCGTCGTCGTCGTCTTCATCGTCCGCTCCTTCACCATCATCGATCGCCCCACCGCAGACCTCGGTAACCATCTGCTCAACCAATGCATCTGCCACGTCAACCATCTGACTATCCCCTCCCCTAGCCAGTTCTTCCAGTAGCATCGCATCGTCCGCGCCGCCTGATGCGGGCTCATCGAACTGCGCCAGGACGCGGTCCATCTGCTCGATGTCGAACGTTGCTTCTTGAGATTGCGACATATTGCTCGGGTTACTTTGTAAAAAGCGGCCAGAAGCCAAGTAGCCCCCTGTCGGCTTCCCCCGCCCACGGTGGGGTGGGGCCTGTCATGTTGGCGGGCTACTCGACGGCGAGTCCAATGCGACTGTGCTGAGCCTGTACAGAGGACACGAAGGGTTCTGAATAATTTGCAGCCCTTTTAAAATTCCGAACCAAGTAGGAAACCGAGCGGAGTCGGAGGGTCGCGAGAGGAACATGCCCGAGGCGGGGCGCAAGAGAGGGCGAGAGGACTACACCAGCGCGTACGCGAGACCGCCACCAAGACAAAACGCCCCGCAGCATAGAAAATGGTGCAACGGTATGTGCGGAGGAGCGTGCCTTCATGTCAGGAGGTGGCTCTTACTGAGTCGGTGACCAGATCCTGATGATGATGATGATGCGCTCTCTTGAGCGGCGCTGCAGTTCTTGTTTTCGGTAACCTACCCCACTTTCTGCCCTTTCAACTTCGACCAACTCCAATCCTGCGATTGCACTCCGCGTGTTTTTCGGCAAAAGGCCAGATGTGCGAAACAGATCGATCGTGCGTTCTGAGGAGAACGCACCCGAAACTCCTGAATACTGATCGGAGTGCGGCAAGCTAGGGGCGCTTAGTACGACGTGAGGAGGGCACAGAAGATATCCATCCAGTCCACCAACCCGTTCCCATCAGACCACGAGCCTTTGAGCCCACTGCGGTGCACGCAGGCAACTTCGGCCCAGGTGTGTCGTCTGGTCCGACATAAGGTTGGTGAGCTACGCGAACTTTTTCTTTTGTTCGGTGGCCCCGAGCAAGCTCGTGACACGAGTACTTCGCTTGCTTTAGGACTTGACCCACGTCCATTGGCGTGACTGTCCACGTCGCACACCGACTTCGTGGGGATGAGCCCATTTTTACAGACGCAAGGCATTGTGATACCAGTGCGCGGCCACCTGTGGGTAGTCATCGTTCGTGACATAGTTTCGGGGAGCTGGACTGCAACCAGCGGCAAACCCCGTGCGGCGACAGTGACAGGCCGAAGCCACGCCCAACCAAAACACCCTGGCTCGCCCAGCGTTCGCCAGGAGACGAATCCCGCATGCCTCATCTGACGAAGACGTCATGCGGATCCCGCCATTCCCGAGTTACAACACACGCAAGCATGCCCTGAAGGAACCAGCAATTATTCGCGGAGCTCCAGATCGGACCAGTTGTAGGTCCTCAATCCAATAAAAAGGTCACGCAACTTCAGTCGCACCCCAGACGTGCGCGCAGTGGCAACCACTGCTCAGCTGGCTTCGCTACGCCGACACCGTGGCAGGGTTAGCTCGAAGACAAATTCTGCAAGCCTCATCCGACGGAGACGCACACACATGGAAGCACATGCTTTCGATCAATCCCGTGAAAACACGAAAGCACGGGAGAGGCTTTGAAGGTGGCATTCCGCTTCGGCACGCAACGTGCAATCGTCACGAGGGGACTGCCAGCCCCGGAGCCTCCGTGCAGACCTCCGCCCGGACCTTTTGCAGGTCCCAGCCTTCGCCGGCCACGAGCTGCGCGGCCCAGAAGAGGGCACACAGCAGCTTGATGCACGCGTCCGCGCAGCCGGGCTGGCACCCAGCCGCGGCACCCGTTGTGCAGCACGGGCTGCAGTCGTGCGGCAGGTGCCACACGGTACAAACGCCAAGGGGCACCGTCCACGAGCTCGGCGCAACGACGACGGCGCCGCGGCAGAAGTCGCGCGAAGACAAGTCCCGCAGCAGGGCTCCGAAGCGAGCGTCGTCGGCCGGAGCCGCGACGACGAGGAAAAACAACACCGGCCCCGGGCCGTCCCCGCCACCTTCCGCACCCCCGGATTCCAGCAGCACACCCTCGACGGCGTCTGCCGTGAACTCGTGCGCACGCAGCATGCGAGAAACGCAAGGACCGCACGCCATGTCGTCTCGGACGGCGACCGACCGGAAGCACACGCTTTCGATCATTCCCGCCAGCTTTCCGCAGGACGCGGCGGAGTACAAGCACGCGAGCCCGGGCGACTGCGCCGCGGACGCGGGTTTTCCGCTTGGCTTCTCCGGGAGGGCTGCCTTCGGCAGCCGCCCCTCCATCAGCGGTATCTCGTCGTCCGGCAGCTCCGCCGGCAGCAGCGCGGGGATCAACCCGCTGCCGTCGCAGACGCCGGGGGCGAGCGCGTACAGCTGCGTGAAGACTTCCGAGCACTGCGCGGGGTTCTTCGGCTTTCGGTGGGCGAGCAGCAGCGCCGCCAGCAGGAGGAGGAGAGCCCCGTCAGTGGTGTGCAGGGAGTGCCGGTATCCGGTGAGGCACGTTTCCAGGGACGTGTTCAGCCAGGATATGGGAACGGGCCACGCGGCATGCACGCGCTTTGTGTAGTAAAGCCCGCAGCACACCGAGATGTGGACGCCGACGAGGTCTTCTCCCAGGGCGTTCTGCGCCGCGACGACGAAGTCGTGCACCGAGCAAAATTCCTCGATGCCGTTCGCCGGAGCCAAACCGTTGCCCCGCCTCCCCGTCTCGCCCAGCACCTCCTTCGGCGTGCAGCTGAAGACCATGCCCTGGGCGGAGCTGTGCGCGACGAGGGCAACCCAGACGGTGTTCCCCTTCCTCCGGAGCCCCCGCAGCTCGGCGCACCGGGCCATGAGCTGCTTGCGCGACCGGAAGGGAAGCGTGACGCACACGGCGCCGGCGCCGCAGCAGCCGCGGAGGGCCGGGCGCACGAAGCAGCCGGTCTGGCTGTTTTGCGAGCGGAGCTCGAGGAAGCACACCACGAACGAGTTCTTCACGCCCGCCGGCGCGCCGGCTCCGGCGGGGTCCGCGGGCAGCCGCCCCGCGGCCTCCCACGCTGCGTGCTGGCAGTCGAACGCGTCGGCGACGTGCCGCTCGAGGGACCGGACCGCGGCCGCGGTGACCGCACGCCACCGGCCGCCGCCGCCGCCGGCGCCGTGCTCGGGGCACCGCCGGTAGCCGCACGCGATCACGGCCGCCGCCGCCGGCAGGCCGGCCGGGACGCGGCCGCCAGCCCGCGCCGCCTCCTTCGCGGTGCTTTCTTGCGCGAGGAACACGGTGCTCATCGGCGCGTCGTCGTCGTCGCTGCCGGTTTCCTCGCCGGCTTCGCTGTCATCGGACTCGGCGTCGGTGTCGTCGGGCCGACGTTTCTTGGCCGGTGGTGTGTCGCTTGTCATCGCATGGCCGGCGAAGCCTTCCTTTTAGAGATCAACCTTCGGGTTGTTGCAATGGAAAGATGGCTTGTGTTGCGCAAAACGGCTATTCGCGTTTGCTACCGCCTGCCCTTCGTTCCGGGCGCTCTCAACTGACCGCAGAGTGATGACGACGTCAGGCCGTTTGGGTCTGCAACTTCGTGAGAACAAAGTGAGAGGAGTTCTGGATGAACGTACATGGGAAGGGCGGACTAGTGCGAAACACGCAAAGACCGCACGAGCAACCAGCAACTCCCCCCCTCGAATTAACTGGTGAACTGCTGGTGAAAGACACGAGCAGCCCTTTTTTTGGAATTGAAGCCGTTACTCGTGGATCGCTGGTCAAGACATTGTCTCCGTAGCGCAACGGGTACGGAGCCAGGGTACCCATCCATTGGATCCGTTGGATGTAAGTTGTTGTCCACGTTGCGCGCTGCGCCATCGATATGGCGGAAAGGGGAAAAGGAACGGATTCACTCAGGGTTTCGAGAGCAAGGCTCGCTTGAGGTTTGTTTGAGGACTCTCTCCGTCGAGGTCTTGCTCCACAGGTCAACTCGAGGGCCTGCACGGAGCGAAAGCAATCCAGCTGTCTTGCACGTACAAGCCCGCGACCCCTATTTGTATAGTTTTATTGTTTCACTTCTCGCTAAACCTTGGGCTAGAGTTTTGGACTATAAATCAGGTCTCTGCGCAGTGTGGTCCTGGTAGTTGGATGCAAAACCTCAGGTTGTAGGGCGACCCGGGTTTTCTCAGTATCAGCAGACTGCTAAAGTTGGGCCTATGAGGCTGGGGTAAAGTCCTCGCATCGGGACCTGCGCTCTGCGAACGGTGGGGGATGGTGTCTGGGCGTTGCCATGAGCTGAACAAACCAGCGTGCCCAATGCAGGTCTTGCCGAAGCTACGAGCGTTTTCTCCTTTTGACAAAATTTGTGACTTCGCTCGGGAGGAGGCAAAGTCAGAAGGTCGGTGAAAGGTGCAACAAGCAACCCGAGTCCACTAAGCCCACGTGGGTCGACCCCGTTACTACGATATGGTAGTGTGTTTTGTCAGCTATGATGTCTACCGAATGGTTGCAGCTATTTATACTGCAGGTGCCAACGACTTTCAGACGAAGTAGCGAATAGGAAGCTGTACTCATGTCTATCCCGTAGTTCAGAATCCTGACGATGGACATGCCGGTCATAGATGGTCGCTGACCTAGTGACTCGCGGATTGGTTGTGGGTTTTTAGGAGTAGCTAGCGTGCCACAAGGCCCAAACGATGGCATGACGAATGCAGATAGTCCCGTGACACGTGCTTGTAGCGTGTCGAGTGTGTCTCCAAGTCATCAAACCGTCGATAATAGGCGGTAATACAGGACCCACACAATGGACATGAAGAACACGATGGGCAGGCCTACATACACAAACATGGTGCCCGGCCCGGCGTTGTCCCCGCCTGGGAGAACAGTGTTGAGGTAGTTCCGCCAGAGAGAGCGGGTGACTCGAATGGCTTGCATCTCCGGCGCACACTGCGGGGCGTTCTCCATCGCCGATTGAGAAGGGACCACGAGGCAGTTGAACGGGAACCAGTACTGCCGCTCGTCCGCGAAGTAGAGGAGCGCGCAGTCGTAGCTGACGTCCTGGACGTACCCCACGGATCCGAGGTAGTTCGCCTTTTCGTCGAACCAGCCGTTGCTGGAAAACCGGCACTTCTGCGCAACCGAGTCGCGGTGGGCTTCAACCTGCGCGTGCTGGCCCACGTCGTACCGGGTGGGCCTTCTGTTCTTGCCCGGAGTGGCGGACATGAGGTTGTCCAGGTCGAACTCACCGACCTCCACAAAAGAGCTGTCCTCGTCGCCGGCCCCCGCGACGATGGGCGAGAGATCGAAGGCCCGGGAGTCGGGGCTTGGGCTGACGGCGAGCGTCGTTTCGGACAAAAGGGACGAGTCCACGGCGGCGTCGAGGTGGTGGGCGCCGGGCGCCGAAACGGACTGCTCGCGCCCAGCACGCTGGCGGGCCGCCTTCTCCGCCGGCTTCGGCGCCGGTTCGTGCTTGATGCGGTAGCGGAGGGACCCTCGGAAGATGGCCTCTTCGTCTTCGAGGGCGCTGCGCTGGGCGCACTCTGCTTTCGGCAGGGTGGCGAGCGAGCTGCGCACGCGCGCCGAGCGAATGCGGTCGAGTTCGTCCTGTGAAGTGTTCGGAAGTAAACATCGTAGGCGCCTGCGTGTTTGCGGGCTATAATGCCGTGTTGGGAAGTAAACATCGGAGGTGCCTGCGTGTTTGCGGGCTATTATGCCGTGTTCGGAAGTAAACATCGGAGGCGCCTGCATTGTTTGCGGGCTATTATGCCGTGTTCGGAAGTAAACATCAGAGACGTAAGGCAGACCAGCATTTTGAAGAATTCAAGGTTTCGGTTTCTTTTGGGTGTTTAAGACGAAGGAGAAGCTCGCTCCGAGGCAACGACCAGTGTGTGCAGCGCGAATAAGAGCTGTACTTGTGTTGTCAATCCGCGGGAGCAGTGTACAGCTCGTCCTCTTACCGGTGATCTTACTAAGGGATGCGTTCCACAACAGCGTTGACGACACGTGAGACAAACACGGAAAACGGAATACCTGAAGGACGCCTTTCGCAAGCTGCTCTTCCGCAACAAGTTCTCCTCTGGCGACCTGAGATGGTGTTGTGTTGGAGAGAAGTGAGGTACCAGCACACAACCCCGGCTCATTTACCAGCACGCTTTTCTTGGCCTGTCGAATACAGGGAGAGAGAGAGAGAGAGTGTGTGTGTGTTGAATAGAGCATCTATTTGGTATCGGAAAGTAGGTGCGAGATCAGGCAAACCTTGTGCGCTAGCTTCGTTTAACCGTGAATCTAATAATCAGGGCTTACCCCAAATTCTCGCTTTCATTTCACCAACCCTGTGACAATTATCATCTTCACCGTTTCTGCCAACGCGACCTTTTCCGGGAGAGAGAGAGAGACGAGTTAGAGTGCAGGGACCATCTCTCCGAGGAGTATCCGGTCGCCCCACTACTTGATACATATCCGTTACTGCTACTCACACCTTCTCTGGGGGTCTTGGCGCTGGAGTGAAGACGAAGTTTGCTCCCAGCGTAACGGTCACTCTCAGCATCCTCCTTTCCTGAAGCCTTGGGTCCTCGGGAGGATGGAAGGATTACTACCTTTCCAGTTAATCAAAGGCTGGCAAAGACGACTATTCGTAGGGCAACAACGCCAATCACTCCAGCAATCCTCCTCTCCTGAAGCCTTAGAGTCTCGGAGGACGAAAGGATCACTACGTTTCAGATAAGTACGTGCGCTCGGCTAAGGCCGGCGCGTGGCGAGACTGGAGGCAGCAGTTAACGTTCGGGGAACAGTAAAGTTCGGGCGAAGCTAAGTTCGGGCAATGCTGGTGAAGCTAAGTTCGAGTGATGCTTGGTTCGGGCGTTGCTAAGCGCTCAGGCTGCGCTGGTACTAAAAAACAGTTCGGTCACGAAGCGAAGTTCGGCCGGGGTGTAAAGTCCGGGTGAAGCCAAGGTCGGTGCTCGTACCCGGGGGGGGCGCTGGTACCCGGGTGGGCGCCCCCCCCGCCGCCCCCCGGCGAAGCAAAAGTTCGGGCGGAGCTAAGTTCTGGTGAAGCTCAGTTCGGACGATAATGAGTTCGAGTGATCCTAAGTTCGGGCGGAGCTAAGTTCTGGTGAAGCAAAGTTCGGGCGCAGCTGAGTTCGGGCGAAGCAACGCTCGGGCGAAGTTAAGTTCTGGCGAAGCAAAGTTCGGGCGATGCTAAATTCTGGTACGGGCGCAGCTGAGTTCGGACGAAGCAAAGTTCGCACGAAGCTGAGTTCTGGTGAAGCAAAGTTCGGTTCTCGTAGCAAGTTTGGCCTGTGATGGCAAGCTCGGCCGCCCGACTCCGTTTCCCGGGGTGACCCAAATACCGCGAGATACTGAGAAACTCCGCCAAAAACGCAATTTTCGGGCACATTTGACCCCGAAACGCAACAAACCTCGAAAACAATCTTCGACCGGAAAAATGTCATGGGCGGGGTTCGAACCCGGACTCACCGGCCTGAAGGCCGGCGCCCGGTCACTCTGCCACCCGCATACCTTCTGCGAGGAAAAAAAAAAGCTTGCCCGGCTCTTTCCAAAAACAATACACTTTTTTCATGAAGAAAAACCGGGTTGGCTCGAATAGAGGCTATTCACATTGCATGTTCATAGGACCTCCAGTCTCGAATGAAAAACTGACAAAGAGACTCCAGTGAGCATCCTCCCCTCCTGGTGCCTTCGGGTCTTTGGGAGGGACGGGTGGGGCTTGAATCGAAGATACTACGGTGTCGTAGCAGCCGCGCTGCTGTTTGTGTCCAGCGTGAGGTGCGCCATGCCTTCATGTTTTTGGTACGGGAAATCGGTACCGCGCCGATGAGGCAAGCCATGCAGCTGCTAACTAAAAGAGAAGGGGGGGGGGAGAAACACCTGTTCGACCGACGAGCAAAAAGAGAAGTAGAAGTCGTCGTCTGCCTCCAGCGCCTCCAGCACGCTGCGACGCTCCACCTCTCTCACCTGGAGGACGATGAGCTGACTCGCGACGGTTTCCGCATCGGCGAGGGTCCTGCGCTGGGTGCTGTGCAGGTCGAACAGGGCCGTCCACTGCGCGTCGAGATCGTGGAGCCAGCGGTGGTACGCGCCGACGTGGGCGATGAAGGCCTCCCGCGCGGAAGCCATCGCTTCGCTGCTGTCGTCTTCGCACCGGCGGCGCCCCGCGGCCTCCGTGTCGCAGAGGAGGCGGAGCGCGCGGGCTGATTCCGCGGCGCGCGACCTCTCCATGACCGTCGCTTCGCCCCGGCCCACGTACTCGGCGTCCTCGAGGCTGTACCGTTCGCTCGTTTCCGCGGCGACGACTGCGACGCGCCCGTCGTTTTCCTCACCGGACACCCGCCGGCACTCGCTGTGTGTGCGTGTTATCTCCCGGTTCGGCTCCACTCGAAAGGGTGGGGTTGGATCAGGAGAAACCCGGATGTGAATTTGGAAAAAAGTGCTGAATCCACCCAGAGTCTCTCGATGTTGGTCAATTTGAATGGAATGGAATGAATGGTTGAATCATCATATTTAAGGCAAATCGAAAGACGAATCTCAAGGGGAATCTCCCTTGATCTCTGGCCGCACCTTACCAAACCTGCCTCTTTCTCTCTCCACGTTCGTATGATTCCCTGAGATGTTCGCTTCGGCTTGAGCACTCGGGATGATGACACAGGAGAGGGATAGGGGCCGGGGAGGGTCCCGCCCATGTGGAAGGTTCGGGGCTTATAAAGAAGCGCGTAAACGTCTGAAGCAGCGTGGTCCCCGCTTCTCGCTTTCACCAGCCGGGTTTCACGAAGCCTCTCGGCAAACACAAAAGCGGACGCAACCAACAGAGGCCGACCGTTTTTTGAACGCCATTAAACCCAAATTTACCTGAATCTCGTGTGATCTCCAGCTCTCCTCGTCAAGATTTTACAACTCGAGGCAAAGTGGGTGTTGGTAGACACAAAAAGCGAACGCGTGCGAGTGTTGCTGACTCGGTTTAACGTGGCGCCCCCCTTTGCGAGAGTGTGTCCACGGAACGTGTGTGCGTGTGTCTGTGAGAGAGAGAGAGAGACGTACCGGCCGAGTGCCTTCATCGACTGGCTCTTCTTGGTCTCAGCCTCAGCTTCGACTGCTGCCCTGAAGATGTGGAAAAGCGAAAGCATCTCGTGCGTGTCGCCGTCTTCCTCCCCCCAGATGCGGGCCCTCTCGGTGTGCTCGTCGTCGGCAGCGGCCGCGAGCGCCTGCTGCAAGTGCTCGACTTGCTCCTTGGCGGCGCGCAGGACTCGCTTCCGCTCGGACACCTCGGCCTTCAGAAACGCGGCGAACGACTGCTCCTCGACCGACCGCAGGAGCGCCCGCCCGTCCTCCTCCATACCACCGGCCCTGCCGACTCTCTCCGCGAAGTGAACCCCGGCGTGCAAGCCCCACAGCTCTTCCTCGAGCGCGGCCCGGGCTGCTTCGGCTTCATCGGCCAACACGCTGACGGCGGCTGCGACCAGCCGTCGCCGCTCGCTGTGCAACCGGTCCGAAGCTATGGACGCCCTGCCTTCGCGCTCGGCGGTCTCGGCGTCGGCGCGGCCCGCCGCCTCGGCCGCCACCAGCCCGCGCACTTCTTCCTCGCTGCGCTGGAGGCGCAGGTGAGCGTCGGCGACGGCGGCAGCGAGGCTGCGGGCCGTGGACTCGCGGTCGGCCTGCTCGGATTCCGCGACTTCCGCGCGTTCTGATGCTTCCCGCACGGCGAGCCGGTGCACGGCGAACGCGGCATGCGCCGGCGACGCTTTTTCCTCGCCTTCCAGGCGCTGCCGGTCCGTCTGCTCGTCGGCCGCTGTGACGTCGCGGGCGGCACCCTCTGCGATGGCGAGCTCAATCGCCGCTTGCAGCCGGCTGCGGGCCGCGTCTTCGGCGGCTTCTTCCCTCGAGCGGGCGGCCGGCTCCTCCGCCGCCGCCCACGCGTCGGCGCGGAACCGGAGCCACTGGACGCGGATTTCGGCGGCGGCGGCGCATTGCGCGTCGATCACGCGCCGGCGCTCGGCGCCTTCGCTACTCTCCCACTGCTGCCGGTCCCGCTTCTGCACCTCGGAAGTCTTCAGGACGGTTTCGAGCACGTTGTTCTGCGCCGCCTTCCCCGGTATCGCGGCTTCTATGTTGTCGAGCCATCGGAGCATTCAGCGAGAGGCCACACCACCCCGCCCCCCCACACCCACGACTCTCTGCATTCGGGTCGTATAACTGTAATCAACCCTTGTGGGCGACAACCTCGGAGGGGAAATGCTTGTTTTGTGATGGAGAACCAGGGCTTACGCACGTACGCTTTGTTTGTGCGTACGTGTGTAAACCCTGTTTTGAGTGATTTAACACAGCACGCTGCCATCCGACACTTTTTGATATAGACAAGCAAGCTTGTTACCATAAAAAAAACGTGTGGAACGTGTGGATTTCCACACGTTAATTCTTTCTGCATTTTGTTCCCCCACGGGTGGATCCACAGGTACCACATGTGGATTCTGATTTATTGGTCCACATGCAGGGGAGCCTAGGCCCACTCTTGGTCAAGGCCGCACAGCCAGGTGTCGCCAAGTCCAGTAGCTACCTACCGACGCTGTTTTTTTTTTTTTTTGCCGTCGCACCAGGGATTTATATAGCTTTTCCTCCTCTGCAGAAAAGTCCTTGTCGCCCTCGGGGTCCTGTGGTGGATCCAAAATTAATTAGAATTGGTAGTCAAGAGGCAAGCACTACCAGGCCAGCCCAGGCTAACCCACCCAACCTCAGTGTTGGAACAAGAATCAGACGAAATGGTTAAGCTAATTTGTAAGAGAGGGGGGTCTGGGGGGCAGCGCCCCCCAGCGCACGGTACGGTACAGCGAAGAATTTCCGCACCGGTCAACTTCTAGTATTGAATCCAAATTCAGTTAGAACCGGTAGTCAACGTCTGATGCCGAACCCCAAATCTAATTAGAATCGGTACTCAACGTCCAATTTCCGATTCCAAATTTAAATAGAATTGGTAGTCAACGTTCAAGGTTGGCTCCAAATTTAATTAAAATTGGTAGGCAACGTCTAGGTTCGGATCCAAAATCAATTAGACTTGGTAGTCAACGTCTGATGCCAAATCCAAAAATTAATTAGAATTGATAGGCAACGTCCAGTTTCGGATCCCAAATTTAACTACAATTGGTAGTCAACGTCCAGTTTCGGATTCCAAATTTAATTACAATCGGTAGTCAACGTCTGATGCCAAATCCAAAATTTAATTAGAATTGGTAGTCAACTTCCAATTTCGGATTCCAAATTTAATTACAATCGGTAGTCAACGTCTGATGCCAAATCCAAATTTAATTAGAATTGGTAGTCAACGTCCAATTTCCGATCCCAAATCTAATTAGAATTGGTAGTCAATGTTCAATTGGATCCAAATTTAACTAGAATTGGTAGTCAACGTTCAATTTTGAATCCAGATTTAATTAGAATTGGTAGTCAACGTCCAATTTCCGATCCCAAATCTAATTAGAATTGGTAGTCAATGTTCAATTGGATCCAAATTTAATTAGAATTGGTAGTCAACGTTCAATTTCCGATCCCAAATTTAATTAGAATTGGTAGTCAACATCCAATTTCGGATTCTGAATTTAATTAGAATTGGTAGTCAACGTTCAATTTTGAATCCAAATTTAACTAGAATTGGTAGTCAACGTCCAATTTCGGATCCCAAATTTAATTAGAATAGGTAGTCAACGTCCAATTTCCGATCCCAAATTTAATTAGAATTGGTAGTCAACGTTCGATTTTGAATCCAAATTTAATTAGAATTGGTAGTCAACGTCCAATTTCCGATCCCAAATTTAATTAGAATAGGTAGTCAACGTCCAATTTCCGATCCCAAATTTAATTAGAATTGGTAGTCAACGTTCAATTTCCGATCCCAAATTTAATTAGACTTGGTAGTCAACGTCTCGCCTCCCACCACCCCCTTTGGCCCTCCGCCCCTGGCCCTCCTGCCTCCTCTTTCCCCGCCTCCGTTTTACTCTTCCTGCCCCCATGGCTTCGCCATGGCTTTCGCCATGACTTCGCCATGGCTTCGCCATGGCTTCGTCCCTCACCCCCGCTGATCCCGGTTGGTAGTGACCCGGCCCTACCCCAACCCCCAGCCCAAAATTAAGGCAATTTTTTTTTTTTCGCGCTCGGGGTGGCCCCGAGCCCCAGACCCATATATAAATCACTGCGTCGCACATAAGGGGAAAGGTTTTTTCCCCCTCGAACGTTAAGCGCCCACATGTGGACCACACGTATTTTCTCTGAGACCGAAAACGGAGCGTAAGCCCTGTGGAGAACACGCAGTGGAAATACTCGAGGGGCTGCCTTGCTTACTTCGAAGGAGGCTAGAGGGGGAGAAATGTGGAAACAATACAACTACAAAATGGGTCTTTTTTGTTGAACGCTTACGCCCGCCACTGAACCCAGATTCACCTGTGTTTCGTGTGGGCTACGGCACATTTACCTCCTTTGATCTTTTTGCAGCTGGCAGCCTCCTCAAGTATTTCCTACAAAGCAGGTGCTTATACAAAAATATAAAACTTCAAGACGAGATTTTGAAGTTGACTTCTGCGATGGCGAGCTCAATCAGCCGGCCACGGGCCGCTTCTTCGGCGGCTTCTTCCCTCGCCGCCGCCCACGCGTCGGCGCGAAACCGCCGGTGCACGGCGAACGCGGCGTGCGCCGGCGACGCTTTTTCCTCGCCTTCCAGGCGCTGCCGGTCCGTCTGCTCGTCGGCCGCTGTGACGTCGCGGGCGGCACCCTCTGCGACGGCGAGCTCAATCGCCGCTTGCAGCCGGCTGCGGGCCGCGTCTTCGGCGGCTTCTTCCCTCGAGCGGGCGGCCGGCTCCTCCGGAGTTACTGGACGCGGTTTTCGGCGGCGGCGGCGCATTGCGCGTCGATCACGCGCCGGCGCTCGGCGCCTTCGCTACTCTCCCAACTGCTGCCGGTCCCGCTTCTGCGCCTCGGAAGTCTTCAGGACGGTTTCGAGCACGTTGTTCTGCGCCGCCTTCCCCGGTATCGCGGCTTCTATGTTGTCGAGCCATCGGAGAATTCAGCGAGATGGACACACCACCCCGCCCCCCCCACACCCACGACTCTCTGTGTGTGTGCCAGCCGTATAACTGTGGATCTAAATCGAGTTGCCAACCTCCTCGCGGTGGTCCCCGTTCACGTGTGCAAGCACGGCTAATGGCAACACGTGCACAGTGCGCTGCTCAGGGTAGTTCAAGGCCTCTCAGTAGTCCCGAGGGACGATAGTACTAATGATCAACCGCTGTAATCAACCTTGTGGGCAACCTCGCGGGGGAAAATGCTTGTTTGAGATAGAGCTTTCCACAGCACCCACAAATTCCCCACAAGGAGTACACAACTAACTTTTTGTAGGGCCGTTTGCGTTGCACAACAAACAATGCGATTTAATTTCCGATAAGGATCACCCACCTTGGTCATCGGTACCACGCTGGGGTTGCGGAGGATCGAAACAACAAACTCCTGCCTCTGCTCTGCAAACGCTTCGTCTGGCAACCGCCCCTTCGTCATGCCAAAAGATTAGACAAGACAGGATTCTCGTCGGGTGCGCTAGTGGCCGTGACGGGCAACGAAGCATCGCCTGCCAGTCCAACCAGCCCAGTTTGACGTACCAACAACATTTTCTTCGCGCACGACCGCATGCGAGTTCCTTGTCGTCGCACCTTCGAGCGCGCTGAGCCAGTGAACAAACAACTCAGAAAATGGCGAAAATAGAGAAATAGTCAATGTCCGTGTGTTTTGAGGGAGGGACGAAAGCGAGATGTGAGATGGGGTTTTGCAAAGGGTGGTATGAGAGATGGCAGGAAGGAATCTCGAGACCCTTCCTAAGCTGAGGATTGTCATTTGGTTGAGAAGCCGGCCGACAGCAGAAGCGACTGGCGGGAAGACAACACAACACACCGAGGGGAAAAAGCTTGGGCTGAAGAGTTCGAACGGGTGGCGGACTTCCCGGGAGGTTGCCTGCGGACTCCTGCGTTTATTTCTGCCGCTAGAATCGGGTGCCCAGGGTTGATTCCGACCCACACAATGGCAATTGAGAAGAAGGCGAGGCATGCCGACCCTTCGGGCATTCGGAAAATGGCGCTGGCGGATTGCCGGCGTTCGACAACTTTTTCTCTGCGGTGCACGGAGGGGGGTTTCTGCCGACCCCACTGTGGAAAGGTCGCTGGCATTTCTTGTTGATGGCGATTGGTGCTGCGTGCGTCGTTGGGTCACAATGCAGGAGTCCGCTGCATGCTACCAGACGCCCGCAACTTCTTCTGAGAGGTCAAAAAACTTGTGCACGAACAGATGTAGCGTGGGCTATTGCCGGCCGAACTGCGATGGGAGGATTCTAAGCGGGGCAGCCGAGAGCGCGCGGCCACTCGATTCGCGTTGATGGATACGGGTGCTGCATGCGCCATGGAGTCGAAGTACAGAATCCCGTCCTTCATGTTGCCAAACGCCGCAACTTCTTCGGAGTTCAAAAGGCTTGTACTCGAGCACGGGGGCTACCGCCGACCGAACTGCAATGGAGATACGTCACTGAACCTTACTCGGTGCCGGTGGCAACTGGTGCTGCACGCGGCGTGGGGCCAAAATGCAGAAGTCCACTACACGCTCCCAGCCTTTTCTGAGTTCGAAGCTTGTGCACATGGAGTTGCAGCGTGGGCTACTGCCGACCGAACTGCGACAGGAAAACGTCACCGGATTCTAAGCGGGGCAGCCGAGGGCGCGCAGCCACTCGATTCGCGTTGATGGATACGGGCGCTGCATGCGCCATGGGGTCGAAGTACAGAATCCCGTCCTTCACGTTGCCAGACGCACGCAGCTTTTCCTGAACGACGGCTGGGTCGATTGGCTTGTGCACGAATCCTACCTTTGGCTCGTCGGTTAAAACAAAAGGGTTGTCTTCTTCTTCCAAAGGGCGGGTTAGGTCTCTTCGGTAATGTTGTGGGGGATCTGCTTTCCCAGCGGCCACAGTTGGGTGCAGGACCTTCTCGGGACGCTGCGGCATTTTCAAGTGCACGTCCATCACCGCATCGAGATCAAACAATTGGAATGCACTCTTTCTGTGTGAACGGGGTTGTTGCTGTTGTTGTTGGTGTTGTTGTTGCTGTTGCTGTTGTGGTTGCGGTTGTTGTTGATGTTGATGTTGATGTTGCTGTTGCGGTTGCGGTTGCGGTTGCTGTTGTGGTTGCTGTTGCTGTTGCTGTTGCGGTTGCTGTTGCTGTTGCTGTTGCTGTTGCTGTTGCTGCTGCTGCTGCTGCTGCTGCTGCTGCTGCTGCTGCTGCTGCTGCTGCTGCTGCTGCTGCTGCTGCTGCTGCTGCTGCTGCTGCTGCTGCTGCTGCTGCTGCTGCTGCTGCTGCTGCTGCTGCTGCTGCTGCTGCTGCTGCGGTTCCTCCTTCTGCCATTGCTTCTGCTGCGGGGGCTGATGTTGAGTCTGGGTGCAGGCAGTGGGAGAAGGGGCGTCCGTCCGCGGGCAGGTCTCGTTCGCGGCCACGGCGGCGTGCCGGCGAGGCGAGCCGAGCTTCTGCATGAGCGCGTTCGCGCCGGCCGTGAACACAGCTTGGCTGATCACACCGTCTTTGAACAAATCCGCCAACCTCACGAGCTCGTCCACAGGCGCGGTGCGCGGGTCTTCGACGACAGACTTCCGGCTTTTGAGCTCCGCCACGGCAGGGAAACCCTGGGCTGGCGGGCCATCCTCTGCATCGTCCCCCCGCCCCGTTGTGTTCTTCCTGCCAGGTCCGTCCGATATTCGCGTCGCGGGGCTCGTCGAACGCACATCTCGCTCTACGACAGCCGGTTCGGTGGGGGGCCGCTCACCGCACCGCTTTCGGTCTCTTTCATTGGCGGGCGCGCACTCGTCGACGAAGAGAAGCAGAGGGTTGGCGGCCGGCTCATCGGCGCGCTTGCGCTTGGCCCCAGTTTGGAGCTGGACCGCGGATGATCGTCCCGGTAGCGGGTCGACGGTCGGCTTCTTGCGGTATCCCGCTCGGTCTCCGAACGGCGACGACGGCTCGTCTGCGTGCCTGCGCTTCGAGGGCGGGGATTGCTCCGGCGAAGAAAGCGAGAACGCCGGCGTCGGCAGCTCGTCGCTGCGCCCGAACGAAAACAGCGGGCGATCGTCCGCCCCGGCGTGCCCGCGCTTGGCGGCCGGCGAAACCTGGCCGCCCCCGCTTGCCGTGGCGAGGGGCTGCGTCGGAGGGTCGCTGTCGCTGTACCAGCAGCTGTCCGGGAGGTCCGGCAGCGGAAACGGCGCGCCGGGTTGCGGAGAGAGCGGGGCATCGCCCGCCTCGGCGTGCTTGCGCTTGGAAGCCGGCGAGAACGATCCGCCGCCGCCCGCCGCGGGGAGGGGCTGCGTGGAAGGGTCGCCGTCGCTGTACCAGCGGCAGCGGCTGTCGGGGGGGTCCGTCTGCGGTGGAAACGGCGCGCCGCGGCCGCGCTTGGCTTGCGCGCCGGATTGCGGAGAGAGCGGAGCATCGCCCGCATGCTTGCGCTTGGGAGCCGGCGAGAACGACCCGCCGCCGCCCGCCGCGGGGAGGGGCTGCTCGCCGTCGCTGTAATAGCAGCAGCGGCTGTCGGGGGGGTCCTGCAGCAGAAGCGGCGCGCCGCGGCCGCGCTTGCCTTGCGCGCCGGGTTGCAGAGAGAGCAGAGCATCGCCCAGGGGCTGCGTCGGCGGCCTGTCGAGGTCCAGTGGCAGGGACTCACTGCTCCGCGACTTCCGAGGCGAGTCGACAAAAAAGTCGACGTCCTGGAAGAGGTCGCCTGGTATCTCGCTCGCGCGCTCCGGGAACCGAGTGGCCGGCAGCCCGGCCAACCCGGCGTCCACGAGCTCGAGCCCGCACGGGATTGCACCCCCCAGCAGCATCCGCCCCCCCGCCGCTGCTTCCCCGGCCCCATGAACCGCGTTCAGCACCGGGTTGTGACCGAACGCGTCGCGGTGCGTCTCGGCGGGGCTCCCGGTCGAACTGCCGCGCGGGATCCCCTTCGCGGGGGGGGCGTGGTCTCCGAGGGCCAGGAACGACCGCCGCGGCACCACGCACTCCGGCGGGAGCGTCGCGAGGCCAAGCAGCGTCGACGCATTCGTCGGCCGGCGCCGCTCGGGCGGGCTGCCGCCCCCCGTCTCCGTGAGCCTCCGGATGAGGTCCAAATGGTCCTGCGACACGAGCGCCGCCGGGGCCGGCTTCTGGCGGGTCGCCGGGTGTCCCCCCACACTCCTCCTGGGGCTCTCCGCGCCGCTGTCCTTCGATCGCTCGCTTGCACCCGTTGACGCGCCCTTTCGCCGATCCGCGGCAGGGGGGTCGGCCTTCGAGTTCGAGCGCTCGTTCGATGCGCGCCTCCCGAAAAAGCCCGCGGCGGCGTGCGCGGTGACATTTTTGGCCCGCTCCGCTGCGCGAACAGCAGCGGGACCCTGCGGCAGTGGGTCCCAACCGTGGATCGCCGCCGAAACGCGGTTTGGACACTCGCCCGTTGTTGGCGCAGCCTGCCGCTTGCTCTCGCCCCGCGTGTGTCGCGGTTGGAGAACAGGTTTCGACGCGTCGTGCGACTGCTGATTCGCGAGGACTGTCAACAACTGGTCGTCGCTCTGGCCCTCTGCCCGCAAGGCGTCCAAAGCGTCCCTCGGCCGCGTCTCCTCGTTGTCCTCGTGAGTGTGGCCGACTCTACGGGGGGGGCCGTCCGGAGCGTAGACGAACCGGCGGAAAGGGTTCAGCTCCTCCGAAGCGGCGGCGGCCGAAAAAGCCGGCGCGGCGGGCTGCGCGCGCGCCCTCCTTTTCTTCGCGGAAGCCGCGGCCTGCAGCAGCCTCGCCGACAGCCCCTTGGCCCCCCCGCGCGCCGCCCTCCCGCGGGCGGAGCCGGTTGGCGGGTCGGCTTTCGCCGCCGACTGGCCCTGCGCCTTCGGCGTTTCCGGCCGCGGCGGCGGGCCTTGTGGGCTCGCGGGAGCGGACGCCGTTGATGGTGCTGGGTGTTTTGGGGAATCAGGAACGGCAAAAAAATCTTTTTTGGCGGCGGCGGTGGTCGCAGCGGGCGGGGGCTGGGCGGTGGCTGGCTCGTTCTTTTCCGGTGCAGCGGGTAAATCCGGCGGTGCGAAGAGGCGGGAGCCGCGCTGGGTGAAGGCGGCGCCAGGGGTGAGGACGAGGTCGCGCGTGGCGTCGAGGCCGATCCAGCCGTCGACGAGCACCCACGCACGCATCGCGCCGACTGCCTTCCCGACCGGGAATTCGGCCTCCACCTCGTTAGGCGCGTCCGGGATGCGGCGGCGGCACAGCAGCCAGTCGGCTTCGCTCGCGACGACGAGTGTGAGGTGCGCACGGAGTGGGCACGGCGGCGTCGCCCGCCGCACCCGCACCCGCCCCGCGCCGCTGCCGGCGGACATGTCCTCGATTTCGTACCGCGGGAGCTGCGCGGCGGCGGCCTTCAAGGTCAGACCGAAGGGCGCGCTGCGGTTGCACGCCGCCTGCACCCTGTCCGTGTCGGCGTTCGACAGCTGCTTTAACGTCGTGATGCCTGCGGCGGGGGGTGTGCGAGAATCTGGAGACACGGTAAAGGGGGGGGACCGAATAATAACACCTGTGTTCTTATTAGATTTGTCGAATACTAAAAGAAGTTTCGGGTAGCCGAACATTAGCAGGATTAAGTAGTGGTCGTGTTTTTAGACACCAGACGTGTGTCAAATAACTGTTGTTATTCGACCCCCCCCCTTTACTCACAAGACTAGTTGAGTCGCAGCTCTTGACAAAGACAGATGGAAAACAGAAGGCATGCTTATTCTTCGCTTTTCTCACGAGCGGGGGGGTCGGTCCTGCTTTCGGCTTTGTAGGTTGTCGGGGCCCAAATCGTGGTTAGCACAAACTCAAGTCTAGTCAACTATTGCCTGCACCATGAAAATGTCCTATGCATCGGTTTCGATGCACATAGGACACACCTCCACACGCCTGGTAGGGTCTCTGCTCCTCGTTGCGAAATGCTGGCAGATGGTGTGGCCGCGTTGGCTTGCTGCCGATTCCGCACTAAAAAATGCAAGAACCGAGGCTGGCAGCAAACGTTTCGAATATCCAGGTGCAAAGATCACTTGACTCGATCGATGCTCTGCTTGAAATTCTGGGTCCGAGAACGAGCATTGGAGTTGAATCGCGAGGTTTGATGAAATTGGATGGTGTTCGGTCAATGGATCTTCAATCAGAGCGACTGACGATTTCCAAGAAACGTCTAGTCTCGTGAGGTTCACACTTCAAAGGCACGGATTGATTTTTGAAAAAACAGGTCGTTCGGATGAAACTCTCAACTCCGACCTCAGCTATTGAAGATCTAAGCATACCACACAGGTACTAAGGTAATCGAATTGAAGCTTTTTGCAAAACAATTCTTTGGCTTTCCCGGCTTTGTGCAAGGAGCAAATAGCCACGATCTCGGGGGACGAAACAATACAACTGCAAAGTGAGGATGTTGTGTTGAACGCTTTCGCAACTGGCAGTCTCCTGAAGATTTCCTACGAAGCAGGTGCGTATACGAAAGAAAAAGCACACCGATGCCCCGCAGCCCTGCGGCGATCACCTTTCCAACGCCGTCCAGCTGCAGGGTTTGCAGCCCGTCGTCCCACATTTTGCGCTCGATGTTTCGGTCGAGCTGCAGAGACACCACCATGACCCCGGCGATCCCCTTCGCCAAGCCGAAATCCACCGCATATTTGAGAAGCCGCGACAGCACGGAAGTGATGCGGCCCTGGTCGTTTTTGAGCACCCAGTCGTCGATTGCTACGTCCTCGATGACGCAGTTGGCGAGGACGTACACCTTCTGCCATGGCTCGGTCACGAGCCTCAGCAGCTTCGAAGACTTCACCCCGGCGCTGTCGTCCTGGTCCGACTGCAGCAGAGGGTTCCGGAGGTGAGCGTTGAGGGCGACGATCTGCCGCTTCTCGCCCATCCGGATGCGGATTTCGGAGAAGTCGCCGCACCGGCTCAGCGTCGCCAGGACGCTCTTGGCGTCCATTCGCAGCCGGACCCGTTGCTGCAGCACTTCGACGGACTCCAGCGAGAGGTAATACTTCGCCAGCCCTTGGCCGATGGACGTGCTTTTGATGCCGCCGCGGTCTCCGTCACTCTGAGCACACCCCACTTTGATCAACCTGCTTTTGGTTGAGATTTGAGCACTTCAACAATGTGTCAACCGTAGACAGCGGCTGGCAATGCGATGCAGTTCCACGGGATGGGGATGGACCTGATAACCCGTAGCGTAACGTGGTGTACCGTGATAGTTTGAGGTTAGCACCGCGACTGGCAATGCGATGCAGTTCCACCGGACAGTAGTGGATCGGCCTGGGACAAAACACACTCTCCACAACGCTCGCAAGTGAACTTAGGCGGACGTTTCGGCATTTGAGCAATTCCGAAAAAAACCAAGGGCCGCTCAGGGTGCACAGCTTGAAAAGCTTGTGTGTGCACATAGCAGAGCTTACCTGCCTTGGTAAGTGAAAAGCTTGTTTGTGCGCACTACCAGAGCTTACCTGCCTTGGTAAGTGTGTACGTGTGCGTAGTAGGACGCTGCCAACTACAACACGTATTCTTAGTGTCAGCAATGCAATGTAAACACAAAAAAGGCAGGAGCGCACCTGTCCACTGCTTGGTCGCAGAGCCGAGCGAGCGACGCTTCCATCACCCCCACGTCCTCGGACAGATTGTAGTACGTCGGGTTAATATGCGACCGGATCCAGAAGAACGTCGTTTTCAGCCAGTTCAGGGCAACTGCCTTGGTCCCGATGGTTTTGAGGGCTATTTCAGCGTTGATGTGTTCGGGCAAGTGTGCTGCGAGATGCGACTCGATGACCAGCATGCCCCCCCCGGCGCCCAGTTTATCGTACAGTGGCTTCTCAGCACTCGAAGTAAGAACCAGCGCCTTTCCGAACGTGTCGAAGCCAACACGGCCCGCTCTGCCTGTGTGAGTGTGGGGATTCATTACTTTCCATGTGTTCACGCACTTTGTTACAACAGCCGTTGTGTAGACAGCGAGTGTTTTCCACCAAGTCCGCCAAAGGGCGGCAATGTGCAACGTGTCCCGGCACCTCCACGCAATGGATTTTTTTGGCACTATTTCTAAACCCCCAGTCAAGTAAAGGGGGGGTCGAATAATAGCTATGAGTCCTTTTCAAAATTCGATCGGGCGGGGTGGTGGCGAAAACCAGTGCAACGCTGACTGACGGCTTGCAATGTAAAGGGGGTCGAATAATACTACCTGTGACAGGCTGTGTTATTATTCGATTTGGCGAATAATAAAAAAGAGTTCCGGTAGCCGAACAGTAGGATCAAATAGTGGTCGTGTTTTTAGACCAGACGTGTGTCAAAAAAAAAGATGTTGTGATCTAGGGGGCGTTATCTCAAAATATCCAGGCGTAGCTGGGCTAGACCTTTGCCGCACGAGTCTGTAATCCTCTAACGAAGTGTGCCGCCTAAGGACGTTTCAGGACGCTGTCTGTGCCCTGCGTCCTTCCCCCTTTCTTCCACGAATCCAAACCCTAGTTTGTTGATGCGTATGAAAGCTCTCCTCGCAATTCATCCCCTGAAGAGACACGTTGCCACGCACACCCCGAGAGGAACATGGACCCCTATCCGGGCCGAATAGCGAAAGCGCTTGCCATGCGGGCGAAGCTTCCCTCAAACACACTCCTCCCACGCGCCCCTTGATCACTGAAACGCACACCGCACACACACACACACACACACACACACACACTCGCGCCACGGTTCAGTTTCAACTTGGAGCATGTCGCGCGTGACCGCAACACCGACGCAGACGCGCTGAGCAACGCGGCGATGGACCAGGTGCAAGCGCAAACTTCTGGAGAGGTGAGCACCGTCATGGCGCAGTACGAAGCGTACAGACGGAGTGCGCTGGCAAAGGCCCGAACCCTGCACACACTAGCAAACACGGCCGTGCGGATTTATGGTACAGCCTGGCACCCTGGACGCGTTGCGAACGTGACGAGCGCTACGGCCTTGGGCGGTGGGGTAATGCAGGGCGTATCGTGCCGAGCCGTGCTCTCACCGCAGACGGAGGCAGTGCTACGATCGATGAGCCGGGGCGCATCCGACACGGAAGGAACAACCCCGAATCCGTTTGTCAAGGCCCACGAAAGGTGGGCAGCCAGTATCCAACCCGAGCGATACTACGAGGCGACCTGGAAGGGGAGAGGACGAGCAGACCCTCCCAGTCAACGATCTCACCCGCCAACGAGACGGAATGTCAATGCGGCCTTAAGATGTACTAAGCATGACGCCCCGCGCTGCGCCACATGTACGAGAAGGCGAATACCCCCGGACACCTGCTGTAGACAGCAACATCACGAAGAAGGAAACCAATGCCAGTCGAGGCTGTTTTTCCGTGTACGTCGCAACCACCGCGAGCGGCCGGCTGGTGCATCGGCAGTAACGTAGGTGCATTGCGCAACTGGGCTAGACTCCGCTCAGGTGTTACCCATTCCTGAGATCACACACACACACGTAACAAGAACAAGAAAAGAGGCACGCACCTGCCATTTGGAGAAGCTGCCCAGGGCTCATGGACTCGTAGTGCCCGTTGTTGTACTGCATGGTGCCCTTCACGATGACCAACCGGGCGGGGAGGTTGACGCCCATGGCGAGCGTAGAGGTCGTGCAGAGCACGAGCAGCTGCTTCGAGAAGAAGAGGCCCTCGACCAGCTGTTTGTCGAGCGGCGACAGGCCTGCGTGGTGGAAGGCCACCCCGCGGCGGACGGCCTCCGCCAGCTGCTTGTTCGAGACGCGGCTGGCGACGCGGTTGCGCGCGGTGATGTCTTCGACGGAGCCGTTGATGGTCAGCGTGGTGCTGACGTGCGAAGCGGACATGGAGGCCGACTTGCGCGTGCTGCAAAAGATGAGGACCGGCTTCCCGTCTCCGTGGTCCATGATCAGGCCGGGGATGCGATACATCAGGTATTTTTCGAACATGAAAGGGCTCGACTTCCTCTCGAAGCCGATGACTTCGATTGACAGCGGCACCGGTCGGTCGGAATCCGGGAACACGCACACGTGCTGGGGAGACGCGCCCAGCCAGCGGCCGATGTCGCGAGCGTTGGCCATCGTGGCTGAGACCGCGACGAACCGCAGGCGGCCGGCGGCGGCGGTCGAGTGCTCGGAGCGCACCTGCTTCATGCGGCTGACGACAGCCTCCATCACCGCGCCCCTGGCCTCGCCCACCAGATGGACTTCGTCGATGAGGATCAGCCCCATCTCCCGGACGCACGTCCGCACGACGGTCTCCGTCCAGCGCCTCGTGACTGAATCGAACTTCTCCGGGGTCGTCACGACAACATTGGCCTCCAGCACCGCGGCCATGTGCTGTTCATGCTCCCCGCCGGTATCGCCGGTGACTGCCCTGACTTCGATGCCGAATGGCTCGAAGAGCGAGGCCCACGACGCCGCCTTCTCGTTGGCGAGTGCCTTGATGGGCGCGATGTACACGGCCTTCAGCTTCGACTTCGCCCCGTCCTCGATCGTCGCCTTGAACAGGCGCAGAATCGCGAGCTCCATCAGCACCGTCTTCCCGCTTCCCGTCGGCGCTGCCACCACCATGCTCTCATCTGTGTTGTACATATCGTCGACACATTGCGTCTGGACCTTGTTGAAGTGGGTGAACGGGAACAACGCGGCCAGCCTTGGCCCAACGACGTCGCTGACTAGCTTTCCCTTGTATGCCATGGTTCCTGTGGTGTGGATTGGATTTTAACGAAACAGCGGCCCGCAGCTGCACAAAAGGGATGCAGGCCTGACGGGCATCATAGACACCAGTACCTGGAACCTCACATGAACTTGTGCGTGCGTACCAGCAGAACTCACCTGCTTGGGTAGTTTACATTTAGTACGCTGTCACTACCAATGTTTCGTTTCGACAGTGTACTGTTCCAACACTGAAACCCGCCCCGGTAGGTCGCAGCGGTTCCCGGATCGGACGTTGGCTCGATGCCATCCATTGCCGGTTGGGTGCGGGCAACAGCACCTTTGTACCACCCCGACATCCTCTGGGTGCTTCCAGGTTACGCAAGCAATCGGGGGTTTGGAAACATGATGGTTAAATGTCAAAAGCCCCACCCACGCGGCGTTGGCTGTGGGTGGTCTTTTTAACTGCCCTGATGTTACTTTGACCAAACTCACACAAAACTGAAACGATGCCTCACTTCGCAGTCGACATTCAAATTGCGAGCAGCCGCCCGGACGGTCTCGTTGACGGGTTGCCACTTGCGAATGCCTGAACCTTTGCTTGGCACCACAAAAGGAAGGATGGCAAAGTACCCGACGACCACGAAGAAAAAATGAAAAGCAAGAAAGAGAAAAGAAATGAAAGAGAAGCAAATGAAGTGAATAAAAAGAAGATGAAGTTTTGGAACGAGGGGGAGTGAAGAAAGAAGGGGGCGGGGAGCAAAAAAGAAATGAAGACAAAAACTCGAAAAGGGGGAGGCGGCTGGCTTTTGGGGGGGAAGAAAGTGGAAAGAAGCAGGGGGTGGGGGGGGGGGTGCTGGCAGAGTGGAAGACGAGGGTCAGAACAGTCAGGGACGAGAGGTGTCTTGGCGGGAAAACAGAAGGAAAGGTCGTTTGATGAAAATAAATAAATAAGAAACGAAAAAGGGGGGGGGGGGGGGTGTATTGAGCTTGTGGGCTCCAGTGCCTTCTTTCCGTTTGAATTGAGATCGGGCAGGAAGGAACCCGAGTACTGGAGAGTCAAGTCATGACTAGTCGTACGATATAAACGAAACAGTCAAACTACAGTGCAATGTTGTCACTTGGTCTTGACCCCGAGCGTAATCAGGTGAGACACAGTAAACTACTAGTCTTCCTGACAAAAAAGTGTTTCAGCATTGGTGACGTTGCTTGCTGCCTCTGGTTGATAAACTTGTTGCTGTAGTGTGATTGTCAGGCCTTCGATTACCCTGAGCAACGCACCTCTGGTTAAACGAATTCTGTTCACCTTCACCAACAACTAATGAACGGGTAAAACCCCCCTATGTGGGAGGACGTCGGAAGGTCTGCCTGATGGGTTTTCTGACGGAGGCTAGAGTAGGTGAGAGAAATGTTAAAACGGGTTTTTGCCTAGAGGCTTTTCGTGCATATCTGCAGATGCTTTAAGCCATCTTTGTGTCTAGGTTTTTCGTTCGTCTTCTTAACCATTGGTTAAGTGCGCAAATGGTGTCAAAACAATATAACTGGGGGGTTTTCATGTTGTTGCCCGGCACGCTTTCCTCCTTCGTGATTCGCGACGGGCTGCTTCCTCGGGTATAAGGTGACGCTTTCGTGCGGGGGTTACGCGCGTTTCGTCGCAAAAAACGCGTGTGCGGCTCCCTCGGTCAGCATTTTTCTGCAGAGCAGGTGCTCATGTTAAAAAAGACAAAGGCGAGAAAAGGTAAATGATAAAAGGGGCGGGGGAACGTGTGGGCTGATTTTGCTCCTCCGTGCAAGAGGGAGAGAGAGCAGCGGGGCGCACTTGCTTCTTCTCCTTTTTCGGTATTCGCCGAGAGTAGACGTGCAGAACGAAGGTGATGGGAAGAAGGGGGATTTGGGCTCCTTTGATGATGATTAACACTGGAAACAACAAGAGAAAAAAAAAAGAAAAGAAGGGGCGTGGGAAGGACGGAAAATAATGAAAGGGGGGGGTTGGGGGGTCGTCCCAAGCTTTGAACGCCCTTGCTGCGCTGGCTCATAGAGGGAGCCCATGGAAACACAAGTGGCCATTCGTTGGGGTGAGGAGAAGACCCGGTCCAAACCCTTATCTTGTCTTCTGCCGTTTTAAATGCAACGTTCCGATCAGAAGGAAGCTATCCGACTCCGTTTGCAACCCTCGCAACCAATCTCCATTCGTGTGATCGCTACAGCCTTTGGAGGGAAAGGATCGGAGATTCTCCGGTTGACTGCAGGAGGCGTTCGGAAGGTAGCTTACTTTCCCATCATCATCAAACGATCGTCTCCAGAGAACAGAGGACCGGCTGGAGGAGGTCTGGGCTTGTCCTGCCAAGGCCTTCAATTCAAGGAACAAACGGGGGGCTTCCTTGAAAATGGAGGCGGAAAAAGACACGCGCTTCATTTTGTGGGTAAGTCCCGGTTGATCGTTTTCCCACTTGTATTTACCCTGCGTCATTTTCAGGCAAGGAATTTTGATCAACCACCAAAACACGCTGTCTACGTCTTTTTTGGGCAACAAAAAGACACGTTTCGGGCTCGTGGCCATTCTGGCTACGTCCGCTCGTGCTGTGGCGGAAAACGCCGCAGCTTGTTGATGCATGCCCACGGGATAGGAAAGGGCGAAGGAGTGTCGGCGGAGACAGCGAGAGGAAATCTTGGGCTCGCAGAGTCAGCGGACGAGGCGGTCCGTGGTAACCCGAGGAAAAACAAAGCTGCTCCGACTGGAGGAGGAGATACGCGTACTAGGTTTAGACTGCTTCTTTCTTAACCACACGCAGATATGGGGGGGGAGTACTACTGCAGGCCAATTTTCAAAACTGAGGGTCCACAGGGTGCTTTTCGTACCATGCTCAAGAGGGGGCATGTCAACGGTCGAAACCGAGGGACGAAAACTGCTTTGGGTTGGCGAAGAAAAATGTAGTCACACCTGCGCAGCCTATAGCTCAGCAACCAACAGAGAATGACGTATACCCTAAGTCTTCCGCGGTGCCCAGCCAGCTGCACGGGGATGGGAACGAAGGATTAAAGACGGACACTAAATGTTCGGCGAGATAACAGCTCGATCGACACGACCTTCCGCCCGTGTCGCGATTCTGTCTTTCGCAAGCTTTCTTGAAAGCTCGGAAGAGGGTTGCGCGTGAAATGCTGGCGGATGCTAACACCGCGGGGGTTTCGTTGTAACAATGCGTTGTAAACACGAAAGAGAACGCTGGCAGCGTGTTTGGGAGGAGATTAGTTTAACGAGCATATTCACTCACGATCATCCACTAGCAGGCTAATCCTCCCCCGGCACGTACAAACAAACAGACGCCTATTCTTTTTGCTGCGGCAGGAGAGGTCGCCAGCAACGGTGCTCTATGAGGTGCCTAGCCCTCGATGCGCCTTGCAAAAAGACACGCGCACTTTTGACTTGAGGAAGAAAAGGATTGGCAAGACGATGCGGAAAACGCGTGTAGCATCAAGTGGGGTGACAGGGGGGGATCTGAGGACGTGTTGCACAAAAAGGGGGAAAGGGTAAAAAGAAGTGAACAACAAATAGAAGGGGGCACAAAAACAAGAGAAAAAAAGCAAGATCGAGGAAAATGATGCAGGCAAGAGAACAAGCAAAAAAACAAAAACGAGGATAAAAGAAACAAAAAAAAAAGGGGGGGGAGCCAGGTCGAAATAGAATGGGGGGGGGGAAGCGTGGGTGTGAGGCTCGGACACTGTAAAGCGCGACAAGAGTGGACAAACCGGTGGAGAGCTGCTAGTTTATTTTTTGTCCAACGGGTAGAGACGGCGCGCGACAACAATCAACGTTGGGTTGCTGAGAGGAAGTGTTTGTGCCGCTTTTTATTGTTTCGCCACTGGGACTGCAGGCAGGGTTTTCCAAGGAGAATTCGTAGGGTTTTGAAGGCACCGGCCTTACCGGCCTGGTAGTTCTGACGCTGGCTGGTGGTCCTGTTGAAGGCTGCGATGACTGGGGGATCTTTTTCGCGGCGTTTTCGTGTGCGGTTCTGGACTTCCCAACCAGACACCGGAGACACTGCCACCTGCCGGTCCAAATATTTATGTGTCGCCCACTCTTCTGCCTCCTTCCGGCTCCTACCCACACCCAGCCTGCCCTCAGGAATTCGGTGTAGAATTCTCTGAGGGCCGGCTGGCTTCCCGGCCTGAGGTCGAAAAACCGGCAGGCCGGCCTTCTAAGGAACCCTGAGTTAGCAGGCGAAACCCCCCTCTCGGCCGCCGGTGGCGTGTTGCACACCCCCCGTCCCCATCTCTTGGTATTTGACGTGTGTGGCGCTAATTCAGACTGGGTTTGCGTTCGTTGCCAACCCTCGTCGTCTCCGGCGCAAGCTTCCACACATCAAGGGTGCCGTCTACCTCTATACCTCTCTCGAGTCTTGTCTGGACCGGTCTACTGGACTTGCGTTCTGACCAGTACCTAATGACAGGCCGTCAGTGATGATGCACAGTAGAAAGAAACAGCTGTACACCACGATTTCAGAGTGAAAGTTCGCTTGAAATTCCGGGGTTTTAAGCCTCCGGGTCGGGTGACCTTCGTGAATATGGGAAGATATCCTTTGTGCTCAGGAAGTATCACCTTTTCAGAATGACAAGCACCGCTTGTTGCTACAAATCGCAAACAACCCAGGGGCTACCTGTAATGTTGCCCGTGAGCGCAGCTCTGACCCTTTCGACGATGAGAACGCACGCAAGTTACGGCAGTAGATCGGCAAACCAACAAAGCTGAGCGGGAGGGACGCGCCCCAAGCTGCGGTGTAGCCTGACGGGTGCTAAAGCTAGAGACTGCCTCCCCCAACACCGTTTCTGTTTCGTTTTGAACACTTTTTTTTTTCCTTTCGTTTTTTTTTCTTTTTTTTTTTTTTTTTGCTTTTCCCTGTACAGGCTGTAGATTTTTTGGATCTGTACTTTCATTTTTCTTCGTTTTCTTGTGATGTCGCTCTCTCCCTCTCTCTTTTTCTTGAAGGCCCAACAGGCGCGACTTGTCATCGTGTTCGTGATCATGCATTGGGTTAGCTCGACATTGTTTCGGTGGCTACGTAGCACCGTGTTCGCATCCCTGTGTTGCGGTCCTTTTACCAGCGGACTCGTCAGGGCTCGGGGGAAGAGAGAAGACAGCCACATTGCGAGGCAAGGGGTCGGAGGAGTGAAAGATGAAGTTTCTTGTGACAAGGGCACAATACGGTGTGAGGGAGTGCCCCTGAGCGGAGTCTAGCCCAGGGAGTGTGTGTGTGTGGAATTCAATGATGGGTAACACTCGGTGCGAGGGTTTTTAGCTATATTAGGATACGGCCGAAGGTCCTGCCGGCTGCTCTTGGTGATCACGCGCTGTTCGGAACTGTAGCCTCGATTGATTCAGGCTTTCTGCTTCTTGCCCCGTGTGCTGCTGGTTGCAGCATGTATCCTGGGGAAGTCGCCTCGTCTTATACGTGGCGCAGCGGCGGGTGTGCTTGTGTGTGTGTTGAATTCAATCACGGGTAACCCCTGGAGCGGAGTATAGCCCAATGTGTGTGTGTGAGTGTGAGTGTGTGTTGTGTGTGTTGTGTGTGTGGTGAACTGTCTTAGCTTAGGCACGAGGTGGTACGTAATTCTAGGGTTAAAGATAAAAGGAAAGAGAAGCAAGTAGAGGTTTTGATGAAAGAACGAGTTTTGAGCGGCTCGCCTCGACGGGGCAACAAGAAAAAAAAGCCAGCAGGGTGAAAAAGGGACAGAAGACAAAGTTCACGTCGAGACGATGTAAGAAAAGAAGGCACTCTCGTTTAGGGGGGTTTTCCCTATTTTTCTTTCGACTCTTTTCGGGAAGAGGGGATGGCTTATTAAGAACAGCTCGACCCTGGGTCACTTGGCAACGGATCTGGCAGAGTAGCGACACCTCCCCTTTTCGTGAACACAAATGTGCCGGGGAAAGCCTGCTACACGGGACTCAAGCCAAAACGTACTCGGCTAAGCTACGGGTCAAGTGGCTACTGACTTCCCAAAACAAAGCATCAAGGCATGGCGACCTTGGGCTTGAACTTGCGGCAGCTACAGAGCGCACGGGAGTTTTCGACTCAAGCTTTGGTTGACATTTTATATGCTTCACCTCTTGTGCACCGTATCATCGAACATGTAGTAATAACGCCGGACACTTCGAATGCTCAAGCAAGGGTGCAGAAGTGTCGTTCGTCAAGGGTGAAGAAGTACGTAGATTGCGTTTTTTCAGAGAAACTCTGCGAGCGGTAACGAATGCGAGCAAGAACGTGTTTGGAGGGATATGCCCAACACGTGTTTCTGTCTGTACGTCACGGACACCTCGTCGCGACGCGGGATGAACCGAGAGCTGACTGAAGGTGTCTGAGTGATATCAGCTGTACGAATGGTGCCGGTTCGTTGACGGCAGGACGGTAACCATGGAAGACTGGACAGCAACGTGAGTTTGGTTCTTTGGTTCACGACGGGGCTGGCGGGGAGTTCTGGGTGGTCTCCTCTTGCTGGGGGGGGCAGTTTTTTTTCTTCTTTTCTTTTTGGTTTCGTTTCGTGTTCTGTTCGTTATGTATTAGCGGCTGAGCATTTTCTTTTTTTTTCTGCCTTCTCCCTCGCCCGCTGCCCCCCATCTTTTTTTGTCTTCTTCTTCTTATCGCTTTGTGTTTTCCCTTTTGTTCTTTTCTAGTGTTTCCGATGGTTGAAGAATAGGTGAGATGCTGTAGCAATAGGGGGCGAACCGAAGGCCCTCGGGCACTCTCGACTAGTTATGCACTGTGCAATGTTGTAACCAGCTCAGTCTACTCGCCGACACGACAGTCGCTTCGTTTTGTTTGTGCGTGCCGGTAGATCGTTTTCCCACTTGTATTTATCCTGTGTCATCAGGTAAGGAATTCGGATCAACCAGCAAAACACGTATTCTTAGTCTGCGCAATGCATTGAAGGGCAACCCGCAAGATTGTTAGTAACTAAAAGAGAAACAAAGAGAAGAGGTCCGTCGACCTTGTCGTAGACCTTGTGGGTCGCATCGGCAACAGTCCTGTTTTCTTCGTGCCTAAGTTTTACCCCTCAACGGACAGACGGGAAGCAACAAATTAGGTGTTGTTGTTTCGTCAGGACACACCCGATGCAAAATACACCCCAGTCCTGCAGGGCATTGCAACAAAGTCAGCCAAAAAGAGCTCATGGCTGCGGAGGTACACTGCTTGAAAATAACCCAGGTGGTACCATAGGATGTCGGTCCTCCCCCGGCCCTTGATCTAGTCTAGCTGATTGAATGAAAATGCTACGGCCACCAAAGAGAACTTGGGGCGTGCAGAAGGCTGTTTCTGCTGGCTTTCCTCCGTCCTCTTCTTTTTTTTTTAGTAGTCCGGTGTTCGTGTTTCACCCTCTCTGCCAAATAATTGTGATTCACTTCGAGAATCTCCGATTGATTGATTGGGATATGATTTCTGATGCACTTTATCCACTTGTGGTGACTGGTTCTGGCCACCTTCGCCGCCCTGGCCACGTGACGAGACTCGGCTTCGTTGTATGTGAGTGCCAAAGGTGGAGCGGCAGTGGTTTGGAAACTGGCTTGCAAACAGACTGGAACAACCTCTGAAGCAGCCACGCGCTGCGTGCGCGGGTCTCTTCACGGGAAAAAGCGCGGCATCACACTGGTCAGCAGCATTCGCGCATTTTCGTCGAATCTTGAAGCGCCCTTTGGCCTCTCCCAAACGGAGGCGCACAGCAGAAAGTGCGGGCCGAGCAGCCACGGCCAGGGGCCTTTTACTTCATTCAATTTCAAGGCACCTAGGGAGGTACTGCGTAGCCGGACGGAGTGGCTACCATTTCTTCAAACAGCAAACATCAAGGCGCGGCATGCGTGCCTTGGGGCACAAGCCCGCAGAGCCGGTGGCTACAGGGCAGAGCCGGGGTTTGCGTGGGTTGTGCTCTTTTCCGATTCAAGACTTTTTTGCCGCCGGATCAGGTATGCTCTCGCCCGGGTGTAACTTCTCTTTTTCTTCCGAGCCAACTCGCATAGCCGTCTAGGACTCTGGTGCACCCCAGTTTGCGCCCTACACGCGCCCCACCCTATCATTGTTCTGCAGGTCGCCGGGCACTACAGAACGGAGGACATCAGACCACCGTGCAAAGCACGATGCGGTTTCAGTGCACCCTTGCGCTGGGCTGTAGCCTTCGCCGCCGCATCGAGGAGACTCCGGCAGGCGTGCCTAATTAAGTCTGTCAACGCCTGACAAGCGTGCTGCGAACGGAGACCAGGGGGGACAAGGATTCCGCGGCACCGGGGGTGGAACGGTAACTGCCCCCGCACCTCCCAGCAACGTTTTAGGGGGGTACCGTCTGGGTTTTGTCCGTGCGCACCCAGCGCTATACCGGCCATCCCCCCGGTGTTCACAAGACCAGCACAGAGTGGGTGCGGTCATTGGCTGCTACTAGCACCACAGCTGCTGCTGCGTCCTCGTGGTTGTGTATCCACACCTCGTAGGTATGCATTGCACCTAGGTGTATACGTAGGTACGGTATACACTGATCTTACTTTCTGACCGATCTGGTCAAAACACGCAAGGTTTTGCGCACGACCGGTCATAACGGACCGCCGTAGTGTGTCGGGTACACTGACACCGATCGGTGCGGTGAACATGACGGAGAAGCGGCCTCCGTCGAAAAAAGGTCACTTCGAATGGCTTATCGGCACACATGCCATGGCCGAGAAAACCCCCCGCTCCCCCCTCCTCCTCTGCCCACTCCCACCCCTAAATCGCTTCCGTCAGTTCACACCTCCGTTTTCCAAACTTAGTTGCTTGCAGCGTCTTTTCCTTTTTCTCAATTTAGCGGGACCTACCCGTTCGGAAATGCACACAGCGAGACGCGCGCTCAGTTTTGCTTGTGCTGCATGCGGCCCATGTTGGGGAAATAGTTCGAGTAGCTGTGTGTGTATGTGTGTTTAAGTCCAGGGCTTCAAGTGGTTAACGGCTGAATCGATGTGTAGACCACTTGTCACTTTCGCCCGTCGGCTTTGAGTTTCCGACATGCTGCTTTTGGCTTCGGAGGCTCCTCTCCGAAGGGTGGGTGAGTGTCTTCACAGGCGGCACATCTCACCCGAGGATGTGGCAAGCTCTCTGTGAGCAAACAGCGGCAGTCGCCACCTCGAGACCTTGTGTGATGAAGCCTCCGCCTAGGCGTGAGTTGTGGGGTGCAATCTTGACTGTCCACTCTCGGTCGCCAAAGGTCTGGCGAATGCAGCACAAGTAAAGAGAGAAAGAGAGACAGAGAGAGAGACGTGTTAGAGTGCAGGGACCATCTCTCCGGGGAGTATCCGGTCCCTCACTACTGTCCCGTACTACTACGGCTCCGAATACAAGTGTTGGGTATTCGTCGGATGTATTAATCTTCTGCTAAAAGTGGGGGGGGCATACTTTGAGTGCGGGAGCGATCTGTCGTAACCTGCGAACTGCTGGCCTCTCCCGGCTGCGCCGTAGTACTGTTCCTCGCTGTAGCCCGGGTAGCCGTACATCGGGTACCCACCGTAGTACTGCTGAAGACCGCCGCCGTAGAACTGCTGCCAGCCCGGCATGCCGCCCCGGCCGTTCCACGAGTAGTTCGCCGCCGCCTGCGGGCTCCACCCAGGGAGCATCTGCCCGTAGCCGTACGCCGACGGAGGGGCGCCCTGGCCGCCTCTGCCGCCCTGCATCGGCGGGGGGACCGTCTTCGGCGCGTGCTGCGGCTGCTGTGGTGTGGGGTCGCGGTGCTTACGTAAAGATAAGCGGGAGAATGGGGAGAGACGGGGGTGCTGCGAGTTCGATTTCACGCATTCGAACTCTGGTACTCCTCCTCGTTGAACGACCCCTGGGTCTGGCGCGGCCGAGTGCTGGCTCGTTCGCGCCGCGTCTTTTTAAGTCCAGGGGTCACGAACGACCTTCTTCTCGAAGGCAGCCTGGTCCTAATCAACGCCCCCCCTGCCCGTCCTCTCAAAGCAACACCCGTCGTCAGCCGAGGGCGCGGGGAACTTCCAGGTCCAGTTGTCAAAGAGCCTTTCTCAGGCAGCAAGACACTTTGGGCCACTCCTTTACTTCTCGAATCGCATCTCGATCCTAAGCCTCTTAAGGACCTGCTCAGGCCAGTCATCTACGAAGGGAGAGTGCAACATACTTGGAATGGCATTGCGCCACGGCCGCCACCCTTCGATCCGACAGCGTTGAGGTTGTTCTTCTTCGGTGGCGCGTGGCCATTGGCGGGCCTCGCGTTGTTGCCGAAAGAGGGAGTGCTGGAGAAGGGGTTGTAGGAGCTGTGTGAAGGCGTGTTGGTGTTTTGTAGATTAATCACAGAAGGTTGTTCAAAGTGCAACATTACAGAACCGCACCTCCCCTCTGCGTGTCTGCCGTCCGAATGACAAGTACATCGACGAGTAACTATCAGACAACAAGAAAAGTCTTTCGACAAGGTAGTTCATGCGACGTGGGTTTACAAATACCGCAGGTCGCAAAGATTTCTTTTGTCTAAACCCTATGACGAATACATCCTTGTCCTGTTTTTTTTACTTGTCAGGGGTGCGTGTCAGTGTCTCACGCCTTGTGTACGTGTCATACACACCTTGTCTTTTTTTTGAGCAATTCGACCTGTACGCGTTCACTTTGTAGCTGTAAGAAGTGGTCTCTGAGGCAGCTACTGACAGTCGCAGAGGGAAAATAGAAAGTCTTCAAGGTTTTCAGGTTTTTGAAAATGGCAGACCTGGTGGTAGCGGACCCGAAGCCAGCACGGTCGAAGGGAGCTTCGCCTGCGTGCAGGGGCTGCGAGAGCGGCTGGGGCGTCGGCGGCATGGTGCCCACTGGCGGCATCGCAGGTGGCATCGTCGCGGTGGGCGCCGGCGGGGGTGGCATGGGTGCGCCGGGGGCTGTAAGAAAGTGGGAGGTTCGCTTGAAAACTCCTCGGGTCTTGGAGCCTCCGGGCGACTTTCAGAAACAGGAGAAGTATCCGTGATACGCAGCGTGCTCAACAAACTGGTGGTTTTACGATGGAACAGAGTGGACAAGACTTTTCCGGTCAAGTGCCAGCAGAAGCAGCACATTTTTTGCCGAGCCTCTGCGTCACCAATGAGTTGGCGACATGACAAAAAGTAGCGCAAGTAAGGCTGCACACAGTGCTTGATATTTCGATAACCGCAAAGCGCAAAAGTGAAGAAATAGCCATTTCTGTTGGACGGAACCACATCATGCTGTTGTTATCAAAATGAAGCAGCACATGGTGTTGCTTCTTTAACTCGAGCACTCGTGTTGTCTCGGGTTCCTGATGAGGTCTGCTAGATATGCCTCGTTGCAAAATCTGATAATGCCTGTTCGCGATAGTTGCAAAGACAGTTGAAGTAAGGCTAAAGACAAGACTTTAGTTTAATTTTGTGGTGCCTTCTTCACGAGTACCAGGCGGGGAGCACTCTCTCCTGGCAGAATTGCGCGCAACAGCCTCCTTTTCGGTGCGCCTGGGTAATCGTTGAACTTGCAAAACAAACGCTGCCAAATGTGGTGTGCCCCCCGCCCCCCCTCTTCCCGTTCGGAGACAACAGGTCGGTTAAAAAGCACACCGCCGGCGCTTCCCCACTTGCTTCTGTTGAGAAGGTTCTTGTCCTCGATCGCGTTCCCGGTGAGGGTGATGCCGTTCTGCTGCTGCATCGGCGGGGTCCCGCTGAGCTCGGCGTCTCCGTCAGCCCAGGAGCTGAACGCATGGCCTGCGGGCGGCGCCGCCTTGGCGGCCGCGGGCTGCGGCGCGGCCTCGGACTCCCGCGGCACGGGTGCTGCGGGGGCGGGAGCTGCGGCTGCGGCCGCGGCCTTCGGCCGCGGCTGGGTGGGCGCCGCGGCGGCTACCGCTGCGGGGGGCGGCGAGTGCACCTGGAGCCCGCTGAAGGCGAAGCTCGATCGGTTGTTGACGGCGGGCGCGTTGTCCGGGAAGACGACGCCGGCCGCCTGCGAGTTGTACCGCTTGGTCGCCTTGTCGAGGCTGTCCTGCGTGATCTGCCTCCGCGCCCCGCCGTAGATCGACTCGCTCACGACGACGACAACCTCAGCTTGCTCGAACGCCTTCAGCGCCGACACAGGGGCCGCCACCTTCTTGTCCGCCTCCACCTCCCAGCTGTCAGGTACCGAGTTGTCCTGCGGGGCCTCCAGCGCTTCGTCCACAGCCGCCGCTTCGTATTTTTTGCTGTGGTTGGCGGCGTGGTTGTTGTTGCTGTTGTTGGTGGTGTTGCTGTTGTTGTTGTTGTTGTTGTTGCTGTGGGCAGCGGGTTCGGGCTTCTTGTCGGATTTCTTCGACTTGGCGGCGAAGCCGCTCCAGAGGGCGGCGCCGGTGGGAGCTGCTGGGGCGGCGGCGGCCGGCTGGGGCTGCTCGGCGGGCGGCGCGGCGGCTGGCGCCGCGGGTTCGGCGGCGGCGGGGGCCTCTTCGACGGGCTCCGGCTGCGGCGCCGGCTCCGCGGCGCGCGGCTTCGGCGCGTCGTCGTCTTTCTTGCCTTGCCCCGCGAACTTCTGCGCCCAGGTCAGGCCCTGCGGCACCTTCGTGTGCGTCGCGGTGAACGTCTTGATCATCGACCCGCCTTCCGACGCCGCCGGCGCCGCAGCCGCGTCCTTCTCCGCCTTAGCGACGCCGTTCGCGATCTTCATACCTGCGGGCTTCCGAGTCGTCCCTGTTTCGGCTCTGGCCATGTCCTCTTTTCTCTTTCCTTTCGGCGCTTTTTTCTCCCCGACCTCCCGAAGAAAACAAGAGAGAGAAAAAAGGAGGGAAAAAAAACGAACGAGAACAAAAAAAAAAGGGGGGGGGAGTTGGTGAGTAAAGTGAAAGAAACGCCCCGCGCTTCCTCTCTCTCGCTCCTTTTTTTCGGCTACTTTTGCTTTTTGACTGTCACCCTCTCAAGGGCCTCCGGTGGGTCTTGCAAGAGCGCTGAAGCCCGAGGACCGGTACCAGCGTTCTCGAACGTAGAAGTCGACAGACAGACTACTTCCGAAGAAGAAAGTTGGAAGATAAAAAAAAAAAAAAGGGGCTGAAAATAAAGTTTGGTGTTTTCCTTTCCCTCTCTTCTCTTTCTCGCGTTCTTTCTCTGATTCCTGCAGTGGTTGGTGGCGGGTTGGGTTTGCAATTCTTTTTCACATGATACCCTGGTACGGGAGCCATGCTTCACGTGTTCGGCGGTACTGCAGAGCCACGGGCCTACGGGTCAAGTGGCTACCGATTTCCCAACTAAAGCATCAAGGCGTGCCGCACCTTAGAACTTGGTGGGACAGGAGGGTGAAGCCCGGTGGTACATCGCCAGATGCGAAGAGGCAGCAAAGAGAGAAGCTGCGGACAGGGCCGCGCTCTGTGAGGGCCACACTGACACACGACTAGCCAGAGCCGCCGGCAACAGGCCGACCTCAGCCGGGAGGGCGCAAGCCCCACCATCCTGGCCCCAGCAGCGGCAGGCACTCTAGCCAGGCCGAGGAAGGGCGAACAGCCACCAAGTCGTGCTACCTGCAGGCGGCCTTGACCTTCGGCGGTGGTCAGCCAGTGGTCGTGCAAACCGAAGGTGTGCGCTCCCTGGCGGTTGGAGACACGGGATCTGGATGTGTATTTGGAAGTTGCCGTTCGCCGAAACTAGTCGTGGCCCGATAAATCCGATGTGCCCTGAGTAACTCACGCATTCCTCTAGACTGGGTTCTGGCTTAGAGATAATCCACCCAGTGGTAGCATCACAGCACTGTCCGATCGAACGACCGTAGATATCAGGGCCTCGATTCTTACCTTCGACCATCAACTCGGCCAGGATGCTTCAGCTACCTACTTCCCGCAGAAATGAGATGAGGCAGCCGGGCGCGTCTCTGGCTCAAGTACTGGTGTGCGCTGACGAGAACGAAATGGACACTTTCGGCGAAAACAAGGAACAGAGAGAAAATGAATGAAATGGAACTGTTTTGTAGCGTTATTTGTGTCCGCAAACCCGTCGATCCCGAAGGACGATCAGTTTGGTGTCTTGCGACCTTTGTTTGTTTGGCAAGGAGTTTTGGTGACGCGCGTTTTTTTTTGTGTTACCGACGATCGGTTGACGTGCTTTTTATTTTAGTTTTCCTCCCTTTTTTTTTTCTCGGAAAAGGCGACCAGCAAGCATGGGGAGCTGGAGTTGGGGGGGGGGGGGGTGTGGCAAAAAAATAGCACCGGGAAGGGAAGGGAATAGTTGAGTCGCAGCTGCCGCCAGTCCGAGTAAACAGGGCGTTTTTAGTATTCGCTTCTTCTCATGAGAAAGCGGCATCTGACCTGCTTTACGGTACGTTAGAGTTCCGTCTTCAACCGTGGGCAGCACAAAACTCCAAGAGGTCTAGTCAACTATTCCCTGCAGTATTTGCATACTCTTAAGAGAAGAAAAGGAAATTGGTTGACGATGGTGTGGGGAGCCGCCTGAAGAAACAAAACGGATATGGGTCGGCAATGTCCCTGACAGGGCACCGTTGCCGTTAGATGGGGGATGCGCGAAACATCGTGGTCTTGCAGCACCCCACTGAGGGAACTTGTGTACAGAGGAGGTGCGGAAGTGCACGTACGAACAACACAGGTAGTGGGTTGTTTCTCCTAGCTATCCGTTGGAAAGTGACTTCACCGGGTTGTTTCTCCAACCTTGGTGAGACCTTTTCTTCCATCTCGCAAGTTACCATGTATTCAGTGGATTCGCGAACGACCACTGAACGAGTTTCCCTTCCTTTCATGCGTGCTACGTGAGCAACGATCCCACAGCAAAATCTCCCATCCGGTAGTAGGTGGCGCCACGATACCACAGGAGGCGGTGATCGCACGGCTGCGACACACTCCGTCCTCCCGCCGCACCGTGTACCAGATGCTGGGCCAACAGAAGCTTGCACGTGACGGTCGCGTACCAGGGGAGGGCGGACTCATACACAGATCCGACTTTCCTCGGGGATATGTTGTAATCAGTATCGGATGTCTCAGGATCTGCCTGGTCCTGAATTCAGCACCGTGTAGCCCGACGCTGGTGTAGTTTGGTCGGTATTTATGGCAGTGCGTTGCTCAGGTAAGTAGTCGGAGGCCTGACAAACACACTAACGCAACCAACTTTAACACCATGCAACAAATTCGACATCTATGGTCGCTTCTGCAACACGGCCAAGTACTCGAAGCTGATCTCGACTGTATCCCCACAGCTCGCGCTTAACACCGCATTTTTATGCACCCTGTTTCCCTCCTTTAAGCCACGGAAACATTGGGCGGACCATCATCAGCATGGAACCTGAGTGTCTGCAGACAGGGCGGCATTTGTCCGTCCCCATTTGTCGGGCGACTGTTCGTAGCTCGTCACAGCAAACTCCGTCTCGGGGAGAAGGCCCCTGCAACCGTGTCTGAGCAATCAGCTAAAACCCCCCCGGGAGCCCGCCCTACTTGTGACTGCGACTCGCTGGACCGCACCGACTTGTCCGGGGGAGGGGGATTGCAAGAACGTGCTTGGAATGGGTATGTGCTCGACACCGCACTGGTCCCGTCTGCGCCGTGTTTCGGTCCTTTAAGCCACGGACACATAAGGCGGACCATCATCAGCGCGGAACCTGAGTGTCTGCAGACAGGACTGCGGTGTGAGTCTGGTCCGGGGGAGGGTGGGAGGGGGCTTTGGGCATTGTCTTGCTTTTTCGGCAAGGTTTGGATGTCCTTGAGCTGGTTTGATAACAGGAAGATATGCTACCTTGGACTCGGTCGTGTCTCATCGGACATGCCACGTACGTGTCACATGACAAGTAATTTGACGATTCAGTAAAAATGTTCAAAACAGACAATTTCGGAAAGACCTGATATCTGAAGTACGACACTTGTTACGACAAAGGTTGGTAGCCATGGAAAGCTATCATGTACTTGTCATGCATACTCGCCATCCATGACAAGTACGTGGGTGTGTCCCTCGGGAGAGCGACAGTTCGGCAGCTTGGTCGTCCGGTTTGAGGGAAAAGGCATACTTTTAGTCTACATTAGAGTGAAAGACTTTTTCTCGTACTCTTCTCAGTCGGGTTCGTTCACAACGTTGAGGTTCTCATGCATTATTGTTTTGTTTCAGCTTTTCGTTCACGTTTGTTTTTTGTTTGCTACCTCTTCACCCGCTCAATACCCAGATTTACCCGTGCTTTGTAGGTCTCAGCAGCTGCCTTTACAGTAAGGCAACACTCGTGTTGCCTTACTGCAATTGCCCATAAACCGATGCTTCTCGTCTCGCATATTGAATACGGTTATGGCAGGCCTTCTACTACCCGGCAGTATGCGATGCGTGTCACTATCGTTGGCTGGTAAATTGACAATGGGTTCAGCCTTGGCGACTACAAGGGTTCGGAGGAAGTAATTCCCACAAAGCAGATGCTTCTTCAAAAAGAAGTAGGTTGTTCAGCTCACAATACAGAACGGTAACGGTTGCTTGAGGCGGGGGGAATGCAGTAGTAGTAATTTAGGTGGTTGTTGTCGACCGGAAGGGGAAAGTCTTGGCTTAGTGTTTTAGGCAACACGTCTCTCACGCGAGTCTCCGATATTTGGGCTTTCCACCAAGACAGCACAAGAGCGGCCAGCCGATCAGTGTGAATCCGAATGCCAGATGGGCCCCCTTGTCAGAGCTTTGATAGCGCCGCAATTTAATCCATGCGCCGAAAGCCTCTGTTGAGGGACATCTTACTCGGGGCCCGTTGAAGGCAGCGTCGTTAAGTCATTGTGCACATTAACCTTGAAGCTGAGTTTCTGACTTAAGTTACCCCGCTGGAACATGCACCAGTGGGTGAGCACGGGCCGTACTAAACCTGTTCCCGGTATCGTACGGTCCACCTTCCTTTGGTTTACAGTATTTCGAGTTTCGTGACGCTTGAGCGTAAAGAAGCGGCATCCATACCTTTCTGCGAAACAGCCTCTGCTGAGATTCTATTTTGTTTTCGATTGGGCAGTTCTCGTGCGAGGGATCTCTATGTGAACGACAGACTTGCAAAAACTGAAATGGTGAAATGATCGTCAGTATGTGCTGGCTCGCTCATTGCGCAAGCTTGACTTTTTAGAACGCAAAACCGCCAGGTTTATTTCCGGCCAACATTTTTTCCGGCCAACTTTTTAGGGGGGCCAACATTTTTTTTAGAAAAACGGCATTTGATTCTGCGTACAAAAAAGGCCTACTTATGCCTGGGCATATTATTATGAAGGTTGAAGCCATGATATTTTTTGGAATTTTTTTTAAGCATTGAATGCAGGTCTGCCTAAACTAATAAATTCAGCAATGTACTCACCAGGCAGATGCTACCCCCCCCCGTAAAAGGATCACGGGAGCAAAAATGCCCAAAATGTATGTCCACGGCGTGGTATGGTGTTCCAAAAGAGAAAGAGGCCGAGGAATTATTCCCTGCAGTATTTGCATACTGTCAAAAAAAGGGAAGAATTCGGGCTTTTGTTTCTTCCTGGTTTTACCATCGATTGTTGTTTCTTTTTTCGTTTCCTTTGCGAGGGCGCACTAAACCTCGCTTGTCTCCGCTTTTGTTTGCTTTGGATGCTGGACCTTTGCGTATCCTGGCACCGCGCTGCGACTGTCCTGTTCCTTGGCCTTACACCTGTCCCCATCGTGAACAAAAACGGCAACCGTGCACAAGGCTGCCCTGCGTGGATTTCTTTGGCGCTGCAAGACTTTTGGAAGACCGCGACGAAAACTCAATCTAAGCATGCAACTCACCAGGACGTCGAATGCAATAGCGGGTGTGGGCTCGCTCATCAGCAGCAGAGCTTTAGAATTTACATCTCCCTGACTGCGTTCGACTCTCCAACACACGACACTGGTGGCTGGATGGTTTACCGTATCGGAAGACCCTCAGTCGTACTTCAAAATGATGAAGAACTACTGCGCACGGCACTCGGTTCGGACTGTGATTCGCGTGCCCCCTGGGGAGGGAGGCTGGTCTTGCTGCTGTGCGTGCGGCGGTAGCTTTTCGCTAATTGAGAGGTGCGATACCCAGGGCATCAAAGTCAGAATCGTGCCATCGGCCTCGGGACAGAAACTAGCCGCGCGGAGTGCACTGCAGAATAGCCTGCAAGTCGTGATGTGATCGCGTGATCAAACAAGTTATTTATAATACTCTTAAGGAGAGGGCAATGCTCGTTTTTGTGTTTCCGACGATCCCGTAGGGCGTACAGATTGGTGTATGTCGACCTTTTTGTTGTTGGCGAGGTTCAGCCGGTGTGGGGAGATAGCTTTTTAGAGTGCAAGTTCACAGAGATCCGGGGTTTTATAGTCTCTGGGTGACCATTGTCGAAAAGGTTCCTTTAAGGTATCGTATATTAGTGTGCGTATCGTATCTGCGGTAGTGGCAGTACGTGTGCTTATGCGTGTGTTTTTGTTGCCTATTGCCGACTATTCGACTTATTATAGCGCGCGCTCTTATTTCCTGTGTGTCTTGCCATTTCGTGGTTCTTGCGACCAACACTTTTTCTAGCGTTTATTAGGTTTAGAGGTTCGGAGCTTTAGGTCTCCGGTTGACCATTAAGCTGTGAGGCGGGTAGTATGAGGGTAGTAGGTCTGATTATACACTTTAACTACGGCTAGCCAAGTTTGTGTTGCGACCGACATCAAGAAGAAATTCGCTTTGAATTTAGTCTTGGCCCCCCACTTTTCTATTAATATTTTTGGTAGCGTTATTTGTGGATTAGAAGGTCGGTATTTTAAAGTCTCCGGTTGACCGTAGAGGCTTGGGTATGGCGGGGGGTTGAGAAAAGTAAAAGAGTGCGACTCGTTTCGGGTGTTGTGTCACTCCGTTGTGAAACCTTGTGAAGTCCCCTAACGCGTTTAGAGGGTGCTTGGGTTTGGGTAGGGTGTGGTCGTTCTGCTGCGGCGTGAAAAGCCAGGAAGTTTCGACGCTAATCTTCGACTCTTGATTAAGTTCACCGGGTTGCGTGCTCGTCAGGAAGATCCCGGTGCCTGGCTTTTCTTCTGGGTGGTTTCGTGTTGATCGGCGGCTGTGTGTTACGAGGCACGGATTAGGGGATGAAAAAAGGAAAAAGAAATGGGGGAGAAAAAGAAGGGGGGGAGAGGGGGAGAGGGGAAGTTGGGGTTTTGAGGGTTGTCCTCGGGGTACGGGGGGGGGTGGTTGGAGGGTTTGAGTGACAGAGGTTACGCTTGCGCTGTTCGCATGAAGGCTCGTTGGCTCGAAGAAGTGGAAGTAGCGTTGGTTATTGTTCGATGTTATTCTTACAGTCGTAAGATGTGATAAAAAAATTTATTTTAAAAAAACCTCATTTGACTGTTTGTTGTCCTCCACAGTCGGGGTTCTCTAGCTGCACGAGGCAGCCGTGGATGATGAAATTAAGTTCCTCGCTTACTTTGCTTATTCTTTTTCGTAGCCTTGAGCGTGTGCGATACCGCTGGGTTTCTCTTGCATTTTGAGATATGGTGGCGTAGACTTTTGAAGCGCGCTTTCCCTGCGGTCCGTCCGTCGTTGTTGCAGTATGGGCATTTGCGTTTTCCGAGGGCTTTCTGTGCCGCCTTTCGTACTGGGCTTGTTGCTAGAGTCATCTCTTTGCAGTGAAGCATGTGTGTACGGAGGCCTTTGGCGCCTTTGAACTTGTTGCCTGCGTCCGTGGTAGTTGCTTTGCAGGCTGGGCATGCCCAAATCAGCGTTCCTTCATGCTGTGTTGTTTCTTCGGATGAGGTCTCGTCGTCTGAGGTAGGGGTGTCCCCTCGCAATTCTTCGAGCAGTTCGAGTGTTTGTGTAGGGTCTGTGTCGGTGGTGTCTTCTTTCGTGTACAGGAACATGTACGTGGCGTTGTCTGTGTACGTAGGTTCCCGGGAGTGTGAGGTGGTTTCGTTGTTGTAATGTGTCCAGTTTTGGTCTGTGAAAGGGGTGCGGTTACGTTTGTGGATGGTGTAGTGGCCGGCGTTCTCTCTTCCTGTGTGTGTTATAACGGCTTGGAGTTCGTATTTGTGTTCGTGGTCCGGAATGTTGAGGGTGGGATCAGCTGCCACCGGGGTTCGATTTTCGTTTGCGAACTCGTTCCGTCTAAGACACAGTAGTAATGTGTCTTGTGCTGCTCGGATACTGGTTTGCGTTTCTGCTGTCTTTGTCTTTTTGCACTTGTCACATCTGTAATCTTTGGGGGTGCTTTTCTTGCAGAAACTGTCCAGACATCCTTGAGCGGTGCTGGCCTGTATTGCGAGGATTGTCATGCTGTAGGGTTGATCTTCTGTTTTGATGTAGCCGCAGTTGTTGCAATGGATTGTTGTCGTCTGTAGGTGTAATAATTCGTTGAAGGCGTCGCTGCAGTTTGGTTGGCACGTGCGGTGTTCTTCGTTTTCGTTCGCTATCGCAGCGAGTAGTTGAAGTAAGGCTTCTTCTAGGTCGTGTTGTTCTCCGTCGCCGAGGTGTGTGCCCATGTGCTCGAAGAGCCTTTGGACGACGTTTTGGGTTTTCCTGCCGCTTATCCATTCGTTCACGTCTTGTGTGCATGGGCCTGTTTGGTGTTGTGGACAGTCGTTGTACTTGCGTATTTGATTTGACAAGTGTGTCGCTGCTATGAGGTTTAGCGACGCTTGCAGGAAGCAAGAGTTTCTTGTCGTGTATTTGTGAAGTTGCTGTGGGTGTTTCCGCTTCGTTTTGGCTGCTACTGCTGCGGCGATGGTGATGGTTGCAACGAGGCTGGCTACTCGTTCCGTGACGGTTAATTCGGGTGTGGGTTGTGATGGAGAGTCAACGGAGGATGGTGATTCGCTCGGTAAGTGGGCCGGGAAGAAGTTGGTTGGCCTGTGTTTGCCGGCGAACTCCGGTTCGTTGATGCGTGGTTGGCGTTTTTTGTGCCGGGCTACGCAGAATCCAAGGAACGGCTTGAGCTGGCTGTGGAGTCGTGGCAGGTTGCCGAATTCCTCTGTGAGCCATGCGTTCCAGGGTGCGTATAGTACCCGTGGGTTGTGACCTCTGTCGATCATGGCATATACGCTCCTCTGTATTTCTACACGCAGGTCTTGTAGGTGGTTCGTTTGTCGGATTGCTCGTATCAGCGAGCCCTTGAAAATCCCGCTCGCTTGCGCCTTGGGAGCCGTTGTTAAATGGTGGGTATAGCGGGTCCCGTAGTTTTTCGGTTGTATTGTGAGGCGGATGTGCGGTGCGTGGGGAGGATCCGGACGTTCGACGCGTATCCGGACTCCGAGAAATACTACGTCGTCGTGTGCTGTAGTTGTGTTTTTGTACCGCATGTTGTAAAGGTGCTGCGGTGGTGGTGTGGTCCCGAAGTTGAGGAAGTCGTCGATGAAGCGGTAGGTGTGTGCGTGTGCCTTCGCTTCTTCGATCTTTCCTTCATCTACGAGGCTGTCTACGTATGCTTTCTCGATCCGATAGCAGAAAAGGTTTGCTATATCCGAGCTAGCATTACCGCCCATAGGTATGCCGTCGGTCTGCCTGAGTACTTGATCGCCTTGTGCTATGTAGCTGTTACCGATAATGATTGCAAGTAGTTCTTTGACTGCTTCTCTGGAGTATGCGCGCTTCGTGTCGTTCGTCTGCCGACTGAAGGTGAAGGTTTTCTTGCCTTTCTGTTTCGCTCCACGTGTTAGGTTAGGGTTGCCGTTCTGTTCTTCGAATTCGAAAGCTTCTTCGATCGCTTCGCATACTTCTTCCACTATCTTGTCCTGAGGTAGCCTTGTGTACATGTCCTCGAAGTCGTGTGTAGTTGGGATTTTGTATCGGAGGCGGGTGAGGTTCTGCTTTATGTGCAGGGTGATGTCGTCTGGTCCTTCTGTAAACCATACACGTTTGATTCCTGTACGGCGGAAGTTGAGTTCGTCTTTTCGTTTGAGGGCTTTCATCACGCTTTTCAATAGGCCTGATAGTTCGAGGTGGGCATTTGTGAGGGTTGCTTTGGGTGCCTCGCGTTTTGTGTTGCGGTGCTTTTTGTTTTTTTCTGCGGCGACACCGGCTATCCAACGGAAAGATGGTTCTGCTTTGTGTAATTTTATGGAGCCGTAGAGGTGTGGTAGTCCCTTGTGGAACGGTAGGTCGAGCTCTGCCATTATACGTTTGTGGTTGCTCTCTACTTCTGTTTTTGTGATCGTTTGTTTCTCGTATGTTTCGTTTGCGTCGAGTTGTTGTCGTAGCGCGTGTGTGTATTGGGCTTTGCAACAGTATCCAAAATCGTGCGTTGTTTTGTCTACTGGTAAGATGACCAGGTGTTGTTTAATGACAGCTAGTTCGGCTGTGGCCTTTGTATTCAATTTCTCGTCGTCTGAAGGTGGTAGAGCCGCCATTCTTCGTGATATTTCGGCTTTGAGCTCCGTTTCGAATGAGGTTGTGTCACTGCCTGCGGGGTAGTATGTCTGTACGTACTCCTCTATTGCCTCGTGTAGCGTTTCGGTCAGAGCGTGGTGGCTCTGGTAGCATCTGTACTTTCTGCCTCTGCTGACGATTTCCGAAAGCCCGTTTTCTTTCGTAATTGCTGAGAGGAAGCCTATGGCGTGGCCGTTGATCGTTTTTCCGGAGTTGTATCTGTGACATGCGCAGTGCTCTGGTTTAGGGAGTGGTATGTCAGGCAGTTCCTTGCTGATCTGTGTTACGTTTTGTAGCCTAAGATAGAGTGGGGGGTTCAGTCGGAAAGAGATTTTGGTGCGCTGTAGTATCTCTTCTTTTGGGCAAGCGCGTTTAATCGCCGGTTGTTGTAGGATGTCGTGTAAACGTAGCGAGTTGATGTGTTCACTGCCGTGTGTGATTATGAGCCTTGCTGGTGCTCCGTCGTCTTTTATTACTTTGTTGAGTGTTATCTCCCCGAGTCGATCTTTTAGGCTTTTTTCGAGTGCTGTGACGGTAGGTGGCAAATTGGTGCGAGGTGCGTGTGCGATTAGCCAGTTAAGAAGCCGCTTGATCCGTGTGCGTCCCATAAGGTCGAAGTTGTAGCCGGTGAGGTCTTTGTCGCTGAGGTTTACCAGGTGGTGTAGTTGGCTCCTGATTGAGAATGCTCGTGCTTCGGTAGTGAGGTTGATCCGCAGTTTTCCGTCTTCCAACCATGCCCACTTTTCGACTTTTGGTGCGTTTTTCGTTCGTTCGTGGCGTTGATTGGAACGTTTTCTGCTTTTCCTGGGGCGTGTAGTGGCGTTTCTGATATGTCGTTGGACGTTGTATGTGGGTTGGAAGTGTGAAATCCACCAGTTCTCTCTCGGAAGTGCCTGTCTCCGGAATTCGTCGTTTGTGGCGTGCTCGTTGATTGGAACTTTCTCGAGCGGTATCGCGTAGAGGGGAAAGTCCCGTTTCAGAAGAGCTTTGGCGATGGGTGTGTTGTTGCGGCGTTGATACCAGTGGGATTTCAGACGATCCTCAGCGGTACCTTTGGTTTGCCCGACGTATTTGACGTTTCCGCGTTCGTCTATAAGGGCGTAGACTACTCCTTGGTCGGAGTGTGCTGGTTTGTCGGTCTGCTGGTTCTTCCATCCCTTGTGTAGCTGCTTGTGTTGTTTGGTGAAGAACACGACCTGCGCTTCTCGTCGTTTGGTGTCATACGCGGCCCAGAACTGTTTCCCGTAATTGTATTTCGCTTTAGTGCGAAAGCATGTGAGGAACGGGTTTCGCTTAAATTCTGGACGGTCTGCTTCTTTTGGGTCGATGGCGTTCTGTTTGAGCTTGTACTTCAAGTGTGTGTCGTTGAGGTGGGTGACTGGTCGGGGGTTCTCTTGTGTTGGTGTGCTGTGTTGTGTGGTCCGTACGTCTTGTGGTGGTTTGAATGTGAGGTTTTGGTGTAGTTTGTTCGGTTGTGATGTATAAGGTTGGTGTGAAGGGAGTACGAGTGTATTCAGCGTTGGTGGTGGATGTCGGAGACCGTATTGTGTGGGTGGGAGTAGGAATGCCGTAGTGGGTCGTGTGTTAGTTAGTTTCGGAGGTGTGTGGAGGGTTGGGGGAGGTATAGTTCGGAGTGTGATGGTCGGCACTGCTGGAGGGAGTGCGGATTGTTGTGGGTAGCGTCGATGAATGTCGGGTGTTGGGTAGTCGATGTGTGGTTGGTGTCGTGGCTTGTACGTTTCGTTGAGGATGGAGGTGGGACGTCTCATCGTGGCAGGGGTGGGAGACCCGTAGTACGGCATGTGTGGCCGTGGGATGTTTGGGATGCGTTCGGTGTATGAGACGTCGTGTTGGAAGTCGGCTGGGAAGTTACTACTTGTGGGGGTGGGCGCTACGTACGTTTCGTATGTTTCAACGATGCCCGGTGCTGCGTGCTGCGCTGAGTGCGGGTGTGTGATTTCGAAGTTGGGAGTAAAAGGTCGTGGGGAGTAATTGTCTTGTGAGTTGAGCAGTGGGGGTTGATCTGTGCAAGGCGATATGCTGATGACCCTTTGACAGGCGTGCGGTACGTGCGGTTGTAGTTTATATGTTTTGTCGGTACCTGGAGTTAAATGCCGCGTCCTGCTGGGGGGTGTGGTTTTGTGGTTTGGGACGTAGGGGTGTGGGTGGTAAGTGTCGTAAGAGCTGTGGGATGAGGTCTGGTCTAAGTTGGGTGAAATGCTGGTGTCTTGTGCGTGGAAGGGTGGTAAGTACGGTCGCGGTTTGTAAGTTCTTTCGGAGTTCGTGAAAGAGTGTTGGTCCGAGTGGGCGTAGTTTGAAACATATGGTTGTGGGAAGTATGTGTCGCAGGAGCTTGTGGTTGAGGGTTGCTTCGTGTAGGGTGAGATGCGGATGGTTTCTGCGCTGCTAGTTGGTAGATATGGTTGTGGTTCGTATGCTCTGTCGGTGTTCGTAGACATGTGTCGGGCTGTGCGTGCGGGTGCAGTCTTGCGGTTTGGAAGATATGGTCGTGGGAGGTACGTGTCGCTGGAGTTGATGCTTGAACGTTGGACCGTGTCGGGTGAGATGCTGATGGCTTGTGCGCGGTTAGTTGGTAGTGGTTGTGGTTCGTATGTTCTGTCGGTGTTCGTTGACGATTGTCGGGTCGTGCGCACGGGTGTAGTCTCGTGGTTTGAAAGGTATGGCCGTGGGAGGTACGTGTCACTGGAGTTGGTGCTTGAACGTTTGTCCGTGTTGGGTGATATGCTGATGGCTTGTGTGCGGCTAGTTAGTAGGTATGGTTGTGGTTCGTATGTCCTGTCGGTGTTCGTAGACGAGTGTCGGGTCGTGTGCGCGGGAGAAGTCTCGTGGTTTGAAGAATATGGTCGTGGGAGGTACGTGTCGTTGGAGTTTATGCTTGAACGTCGGTTCGTGTTGGGTGAGATGTTAATGAGGCTAGGTGGTTGGTACGGTTGTGGTTCGTATGTTTCGTCGGTGCTCGTCGAGACGTGTGGCGTGACGAGAGCAGGTGTAGTTACGTATCTTGGTATGTAAGGTTGTGAGTGGTATGTATCGTGGGTGTTGATGTAAGGTTGTGGTTCGTAAGTTTCGTCGGTGTCCAGGGTGGAGTCTGCTGATGGAGGTGTGTCGAAGTACAGTGAACGTAGTGCCTGTGCGTGGTTACTGGCGGGCGTGTTCGTTGTAGCGTATCGCTGGTTATGTGGTGCGGGAGCTGTGCGTCTTTTCGAGAACGAGCTTTTCGTATTGCTGCGGGTGCTCTTCGTAGGCGTAGGGCTAGTAGGCGCTGCCTCTGTGAGTCGTGCGGTTGGTGGTTCGCGCTGTTGGGTGCTCATGCGTTGGATAAGTGCTTCGTGGTATGTGGGTAGCGGCGAGTCGTCGTTGGTGCGTCGTGGTGAGCACGGAGTAGGTACGGTATGTGCCGCTTTTCGGTTTTCAGCATGGTTGTAGCGGGTGTTTATCCGTTCTGTTTCTTTGCGCTTGGACTTGTGCGCGCGTCGTGCTGTTCTAACTGTTGCGTGCGTTGCTGCGTCTGCGAGGATCTCCCGTACGTTTAGGAGGGTTGGAGTTATTTTGCGTTTTGACAACTGTTTACTTCTATTGGATTGATTGGTGTTTTTAAAGGTACGCCGCGCACCGAGTGTTACTTTGTTGACTTTAGTGGTACAAGTACCGAGGTCCTGTCCCTAAATAGGGTGACGCCATACAGGTATTGGCTTTGGAGCAGCGTATGCTGTGGATGGCTTTTCTCTCCGAAAGATCGTTGATGGTTGTACCGGGCCATCCGGGAACCCCATCTTCGATCACCTAGTTTTCTATGCCCAAGGAGTCGGCGGTTCCTTGGCAGCGAGGAGGTCGTAGTTGTAACGCTACGAGGCGAGATGAACGGCTGTCCTGCGGTTTTAATGTTGCGCTTGGACCCTGACCCCGGGGTCACGTATGCATGCTACGTTCCCCTATTGTGGTCTAACGGACTTTTCGGACGGTGTGTGGGGTTGGGAGTTCAGGTCGCTGCGTGATGCGTTGTCTGCGGGCTTTCGCTGGATGTGGGGAGGTTGTACGTTCTGTGGTATGCTGCGGTCTACTGCGTATAGTTAAGCTTTGTCGGTCACGCTGCTGTGGAGATTGGCTGTCTTCTTACTTAGGACGTAGGTCTTTGATAGCTGCTGTGTGTCGGAATATGTTGGCTGTTGTTAGAAGGCCTGTGTGAAAAGTGAACGTGGACCGTGTACTTCCTCGAGAGATGCGTGGTTGTAGGAGCTTGGACCCCTTTGAAGGCGGTGGAAATTACGGAAAGTGTGGCCTCGACCATGACGGTCAGCCTTCTCCCACGGCGGCTCCTTCATCATATGACCGAGTTTGAAGGTGCGGGATATATAGATCGCTGGGTCCGTCATGCATAGCTGGTGCATCCCTATGCTTGTATTTTATTTTGGCTGTACCCTCAAATTCCGTGTTTCGACCGGGGGTTCGACCTGGGAGGAGTTTTATTGATTGTTGGTACACGGGGAGAGGATGTGAGGGCAGATGTTGTTTACATGACAAGGTGACGTGGTGAAAGGGAAGATGGGTGTTGCGGCGGCATTGTACAAGAGGTGTTTGGTACTGCTGGAGGTATGTATGCAGGTATTGAAGTGCAAGGGGTCCAGCAAGTGTGTAACTCCTCTGAAGATGCGCTGTGGAAACTGCCGATGGTTAGATTGTGGCATTAGTTGTGAGGTTTGCGGATTCGTTCTGGTTAACTTCGTAGATCTATCGACGGTAGAAGAAGGTGGTTTAACGTGGGCGGAAGCGTCTCCGTTGCGCTGCGTGGATTGTTGATCCGGTCGATAGGCGGGGTTGGTGTCGGAGTTTTTTTCTTTTTCCTTTTGGTGGAAGGCGACGGTCAAACGGTGGGCGTTGGGAAGGTTGTTCAACACTTCCGGGTTTCGCTGGTTTTGCCTTCGGGTCAGAGTAATGATTGTGGTTATGACTCGCTTGACCGTATATTGGGAGTGCTGCTGGCTAAGTATGCCTTTGTTTCCCTTGGGCGGACTAGCGTTGGCAGTGATACTTTGGAAAGAAAGGAGATTGGGGAAGAGAGACGGGTCTTCTTCCCCGATCTCCCCGACGTTTTCTTTTTGAATATTGCGAGTGGCAACCGGCGTCGGGTACTTCACTCCAAGTTTTTTTGGACTCCTTCTTGATTGCTTCTGGCTTCTTTCTTGCCAGAGTGAGAGAGAAGAGAGAGAAGAAGAAATGCGTAGTTTTGTTTTATTCTTAAAGAAGAATTTTTCTTAAGAAAAAAAGAATTCAGATCAGCACGTCTAAGAATCCAGTTTTTGAGACTGGGTCCCTCGTATGCAAAGGACGCATTGGGAAGGTGCGTTTTCTAGCTTCTCCGAGCCAAGGTGAACCCCGACGCAGACGGCAAACGACTCACATGCCGTAGCGGTTTATCTACATGCAAAGGCGCCCCTCGTCATCGCTTCTGTCCAGACTCCTGGGTAAAAACTATTAATGCGTTAGACCGCTTCCGTTCAGTTGCTTCCACCGTCAGACTGCCTGCTAGAAACATCCGTTGCCCAACACAAGGTCAATCCATCCGCGTTGCGATCTGCTGTCCGCCTTGCCAGCGGTCTCCACTTATGTGCAGCGCCGGGTTGGTGGCTCCGGTTAGCGGCTTCAGAAGTGCAAAGAGCGCGTACTCCATATGAGTTCTAGCCGTTTGCAGTGACGGACAGCTTACTCAAGGTGTTGACACCTCGAAGTGTCCTGAGGCTCTAACAGGGGAGCAACTTCTATTGCGAGCCACTCCAAAACCTGGCTAGCAGGGAAGCTCCCCCATTCTCGTCTCCGGATGGGGCTGCGGCAAATGGATTCCGCTTCTTCACGACAGGGGTTCGTGCAACGTGCAGAGAGTATGAGTGAGTACATTTGGTTGCCGTTTGTGTTTGCATTTTTTAAAAGCTGCTTTGCTTGTTTGTTTGCTGGTCGAGCCTCCCGCGGGAAGCATCGCCAATCCGTCGCACACATTTCATTTTTTGAGTGTTTGAGTGAGCAGGTTGTGGTTTGCCGAGGAGGTTCACGGCTGCATTTTTGTTAGGGGGTTTTTTTTTGTTATCTTCACTGGGTCGGGTACCGATATCAGTAGACCCGAACGCCGACCTTCCGAGTTCCACACATCTGTACGTGAGAACTGATGAGTAGGTGCTCGGGGTCATTAACAGTGATCACCTCTGGTTCCTATGTTCCTATGATAAGCTGAAGGATGAATGGAATGAACATTGCATCGGCTGCAGCTGTGTGTAACTTTGAGACTTGCATAGACTTCCTGCGTCTGTTTCATCATAAGCATATCGTCTATGATGAAACGGACGAAGGAAGTCTGTGCAAATCTCAAAGTTACTACAATCAAGACGTTCACCATACAAAAACTTCGAGGTATCGTAGCTAAACAATCACGTATATTACGTATCGCCTGAGAAGTCACAGTCTCAGCTGGCATCGCAGATTCTTCTGCTTCTGCGAAGCGGAAAAACTGAGATAGGCGCAAGATTGACCGGGCCATTTCTCGGGCATGGCCGCCACTCCACTCACTTCTGGCACCTAGGGCCTTGATGATCTTACGAACTGGCGTTGGCTTTCTTAGTAAGGGTGCTACCGTAGGAAATGGCGATCAGGCGATCCAACAAGTCCCGAATGTCAAAGGGAGGTTATCTGCCCACCGACCTCGCCTGCTAAGCCTCCAGCCTCCCATCCTTTCGTTCACTCTCTCTGGGAGGAGTGCTCAGAGGAGGTGGCGGCGCGCTCAGCAGGATCGCTCTGGAGCTTCAAACTCCGGGTTTTAAGAGAGCAAGTGTCAGACTAGTCAGCCCACCCTGACGGGTTGTTTCCTCCAGGCGGGTTCACCGACGGAAGTTGCTTGAGTTCGATATTCCTTTTCTTTCGCATGGTTGCGGCTTTGTGAGACTCTAGCCCAGGCTAGTCTGAAAATGTTCGCACAGTAAAATGGAGACAGCAGGATATGGGCACGACAAGAAACATGGGACGAGTAGATCCATCAATCTGGGACTGGTCACGGTACACATGTGACAAGCCGTTAAGCACTCTGGAAACTGTGATGTCTTGTTGGACTCTGCGCACAAAGCTTTACTTAAGCCGCAGCCCGCCTTGGGGGCCTTCGAGTCAAACGGTGTTGGCGACATCCACACACCATTGTGGGAATTTCGCATTGCCTTCAACTGATTGAAACGTCTCGCGACGTAAATAGGCTCGCGCATCTGTACCGCAGCTCTACTTTACTCCCCACGTTCTCTTACGGGTCGGTCCTGCTTCTCAGGTATATTATTGATCAGCACAACCCCGATCGATCTCGTCGACTATTCCGTACAGTTTTACCATACCCTCAAAGCAGAAGAAAACTCGGAGGGGCCGCCCGGTGCTTATTCCGACGGAGGCTAGAGGGGAAACAATACAACTACACATTGATCTTTTTTTTTTTTTTTTGGACGCTCAACGCTCGGATATACCCAGCGGGCTACAGCGCATTTCCTTCGGTTGTTCTTGACTTCTGCATCCGTATCGGTGTCGATTGCGCGTGGCTCCGGGGCAAGAGAAACGGTCAACCACAGCGTGCAGCTTGAGGGCACCGAACGTGCCCCTTCGTTTCTGATATGCGGTCCTCAGACAAGAACAACCAAGAAACGGAACGCAAAAAGCGTTTTTTCGAAGAACCTGGCTCACTAGCGCATACCATAGAGGTGGCCTCTGATTCTGGAAGCGTTTGCTGACCGCGCCGGTCTTGTTTGAGTACATGATGCCCGAAGGCGTAAGCACAATTTGTTTTGCCGCGAACCGGGGTTTCTTGGTACCTCAGGTTAAGCGGGCGGGAAAACACGCCGGATTTCGCCCCCCTTTTTGATTCTTGAGTTGTCTGCTGGCCACAATGTCGTCGTGGTAGGGAGGATCTTGCTCCAGTGAGTGACTGCGACGAGGTACTGACAGCCGATCCAGTCCTAGCCCCTGCAGGCTGAAGGACGACAAAGGCGGCCGAATATGCCCTCGGTGGTCCTATCGCAATCCGGGTGGACGGCGACCTTTTCTATTGCGAGCTGTGCGTACACACGCACCTGATGCCATCAGAAGTACCACACACCGGAACGGGGTTCCTTCGTGCAGCTGATGATGTGAGGAGATTGGGTGAACGCAGTTTTATGGGTTTGCGGCTCCCTGTTTTGGAGCCGGCGCTTTTTGTGGTGCCAGCAGTATTGATTGTGAGCGAGTGAGATACAGGAGAGGAGAGAGTGAGACCCGTCGCCGGATGATGAAGAAGCAACGGAGGTAGCTGTGCGTACCTTCGCCGTCACTTGCCTTGGGTATCGCCAAATGAAGCCCCCGCCCATCGCATTGGCGGCCACTGTCTTTCACGGGTAGCTGTCTATCTGTGCATAGGGTAGTGTCAGCTTTCACAAAACGGCATGCCGACGAGTACCACTTCCTCAAAGGATTTCCTACAAAGCAGGTGCTTAATTCCATGCAGCTCCAGCAGACAGATAAACGACCACGATGTACTGAGGTTCAGTTGTGTCATCGGTAATCAACCGCAGTTGACGTGCTGCCTGATGTCTTCCAAACACCTTCGGAGAAAGTTGCCTTTCGTTTCAATTTCTCAACGTCGCCCCCCCCCCCACAAATATTTGTACCCGGGAAATACAGAAGGTAATTCGATGCAGGTACATAAGAGGGGACAGCGCGCATGTGTGTGTATGTGCGTGAGTGTGTGTATGGAGTAGAATAAGACGAAAAAGGTACTGAGACCGAGAGGTCTTCTGGGGAGAGGGGTTGCGGCGCTGCAGAATGGACGTACACCACCTACTTATCCGTTTCACGCCTCCGTTGCTGAGGAGAGCAAAAAGTGCTGACCTTCGCTTACCGGGCACAAGAGATGCAGCCGCGTGCTCGTTGCGCCTATTGGCAACACTCGGCTTGCACTTCATTTTTTTCACAAGAGATGTCCTGTTCCTACTCCTCAAAAAGAACCCCATCGTGGACAGTGGAGACGCACAATTAGAGCCTAGTTCGGAAGCTTCAAAGGTTCGCATTTTTTCGTTCGGCTCGGGTTTGCACGGTGAAAACGCGCAAATCGACGATTGCTACTGGAAGGGTCACCTCACGATATACGGACTCTTCGAGCCTGGGGTGGATTAGATAGCAAGTGTCGTGCTCGAGAGTGAGCCGTGGATACCGGAAAGATGGGCCGGGCGCGGAGCTCAACATGACACGACTCAGTTCACGGGTCGAGCCCTACTGCCCAGCGAGGAATCGTGGTAGTGTGCCTTCCGTGGGCAAGTGAGAGACTGGGCAAGACACACATCGGCAGAGAGAGAAGCGGACTGAACGGGAGACTGCCCTGCCGATGGCTTGCAACCTGCTGGATTGAACGAGACAGAGGGCCAAGACCGAGCCTCGTCCAGAAGGCAAACGCTGCATAAAGCGCGCGAAACGGCGACTAAATGAGATCGATCACCTCATGAGATGCGGACTGTTGGGGCGGCTGTGCTGCCGATGGTTGCGGGGGCTGACCGGGCTCGTGGAGTTGCTAGATTGGATAGCGAGGCGGGCGTCGTGCTCCGATGCGAACGAGCTTTGAGACATGGACAGTGGAGACGCACAGGCAGAGCCCAGTTCTGAGGCTTCGAGGGCTCGCAGCGCTTCGTTTTGACGCGCGGTATCGATGCAGTTGAGAAGAAGCATTACCAGGCACAAGCAAACAATGGGCAGGAGTAGGAGTCCGCCCACCACCAGGAGAATCTTGGCCGTCTTCGTCCGCGAATCGTGCGGCTCGTCGAATGAGACGGCAGAGCAGTCCGGGTCTTCCCAGCACTTGTAGCAGCGCAGGGCTTCGAACTGCCTCTGTTCCCCTTTACAATCGGTCGGCTTCCACGAGAACTCGGTGGTCCCACATTGCCCTCCTTTAGTCGTGATGTTCATGAGCTTCTGCACATTGCCGGTGCAGTCGCCGCAGGACGGACAGCTTTCTTCAAGAACCAATCCAATGCAGCATTCCGCATCCACTTGATTCGCTTTCGTGACGGTGATATCGCGCAGGATCCATAGCCCGACTCCTAGCGTTGCACTGCCTGCCACGAACGAGCAGCACAGGACGGCAAAAATGACCGCCCCTTTGCTACACTTTGGCTGGCCGGCGCCTGACGATGACGTGAAGCAGCACTGCAGGCATTCAACGAATTCCGCCATCGCACCGTCACCCACACAACCGGTCACAGGCAAAGTGGGCAACCCTTTTCCTTTTTACCTTTCCTTTGCCTTTGAGGGTGTGGCCGCTCTCCGATTCCGGTGAAGTCGAGGGGGAACGGGGGACGCTGTGTTTTAGTGCTCGCTGTTTAGCGCAGCTTCTCGCTCGTTTCTTCGCCGCCTTCGAAGTATGTAGAGTGGCTAACAAGTTCGGGAAGGGCTAGAAGGGGCTTCCTTTTTGCTTTGTCGGTTGTGTCAGACTGGTGATGGTGCAGTGTTCTCGCGCCTTCCAAATTCGACTTGTATCTAGTGTTGGCCACACCCTCTCTCTTCCGAACCTACAGTCTTTGATTCGACGTTCGGTAATGGACCTTCACTCGCCGTCGCGTTCGTGGGGCATTGTTGTTGTTCTTCAGAACACAGAGGAAACTTATCACTATTAAATTAAACGCGATACCCACAAGCCTCGTTCATGTTGCACTTCTGGGGATAACCTGTGAGGGTGCCGAACTGTTGCTATCCATTTAATGCCGGCAAACCCACTCCCACACTGTTGCTCGGTTACAATTCTCGGAAACAAACGTAATCCTCTTAGCTCGTCTTGATCGTCGCGCTCAGGCGCGTGTAGCCTACGATAGCCTGTATAGACAGCAGCAGGCAGTTCGATGCACTTCCAGGAAATGGGGGTCGACTCTCAGTGTGGCTCTTCCCATACCTCCGAGACTCAACCGTGCACACTGAGGTGTGGGCCATTCGAACCGCTGGCCCATGCAGCAGCAAAGGGAATCTGAATCGGCCGCAGGCGCGCCCTCGCTGGCGCGCCTGCTCCGCTGAGTGGGCACTCACTCCGCAGCTGCAGAAATGGAAAGGCGAAATAATGGAAAGTTGCTTTTTCCCCGTCGTTGTCTCCTTTGACTTCTTTCTGTTCCAAGGCGGCCCCTCCCCACCTCTCTCCCTCGCGCAACACTACTGCTGCGTTCTGCTACTCGGGAGAAAATAACTACAAGGAACTCGCGTTAGTGACTTTTTGTTGAACGCTTACGCCCGCATTAACCCAGATTTACTTGTGTTTCGTGTGGGCTGCAGCACATTTACCTCCTTTGATCTATCGCAACTGGCAGTCTTCTCAAGCATTTCCTACAAATCAGGTGCTTATACAAAAAAGGAGAAGATATTATCAACGAAGCTGTCTCTCAGTCGCAGGAGACACGCTGAGCAACCCCCGCCGACCCGTGCCTCCTCCGCACAAGCGTCGAGATGTGCAGCTTTTTCGGCTTTCCACTTGCACTGCGGATGAAGAAATGCGTAGTTTTGTTTTATTCGAAATATTTGAAACAAAAGCCCTGTAGTTTATGTGAAACGAGCGTTCAGAGAGCAATTTGCTTCGTCTGGCGTCGTTAAAAAACAAATCCTATATTGCACCTCTCGCAACGAAGTAGTTGAACACTTCAGCCCCCCGCACGAGACTAAGACTTTCCTTGTGTGGTGTGGTGTTACAGCGCAATTTATCGTTTGTGACCCGAGCTATAGTTGCGCGCACGAGCAGCGAGTGAGAACTTGAGGTTAATCTTCCGACCTTGCTGATCCGGATTGACGCCGGGTCCTTGGATGCAAGTCTGTGGTCTGTCGTTGCTTTTTGGAACGCACTAGGGGACAAAACTGCGAAGCCCTGCTATTTGTTTGTGCGCACTTCCTCAAACCTGTTTACTTCATCTACTGGGAGTGAGGTCAGTACGCTGCCATCGATCTGTATTCGCTCTTGACAAATTGCATTTGTTAGACGGAAAAAATGCGTGAGGGTCGTGTGGGAAAAGTCTCCTTGGAAGGAGAGGATGTTGGCGTTGGATTCGGAAGTTTCGAAACGGTCTTGTCAAGAAATCACCACCAGGAACTCAGGCAAACAAAACGATCTCGTTGTTCGTGGGTTGATTATTGGAGGGTTCCTCGGCGCGCGGAGTTTTAACTGGTTGGTGCGTTGAGGTTTCTGAGGGCTTACTCCTCCTTCGTAGAACAAAACGTGCTGCACTCCTGCCTCCTCGTCCGAAAGAGCTGGGGGAGGTTGAGTTTCGGAGCTAAGAAGCATATCACGGAAGAGACTCGGCTGGCTCGTGAGGATATCCAGTTGAGACAAGTGTGCACGTAAATACAACGACGGCACTGTGCTGCTTGTTGCGAAAGTGCATGATGAGCCAAGAATACGCGCCCTACCGAAGATGACATCTGTCTTTCCTGCAGCCGCACCCAGACCGGCCCATGGTTTGTGGTCGTGGCACTGGCTATCACGCGATTGCACCTGTATGCACACGAATGCGCATGGAAACCAAAGCTGTTGCGCGTGTAGAAAAGTAGCTCTCCGGGATGCAACAAAAACAACTCCGCAACACGCGCAGGGAAAAATAGGTTGTGTCCTTTGTGCACCCGGAACTTACCTAGTACGCTGTCAACTGTAAAACTTAGATAACAATACATGCGTTCTTGATAACAGTTGGCCACACCCGCGTTTTGGTCAAGAACTCAGCGATTGGGGATGCCGCAAAATCTTCCGCGCGCGCGCAATTTAAAGAGGAAAGAAAGGTGGTAGACGAGCAAACGGTGACGAAAACTAAAAAGAAGAAGGGGGCGGAGGAGACACAAGGAAAAAAAAACGGCGAGGAAAGAAGGTGAGAGAGGGGGGGCTCTTGATGTTACAGAAACAGGAGTGGATTACCATGCACTCGCATGCCACAGCACACACTGCGATCATCACTATTCTGAGGATCAGGGGAAGTTTGAGTTCTAGGAGAAGTAAGGTTGCGGCCGGCGTCGTGTGCTCTTTTATGACACCAAGTGACAGGATAACCCGTGATAGGCCGGAAAGCCACTGTAATTCACGTGTACCGGACTTAGTAGAAGCCGACGACGTAGCGACGTGGACCACGCTGTGACACCAGTACGCGGACATCATCCATTTTCGGGACCAGCTAATCGGCAGGCGAGTTGTTGCACAATCACTATCAGCTCTCGACTTCCACCATGGCCACCGTCCTGCTGTCAAGATGCACGACAAGCGACAGCACTCTGACAAGGCCCTGGTACTGGTGGAAATGGCTCTTGAGTTGAGAGGACTGCGGGCGTGCCTCGGAAACTCTTGGCCCACCACTCTTCTCATTCAAGCACCAGAGTGCCGACGGGTCGTGGTAACCTCGTAGTACTCTTGCTTGCCCATAGATTACTTCAATGAGAGGGGGGGGGGAGGAAACTTTGAGTTTAGTTTAGTTTAGTGTTTGGGCAAAATCCTGGGAGGAGGGTGGGGTCATCGGACCTCTGACAGTCCCGTACACTGCTGTTGACAGCTGCCAGGTTGTGGCAGGCAGGCAAGGTTGGACGACAGTGTGGGCTCCGGAGGCATGGTCAGCTTTGTTCGTGCCTAAGGGTCACGCTGGAAGCTACATGGAAGCTTGAACCTCCACTCAGCGAAGCTCACGCTGTGCGGGTATTCAGGTTCTACGTCGCTCCAACGTTCCAGGCGCAGGCGGCATCTATGCGAGACGCATAGTTGACGGTTGAAGAAAAGGAGGTGCATTAAGCCTCCGCTTTCTTCTCACGAACGGCTGCAAGAGGCTGATCCTGCTTCAAGGTACGCTACGGTAGCTTCTGGTAGGAGGGGTGGCTCCCTGCCATCGGCCCGCAGAGCGCTTCCAGGCAGTTCAACACCACTTCATGAAAGCGCTTCCCGGAACACTTGGAAGAATTGTGCGCAAAGAACGCGCTCAGGCCTAGTCCAATCGTTCCTTGCAGAAGGTAGCGGTCATTTCGATCATTTTGCGGTCAGCGCCGACGAAAAAGTGCGTTCAGAGGCCCCTTTTTAGAGTTATAGCTCGCTTGAGAATCCGGAACTTTAGAGTCTCCGGGTGACCTTCGTCGAATGGGTTCTTTTAGAGCTAATACGTACTGGGTGGGTTAGGGGGGGAGCAAGCATGGCTTCTTTCGTGTAGATTTTACTTGCTTTTTAGAGTGCAAGTTCGCTTAGGGATCCGGGATTTCATAGTCTCCGGGTGACCATTGTCGTAATGGTTCGTTTAACCACATACGGACGAACTATGCCATATGGCGTAGTTAATTCAAGTTAATTCGCGAGTATCTGCAAGAGGCCACGGGTGCCCGTCCTGGACCACTTCCATGTGTATTCAATTCAGCGTCGAGGTGCGCATTTTTGAAAGATCTGCCACGAAATCTTTCAAACGCGCCCCTCGGTTCCCATTTTCGACCTACGAAACCCCCTTACGTACGACCCAAGGTTTGCCCTGAACAGTCCATTTCCCCAAAATTAACACCCACCCTCCGTCCGTATGTGTTTAAGGTATAGTATGTTAGTGTGCGTATCGTATCTCCTGTAGTGGCAGTACGTGTGCTTGTCCGTGTATCTTTGTTGCTTTTGTCTCCCGTTTCAAAACACTCGGAGAGTGGCGCCTGTACTCAATTTGAAGGAGGCAAGAGGCGACGGGGGAAATTCTTAGTATAGTGTTCAGCAGCAGGACTGTCTGCCTCCTCGAGGTGGGGGAGTTGTCTTATCAGAACGCGTGGTGCTTCCACGCGCTAGAGGCCGTCACGGGAAAAGACAGGCGCGTTCGTTTTGTTTGTGCATGCCGGTTGATCGTTTTCCCACTTGTATCAACCCTGTGTCATTTTCAGGGTAGGAATTCTGATCAAACCACCAAAATACGCTGTCGGTGTCTACGTCTTTTCGCCTGCAATAAATGGAAGGGCAACCCGCAAGAATGCTAGTACGAGTACAATACACACGGTGGAGTCCGGCTTCAGAAGCTGGTTAGATAAAGAAGCCGAGGGGTAAAGAGGGTGCTCCCACTTGCTTTTCAACTCCAAGCTCCAGCTTCTCAGGCTGGACCGTCGTTTATTGGTTCGGTGTTTTAGGGTCTCCGGTTGACCATTGAGGCTGTGAGGCGGGTAGTATGAGGGTAGTATGCATGCGTATACACTTTAACTACGGCTAGCCATGTTTGTAAGTGTTGCGACCGACACCAAGCAGAAATTCGCTTTGAGTTTAGTTACTTGGGCCCCCCACGCGCGTGCATGTTGAGCAGGGGTGCCATGCAGCTCGTATCGGTCTGTAATATGCTTCTTGCGCATAAAACCCGTGGTTCGTCTGTGCTTCGCACATTTCCTCATTTGGAACTTGAAAGTTGTTCGAGTCCACCCAAAGTATCTCCCAGCATCAAGGAAGAACACCGTTGTCGAAACTGTCGGCGGGTGCGCCTGTTAAAAAAGAGCTGTGTCCTACTGCAAAAATCGGGCGCTTCCTGCAGACGCTTGGATGAGCTGTGGTCACGTGGGTAAAGCTTGAGAAGACCTGCGTGCGGCTGCAGGTTTGATGACTCCGACGCAACACACACCCAAACCTCGCAACAAGAATTAGGCGGGTGTGTTCCATCCGAAACAGCACACAACACTGCTGCACCCATAAGCTTGGCCAATATGGTGCAGAGGATGCCTGTTAACGGTTGGTCCGTCGCGACGCAAACGCTGATCCCGTTTCGCAAGATCTAGCCCAAGCTGCTGACCTTGCAGGGGGTAGATACCCTACTTCGCGGAATAATGCCGCCCCAGAAAGATTGTCAAAGATGTATCGAGCATGCCGTGGCTCGGATAACTTCTCTGCCGCCGCCTGTCTTGGTGAGGTTTCGAAACCCTGCTGGGAGGATGAAAGCTGTCTTGGGCTTCAGACATGTTTTCCAGACCCCTAGAGTTCACACTACCGGTCGAACAGACAAAAAATTGGATTCAGGCGACAGCGTTCTTTTTCGGAGTTGCAAGGTCAAGTATCTCCTTCCCGTTCATAGCGACAGGGGGCCGGGTGACAAGTTGCCTACTCAGAGTACTTGTGCAAACTTCTAAGTCGGACTGCAGGGGATTTGCCAGAACGCGCTTGCGGCGGTTATGTACTCAACACCGCACAAGTCCCATCGGCACCGTGTTTCGGCTATTTCAGCCACGGACCATCATCAGCGCGGAAGCTGAGAGGCTGCGGATAGGACAGCGGTGTGAGTCTGGTTTGTCAGGCGGCTGTTCGTAGCTCGTGGACTGGGCACAAGTACAAGGCTACGGCGGACGCGCAAGAATAGGTTGCGAGGCCGCTTTTTCTTGATGGACACCCAAAACGGAAAGGTGGCTGTAGAACCACACACAAGAAAATAAGAAGAGAGAGAAAAATACTCGAGGGGCTGCCTTGTGCTTACTTCGAAGGAGGCTAGAGGAGGAGAAACAGTACAACTACAAAATGGGTCTTTTTTGTTGAACGCTTACGCCCGCCACTAAACCCAGATTTACCTGTGTTTCGTGTGGGCTACAGCACATTTACCTCCTTTGATCTTTTGCAACTGGCAGCCTCCTCAAGTATTTCCTACAAAGCAGGTGCTTATACAAAAAAAAGTAAAACCGTACATCGTGAAAGCAGGAGAAGAGAAGAAAAAACAAGAGCTTTAGGCGACCGCATGTACCCGAACCCAAACTCCTGGGGACGTAATTTCGCGTGGCAATTGATCACGATCGGAGGGGTCCTACCGGGACGGATTGAGCTCGAAAAGCGATTGACCACGGACGTGCAGGAGTCTTTCCTGGCTGGTTTGGGGAAGCCCCATCGAGAGAGGGGGGGAAAGGACGTGCTTGGAATAGTGTGTGTTCAACATCGTGTCCTATCTGCACCGCGTTTCGGTCCTGGAAGCCACAAGCGCAGAGTGTATGAAGACAGGACAGCGATGTGAGTCTGGGTTGTCAGGGACTGTCAGGCGGCTGTTCGTAGTACGTCACAGCCCAGGATCACCCATGTCACGAGAGCACAAGCAAACGGGACTGGCAACGGAGTTGGGTCGGTCATTGACCATATATTTATGACCGCATTCTCTTGACAACCAAAAAGACTGGCTGCGTCAGAAACCGACCGGCCACGCGCGGCCGTGGCCCGTGCAGGTCTCGTTTGAGGTGACATTTGCCTTGGCTTTCGATGGGGTCCGCTTTGTTCGTGCCCCGCTTCTTGCATTTTTTTTCTTCGCTTCGAGGTCAGCCTGCCGCAGACGCTACTACCAGAAGACCCCTCGTCGGTGCCGGGGGTCTGTTGCGAGACGGCTTGCCGGCTGCCTCAGTTTTGCTCGGATCGCCCGGGATAGGAATGAGTTGAGGAGGTGACCCGCGGCATCGTCAGCGAAGGGTAAGTGTCGGCGTCTTCGGACAACGTCCTTGCTCACGCTGGCCTGACGTGGATAAACGCTCGCAGGCTCATGTCAGGCACAGCGACTTTCTACTACCCGTGTAGTCTGACGCCTCGACTTGCCCGCCGGAGCGCAGTGTCGCGTGGTGCATGTGCTCGGTGTTTCCGCTGACGGGAAACGGCGAGACGGGGCTACTCGCACTTGTAAACCTGCGTGTGCGTGTTGAGGTTCTGGGTGGGCCCTTGCAAGGAATCTCTTCATCGGGATGAATGACACCATAAGCATGCAGGTCGACCCACGATGTTACTGTGAACAAACCAGGGCGCGCCGGAGCAGGAATAACAAGAGATCGATTCTCTCGACTCTTTTGTTGGTCTCTTAACCCGAGAAAAAAATAATCAAAACGAAGTCCTTAGCGGTTCTCTTTTGAGTTTCGTCTGAGGCCTCGTTGCGCGGGATCAATAGGGACTGCCGGGATCGTGCGTAAGTGGGCAACGTCTCAAGCGAAGAGTATAGCCCACTTGTCACTTACTCTCCACTCACTCCGGTAGCTGGGGTGGGGGCATGCCTTTATTTGATTGTCCGACGACCCCGTGGCGATGAAGCGACCGGCGCGATGGTAACCAAGGGACGAGACGAAGGAAGACATCTGCACGTTGAGCGTGCGGATGCAGCGCGAGTCGCGGAGCCCCCAAACCTTCACTGTGCCGTCGTCGGAGCAGGAGAGGAGGCACTTGCCGTTCACGTGGAAGGCCAAGTCACGGACCCAATCGGCGTGCCCGCGGAACTTCTTCACCTCGGTGCAGTTGGACACGTTCCACACGCTCACGTAGCAGTCCCGGGATCCTGTCGCGATGTAGGGGCCCACCGCCGAAGACAACCCGCCGTTCGTTTTTTTCACGGCCGCCGCCTCCCCTTCTTCGACGCCTTCCGCCTTCTCCCTTTCGATCTCCGCCAGGAGCGCGCAGGCGGCGTCGTTGGCGACGGCCATCGCTTCGACGACATGCTCGTGCGCGCCGACCACCTTCTCGGTGTTCTTGTCGAGGTCCCACATGCGGATGATGTGGTCGTCCCCGCAGCAGACCAGCTTCCGCCCGAGGACCTTCACGCTGCGCATCCACTCGCCGGTCGGGTTGCGGAAGATCTTGTCGACGCTCCCCGTCTGCAGATCCCACAGCCGCACAGTCCCGTCCCGGGAGCACGACGCGAGCAGGCGCTGCTCCGGCAGCACGAACGACACGTGCGAAACGGTGTGCTCGTGGCCCTGCAGCCGCCGGATGCAGTTGTCGTTGTTGGTGTCCCAGACGCGCACCTCGGTGTCGCTGTTTTGTGTGTGTACATGTGCCAGCTACACTGTAGCCTAATGGGGGGGAAATCTTAGACTACTGTTTAGGCAGGACACTGCCTCTCATGCATGTTTGATGTTAGCATCAGATCAGGGGGGGTTGTTTTTACGTGGTGCCTCGGCCATCGCCTCAACGACGTGCTCGTGTGCGCCGACCACCTTCTCGGTGTTCTTGTCGAGGTCCCGCGCTTGTGTGTCTGAGGCCGGAGAGTCAGAATAATGGGGTTGTGTCGGCCAAGATTATGATTTTCACTTTTCGCTGTCGACGACATTATTTTCTTTCAGTGCCTTCTTCATGCCTCTAGTGACGGCATTTTCTGTATTTGCCATGGTATTCCTGATAAGAACTCGGTCAAACTCCTCGGGCTAGACTCAGAACGTGAACATTAACGATGAAAATTCTCTCATCATCGGAACTACTAAGAACCAGCGAGCTTTTAGCCAATACTGGATCTTAGGACGAAGGGCCTTCGATGTTGCCACTATGAACAGCATTGGGTATCCGTGCTGGCCCGCAGAAAAGCTAGCGAAGCTTGGAAGACATACTCAGAGGCGCTTGCCAGCCGATCTCCCTTCAGATCCAACGCAAGGCATCGCACGCTGCCCTCGTGCCCGACGAAGGTCTTTTCCAGCTGCCCTAGCTCGTAGTCCCAGACTTTTATCTTTCCGTCCTCGCCCGCGCTGTATAGGAGACTCTGCTGAGGGTGGAACTTCAGGCTCATGATCTCTCTCCCGTTGCCGTGACCCTGTATGGTGGTGAATCTTGAGAGAGTGTTGTGCGGGCGCACCGGGAACATTCCTGGGCCGCGTACATCTCACCCCACAACTGTCCCAACTACTACCTGGGTTAACCTGGGAGCCTGAGTCTCAGGACAGAGGACGCCCGAGGTGTTTCAGGGCAGGCTGGCTCATTTGACCGATCGGCTCTCAGAACCGTCGGGCCGTCGGCAGTCGCAGGCAGACGTGCCCAGCGGCATGTTGGAGATTGTGTCGCCTAAACCGGAGGTGGATGCTACCGCCACCAGCGACGGGAACTTGGGCCTCATTGAAGGACAAAAAAGTGAGCGCCCACTCGGACAGGCTTGGACAACTCACCGCGCCTGCTGCCACATGGCTTTGGTGTCACACGACTGGTCACGTTAGGCCTTCGACTCACTTCCCTGCTGATTGGCACCTGTTACTTTGCGGTGATTCCTGGGGTGGGAGCACCAACACATATGCCTCCCTTACTCCCCTTTGAGATGGTGCAAATGTAGAGGTTCCTGTTGGTAGTGCCGGTGTGGCTGGTGCTGATGTTGGTGGTGCTGTTGTAGGTGGTGCCGATGTAAGTGGTGTTTGAAGCAGGATCGCAACGGACTACCACCCGCCACCATGATTCAACATCTTCTATGGCAAGTCTACAGCCGACCAACCTGTGTAAAACCCCAGTCAAAACTCATTGCAACCTCGTCTGAGCTCAAACACCACTGCGGAGTTTGCTACACGAGTGTCAAAGGATTGGTGCCTTCGTTCGGCGTGCCGAACTCTCTCATTTGAAAAGAAAGGGGGGGTCAAACGCACCTCGAACACTTGGATCTGCTTGTGCGGAAGGTAGTCTCGCTCGGTGATGGCCTTTTCCACGGACGTCGGATCTTGCAGTTGCAACACCTTCTGCTCGAGCTCCTTGACCTTTTCCTGTGTGGGAGTAAGCAATTACGTCGGGTTTTGAGTGCCGCATATGATTTGAACGCCAGCGTGAGAATCTTCGTTTTCCGACACATTAACCGTTGTGACCACCGTACAGAGTGACAGGTAGCGTCTCCCCCCTCCACAGTGAAAATAGCCTATGAGGGGGGTAGGTAATAACAAAAGCGTTTGCTACCCCGCTACCCCCGAATAATAAAGTCCGGGGCCGTCCTACCCTCCTAAACGGCGGGAACTGAGGCTGAAACGCAGGGCGCATACTTCTGTGCTCGTCAGCAGGCGGTCCTGCCGCAGGACGTTCGCATATTTGCGTTCGAGCATCGTCGGCTCTTCCACCTGCGGTGGGGTCGCTCTCTCCGCCGCCAACGCGTCAGCTGACTGCGCGTAGCCGACGCTCCGGAGGTAATCTATGATTTCATCGTGAAGCCTTTCCCGCTTTTTGCTGGTCAGCATGCCTCGCAGGGCCGCCCTCACGCGCACCTGCACGTGCAACCCTCTCCCCTGTGTGCAATTCGAACGGTTTTCGACGGAAACCTGCGCCTCTTTTTTCTTCTAGTTCTGCCTCCGCCCCCGCGCCGCCGCCGCCGCCGCCCCCCCGTTCAATGGGACACGAATCGTCCTCTTCGCTCCTCGTACCGCCTACTTCGGGGGATCAAACTTGCACGACGCTCGAAAAACGTCAGTCTCCCGAGGAGGGGGTTTCTCTTGATTTTTGCCCCTTTTGGATGTGCGCCCCCCCACACGCTTTTCCCGCGTTTTTCCGCCCCCTTTTTCTTTGACCGGAGTACGGGGATGTTGGCGGCGCCTGCAAAGTTTTGTTGTGAAAGATGCCGTGCGCTAAGAGAGTCGCCCGCGCACTGTCAACGTGTATTCCACCCCTGTGTGTGTTTGATCGGGTTTACGCTTTGCACTGCACGCTTCCACTGTCTCCTTCGCAGCATGGAGCTTCCGAAAAGAGACGTCTCCTGATAAGTGACTCAGCCTGCGATCGTTGACCTGCTGTCAGCGTTTGACGTTTGCTGTTACAGTTTTCCTGTGGGAACCGAAGTGTGGAGGTGGGTAGATTGACACAACTTCGACTCTAACTTGTAGCCCCCGCGCACTGTTTTTGCACGAAACATGAACATCCTGTGGGCTAAAACCCCAGCCTCTCGACTTCCGCCGTGTGCCCTGGTGTGCCCCATGTCCAGCCATTGCCCCCGCTCCTTCGGAAGGTGCGGAGATCCAGCTTCCACCGAACCTGATGGAGTGGTCGAACGGTGGATGCATAAAACAACCCTGTCTACCTGCGACCGACCACACACGCGAAAGATGAAAGCAAACGCATAGAGCGAGACTTGCAGGACACTGGGCGGTTGGATAGACAAAGAAGGAGACAAGCTAGATTAGAGGAAACGGTGCAGAGAGAAGAAGGAAAGTCAGGCGTGCATTCTTTAACTTGAACAGGTGCGATCGCAGCTGTGCCGTGAAGGGGCCATGCACAGGCGCATCTAGCGATCGCAGCATTTTGACTATAGGATGCCCTCAGTCACCTTGCCGCCTAAGGAATGGGAGCTGAGGTCAACGTAGTCCGGAAGGCACGACATGCGACACGACCAATGCAAGCGAGGAAAGCTATGGACACAGCTGCTCCGCCTGTTTTCCACCAAAGATCTTCACGACAACCGGTCACCCGGAGACTATAAACCGCCGGATCCCTAAGTGAACTTGCACTCTCAAGAAAATACTCGAGGGGCTGCCTTGTGCTTACTTCGAAGGAGGCTAGAGGGGGAGAAACAATCAAAGTGGGTCTTTTTTGTTGAACGCCTACGCCCCAGATTCACCTGTGTTTCGTGTGGGCTACAGCACATTTACCTCCTTTGATGTTTTGCAGCTGGCAGCCTCCTCAAGAATTTCCTACAAAGCAGGTGCTTTTACAAAAGAACATTGCCTGTTCTAGCGCACCGTGCAGTTCTAGCGCACCGTGCAAAGCTGCGCTTCGTGCAATTGAAGCCGTGGGGAGAAGAGCCGAACCATGTCAGCAATTGAACTCAGGCATGAGAACACGATCGTTTGCGTTTTGCTCGATGCAGCAAGAGCACCAATTAGCCGGACCGGTGTACCGTGATATCGCAACTGTCTGCATGAACGTGATGAACTGTGCAGGCAATGCGATGCAGTCCCTGAACCGGCTTGACCATGTTGTAAGCAAAGTGGTCCAGCTTTGCACCTAGTCAGCGGGGCCTGCAGCAGCAGAATCGCGAACTGCCGGGCCGAAACGCAGGCTTTTAGTCTCCCGGGTGCTATTCGATGAGCGCGACTGTTGTTCACTGATTGAGCTAGCTTTTTTCTTTTTTAGAGTGAACGCTCGCTTGAACCTGGGATACTGAAGTAAAGCTTCTTTTGCTTCCGACGATGGTCGCCCAGTCAGTTGCCCGTGACGGCGTTCTTCGGCTGAGTGTTTCTCTTACTTTTTAACACGTTTCCGCGGCTCCAATTTTTACGTAGGCTCTCGTTTCATTAGCTCTTTTAACGCCAGCATCTCCTCCATCCTCTCTTTGTTCGGTTGTTTGGATGTTTAGGTTCTTCTTTCCACTCATTCGTTCTCGAGGATTGTATGTAGCCTGCCGGGCCTCGTTGTGAGGCGGGATAGTGTGCTGTGATTTGTACCCGGATTTGCAGTGTCGGGTATGCCTGTGCTGTTGTTGTCGAAGCTCGCAGTACCCATCTGCTCGGCTGCAGGATCCCCACACAGAGGACTTAACGAACAAAACCGGCACGCCTCAATGTGGGCGGTGCGCATCCCGCAGGTGCTTGGCAGCATGTCACGCCGGAATGTAATGAGCCTTCCTTTCCGTCAGCGATCCCGCGGTGAACAGAACTGGCGGGGTAATCTTAGTTTCACGTTTTATCAACGCGGCCTTCATGGGGGCCTAAAAACAAACTAACGGTACACGTCGATATCAAGCATGTCGATGCCAAGCTACCTGCAGAATCGCGGACAGCGGGTCAAGGCTCCCAACCTTTCCCGGGCACTGTGCACACTCCGACCCAAGACAACCGAAGACAAAATTTGTGACACCCATCAATACAAGAATCTCAAACAGCTATCCTCCGGCAGTTGTCCACTTGTAGCAGAGAGAGAGCGCTGTGAAATGGTCATGTACACCGTGATACACGGAAAGATGGCTGATAGACTGTGGCAGTATGTGGTTACAATGTCTAAGATCAAGGCAACAATCTGCATACCGCGCTTTTGCCTCATCAGCATGTCTCGATCGACTTGTAACCAGGACGTAACATGGCGTACTTGAGTTAAGGACCAGTATTTTAGAGTCTCCGGATGACCGTTTAGGCTAGGAGTGGAGAAACGGTAAGAAAGTAGGGGAAGGGGGGGGGGGCAGCGCTCTTGTTAAGGATCAGCCACTTTGGCCGGATGGCCGGATAAACTAGACCCCCCCCCCTCCCCCCCCCCCCCCCCCCCCCTCTACAGTGCAGTTGCCTTGGAGGCTGGGTGGTCAAATTCTCTAAGGTGAAATGGTCAAAATTCCCTGCCAAAAGTGGGCCCACAAAAATTTTCCAAAGTGTGGTATTTGGGGTATTTGGGGCAAAAAAAAAATTTTTTTTTTCTGACCGCCCACCGTGGTGACCACCTTAGAGTGTGACAGGTAGCGTCTCCCCCCTCCACAGTGAAAATAGCCTGAGGGGGGGGGGGTCAGCCGGCTGATGGATGGATGGATGGTTCTTAACAAGATGCCTGGGGGGGGGGGGGGGGGGGGGGTCAGCCGGCTGATGGATGGATGGATGGTTCTTAACAAGATGCCTGGGGGGGGGGGGGGTGTTGATCGTATTGGGTGATTTCTTGTTACGTCGTGATACGTGTCCCTAACGCGTTTTATGGAGTGCAGTCCAGGAGGTGGACTGGGGGCTATGACGATCCTCTTTCAACACGGCTACAGCACGAGGATGCAACCTTGCTTTGGCTGTGCAGTCAGCCATCACAGGGCCTGGACTTACTGAGGAACCTGACACAGCTGTGAAGAAGTCGAACATTTCCGGAGTTGACTTGTGAGAAGCAATTTTGGGTCCTTCGCTTGAACAACGTTTACACCGTAGCACTATTCCGTTGACTTCGTCGAAGCTTTCATGCGCAACCGTTGTTCCGGAAACGTTGTTCCCTCAGTGCAACCGCACCCCGGCTGCACATCCCCCCAAAATACGAAAATGGCTACGGCAAGAATTGTTGAGTCGTAGTTCTCAACGAACGGATTGAAGTAGTCTTCGTTTTTTTTTTTTTTTCCCGACGACAACTAGTGTCAGACTAGCCTACCCGAAGGCAGTTGATTCCTTTAGGCAAGATTTCTCTACCGGCGGAAGTTGTTTGGGTTAACGCCTTTTTTTTTTTTTTCTCAGCTCACGAAAGGGGGGGTCGGTCCTGCTGCCCCGGGGAGGTCCAGCCTCAGAAGCTGCAGTTGAAGAGGTGTGCCCGAGTCACAACCGAAACGCGTGCAAATGCACCTGCTTCTTTAACTCCAGCTTCTGAGGCTGGGCTCCACCGCGGGTGTGAGGTTTTCTGACTCCGGCGGGAACACAAGTGAGCCTAAGCTCGAGAGGTCTCGTCAACGATTCCCTGCAGTATTTTGCATACTTTCAACGAAACAGCTGATTCCTCTGCAAAGGGCCCTGCGGGGGCTCTGGGCCTCCCCGACGTGCTGATCCCGCTGCTGAAACAGGGAGGCACCGACAACAGTAGCAAAGTTGTTGCATTAGTGTGTGGTCCTTTTTAAGATGGTTTGTGTCTGGCGCTCTCTCTCTCCCTTAGGGTTGCCGCCCGAGAGAACCGGCGTGTGAGCCGAAACTCGACGCCGGTCTCTCCGGATTGCACCAAGAGAGTTGAAGTATGGCTAAAGAGAACTTCGCGGCGGATCACAAAGCACCCGCCCTGCACAAGGCACGCGCCCAAGACCCGTGCATGGCTACCGTAGCACCCTTCATGTTTGCCTTTTCCTCGGATGCTACGGTCGGGAAGGGGCTTCAATGTAGTTGGAAAAACATGTTCCCCTTCCCGCGTTCTGCGTGTGGAGTTGCCACCGGGCAACTGCCGCAGCAGCCGCAAACCCTTGGCTCGCTTTCGGGAGGTGTCGCTGCTCACCTACCAGTGTGTTCCTTGTTAGTGTGATTGTCAGGCCTTCGACTACCCTGAGCATCGCACTATACAGGGAGGCACCGACAGCAGGACTGCGCACCCGCAACTTTCCCACAACAACTACATTGTGGCTTCTCTTTTGCCCATTGAAAATGGGCAATACTCGATGTCATGGAAGGATTGAATTCTCACACGTCATGCGCCGTAAATATTGTCTGAGCCACGTTGTGGGAAAGCTGTGGGTGCACAGTACTGCGGACAACAACGGAAGGGAGGTATCGCCATTCAGCAGCCAGCCTTGACCAGGTTGCAAAACCATATTACCATCGGTGCTTTTGACCCCTCGCAGTGGGGGCCTCTGAAGGCGGTATAAAACCCTGGCCGGCGCATATTGTATAAAAAGGACAACAAAAAAAAAGAAGAAATGCCCCTCCGCAAATGACAACGGGAGATGACAAGGGGGGAACGTTCACGTTTTTCTCCTGGTGACAGGTACGTGTCAGACGAGAAATGGTGCGGGCAAGTTGCTTGTGTTGTGATGAGATGGTTTCCCACGCACGCGGGGACGGGATTGAAGGCCTATGAGGACAATTGCCAGGCAGAGTTTGTGCTTGCCTCCACTAACGACGTTTAAACATTCGAAGCTGGGTGGCAAACCCAACTCCGACTATCTTCTGAGGCTGGACCCCACGGTGTATCGGATGCGAACATTTTCGGAGTTGGGCTTCCACTCATAAACGAAGTAACGGACGATCAGCTTCAACTGACCGACAACAATTAAATAACTCTTGTTCATTACGACATGAACCTGTTTGGGGGAGAGTCCCCTGCATTAGCGCGTTTTCGTTGGCTTCGTTTAACCTTTCACGTGGACTGTTGTTCCAGAAGTGTCGCCTTTTTTCAGAGTGAAAGTTTTTCAGAGTTATAGTTCGCCTGAGAATCGTGTGTTTAGGCAGAACACTGCCTCTGACGGCTGATGGATGCTTGATGGGGGAAGGGAGGGCGGTTGGTGGCCGCGAGCCAAAGCCAAGTCCGCCGTCAGAAGCAGTATCGGTGTCCGAGTCAGAGCCAGCCGTCGAAGGGGGGGGGGGTTTGCGGTTGCGGACCGGTGCTTGGACCGGAAGGAGCCTGGCGAAGCAGGGACGGTCGTAAGCGGGGCACTTCCACCACAGTTGCGCTGCAATGTCCTGGACGTTACTGTTGCTACCTCTGCAGCCACGGCGGGCGCTGGACTGCAGCGGAGGGAGCGACGGCCTCCCGCATGGCTGGTTCTGTCGATCCATCGTGGGAATGCTAAGCGCGTAACGAACCACCCACCAGGAAGGTGTCGGGCACCGGATTCCAAAGGTTTTCAATAAGTCTTTGACCGCGCTACCCTGAGCCCAAATCCTGGACGTGGTTACAGGTGGAAAACTTGCAAATGATCATGATCAGAAGGTCCTACTTGGGCGGTTCAGTTTCCTCACACATTGCATGTGGCTAAAAAAGAAAAGTTCCCACCCACCCACACCGGTTTGCTTGTCTCTTTTTTCGTGTCCGCGTTCAGCGCAAAGTCCAGGGGACCTGGGTTCCCGCTCTCCGTCCCCCGTGACCTCCTGGGCTAGCCTCCCGTTCAAGCGGCTCTCTCCTTTGGTTGGAGCGGCTTTCCTGTACATCCGTCTTAGCTTTTCATGAACAACTGTCCTTCCGGAAATGTTGGCTTGCTGTTAAAAATACTCTGGACGAACGGAGAGCATTTTGTGTTGTTGTGCCATGGGTTGTTTGAGTTTTGCGAGCGTTGAAGAGCTGAAAATGTGGGTACATCAAGCTATTTTACGATTCGCACTAGCGCCGTCGAGTATTTTGTGCTCTGACACCTCACTCCGCAAACCAGGACATGCACCCCACAATTCATCGAGCAGTCTGTCATGTACAACAGGTGCTTTACCACCAAAACTCTCGCTGTCCGTCGGGGAGACACAAAACAACTGCAAAGTGGGTCTCTTCTGCCGAACGCTTACGCCCAGCAGTAAACCCAGATTTGCATGTGGTTCGTGTGTGTACTGCAGCAAATTCCACCTTTGAGATATGGAAGATTTTTGCATTAGTGTGGGGAGTCACCGACACGTTGATGCGTAACCACGCAAAAGATATTGCAACTTGCGACCTCCTTGAGTAACTCTTGCAGCCGGTGCTTCAACCACTGCTTCTACAAAAAAAAGACTCGAGCGGGAACAGAGTTTTCGTCTGCGTTTACTTTTTCCTCTGGGGTGGGGCAGCGGGTGAGCGGTTGACTTGGAATGTGTTGAAAAAAAGGGGGTTTTATTAGCGTTTATTGCGGTCTAAAGATATCTGTGGCGATGGCCTGCGTGCGAGTCAGTCCTAACTAGTGTGATAGCCTACGATAGCCTGTGCTATAGACCGATGGACTCTGGTTAGACAGCAGGCAGTTCGATGCACTTCCACGATATAGGGGGTAGACTGGCTCGGACAGGGGCCCACACACTCTGAAGCTCGCCCTGAACGCAGCGCCTGGCCGTAGGATGCTGTGGTGTAACAACGGCAGCTAGCATCAAGCTTTCTTCCAATCGAGGAGTTTGGTCAATTCATTCGGCCAGACGATGCCGTTCATTGACGAAGCCGGTCCATCTCCTGATAGACCGCAGCGTGGTACTAAATTGCATGCAAACGTCTCCCCCCCGCAAACGTAACACGAGCCCGATGGACCGTGATAAACTCTGCAATACGGTACCAGGAAATTCTACGCAGCTCCAGATGACAGGGATGGACCTGATAGACCGTAGTGTAACGGTGCGCCGTGGTAGACAGTGACAGGCAACGCAAAGCAGTTTTAGGGAATTGAGGTGGGTCGGCGGCTACTATTGGCCGAATAAATAAAGAGAGAGAGGGCAGGGACTATCTCCGGGATAATCAGCTGCGCCGTGGTGTAGCCTTCTTTCGCAACTGCAAGCTAGCAAATGCGAGGGCGGGATCGGAGACAAAAAGGACTTCAAAACGCAGACGAACAGACCAGAAGGACTCAGGCCATGGGCACCGAGCAAACAGCCACTTTTTTCTCCTTTTTAATGGCCACGCGAACAGTTGGGACATTTCCGGAAGTGGCGACCAGCATCAACTAATGGTGCGAATGATAAATGCGTTTCCGCATACACCGAATGAGGGCGCACTGAAACGCAGTATTGTACTGACCTTTGTCGTCTTTATACGGTGGAGCAGAGACTAAGATTGCAATGCGCAACACAGAGGAAAGAGTGCGAGGAAGTAATCCTGCGAGCTGGAAGCAGCGTGACTCATACGCTAAGTACCCTGTGAAGAAAGACACAGACCTTCCAGTTAGTATTGACCGGGATACTCTCAAGGACTTCCGGCCCCGAACGTAGTCGACACAAATGTTGCAACAATTCAAAAACCCTGCCTCGGATTCACAGAACAGACCTCATGATCAACTTTCCATGCACAACCGTTGCTTCCGGAAATATTTTCTAGCGTTTATTATGGTTTAGAGGTTCGGTGGTTTAGGGTCTCCGATTGACCATTGAGGCTGTGAGGCGGGTAGTATGAGGGAAGTGGGTATGATTAAACACTTTAACTACGGCTAGCTAAATTTGTAAGTGTTGCGACCGACACCAAGAAGAAATTCGCTTTGAATTTAGTCTTGGGCCCCATGCGCATGCATATTCATGATTTCCCTTTAATATCAGACCCACTATCGAAAGGAGATACTCGAGGGACTGCCTTGCACATATCCCGACGGAGGCTTGAGGGAGAAATGTGAAAACGGGTTTTTGCCTAGAGGCTTTTCGTGTTATTTTGAAAATGCTTTGAGCTGTCTTTGTGTCTGTGCTTTCAGTCGTCTTCTTAACCATGGTTAAGTGCGCAAATGGTGTCAGCCGAAGCTCGTAAAGCTTAAGAAACAATACAACTGCGAAGTGGGTTCTTTTTATTGAACGCTTTCCAGCCACTAAACGCAGATTCACCAGCGTTTCGTGGGCTGCAGCAGATTTCGCAACTGGCAGTCTCCTCAAGTATTCCCTACAAAGGTGCTTGTACAAAAAGAAAAGAAAAAAATGCGATGTGGGTGTTGGAGGAATCTGAGCAACCGGCCACTGCGGCGCGCGGCACTACACCGTGCTCCCCGGGGAAGGCGGGGTTTTGGCTCAACGCCGACTCGTGAAGTCTTTTTTTAGTACTAACAATCTTGTGGGTTGCCCTTCAATGTATTGTGGAGGCTAAAAAGACGTAGGCAGCGTGTTTTGGTGGTTGATCAGAATTCCTTACCTAGGGTAAATACAAGTGGGAAAACGATCAACCGGCACACACAAACAAAACGAAGCGCCTGTCTTTTTTAGCGTTTATAGTGGTTTAGAGGTTCGATGTTTTAGGGTCTCCGGTCGACCATTGAGGCTCCCTCATCAGCGCAGGACCTGAGCACCCGGTGGGCCAGGTACCCCCAAATGACAGATTTCTTCCCAACCCCGGGATTGGGGGTAGGGAAAGGATCCCCAGTCCAGGCAATGTAAACTGTTGAGTGCCGGTCTGCACACTCAAACTACCTTAATAACTTAAGGACGAACTACCACTATAGTGGTAGCTTATTCAAAAAGAGTTCAAAGAGGTCAAAAAATGGTCGAAAGTGGTCGCTTCATCGGAAAGACCTGACACAAATCTTTTGAAATGCGCCTCTTTCATCGGGCAGAAATCCTGCTTCGAGCTCTCAACGGATACCTGAGGTTTGCCATGGAGCCCGCCCTTCCCCAAGTCAACTCACCCCTCCGTGCTAAGGGGTTAACCCCCTCACGGACGGAGGGGAGGTTGCCCAGGACGCCAGTATCCGAACTTTAGCTCCTGGCTTCTTCAACATAAATATATGGGGTAAAGGGGGGGGGGGATTGCAAGAACGTGCTTGGAATGGGTATGTGCTCAACACCGCACTGGTCCCGTCTGCGCCGTGTTTCGGTCCTTTAAGCCACGGACACATAAGGCGGACCATCATCAGCGTGCAGACAGGACAGCGGTGTGAGTCTGGTTTGTCAGGCGGCTGTTCGTAGCTCGTCACAGCCAGGACCACCCGTGCTACTAGAGCACAGGCGAATCCGTCACGGGGAGAAGGCCCCTACAACCGTGTCTGAGCAATCAGTTAAAACCCCGGGGGGAGGGGGTCGAATAATAACAGTTATTTGACACACGTCTGGTGCTCTAAAAAACACTACTACTATTTGATCCTGCTACTGTTCGGCTGCCCAGAACCTTTTTTTATTATTCGACCCCCCCCCTTTAGGCCCTTTAGGTATGGTAGGCGCGCAAATATATGGTAGGCTGCTCGGGGCATCGGGACTTTTTCCACGCAGACGCCTGGCGCCTTGGCTACAACATGAGCTCCATGTCGTGGAAAGGCGCAACTCGGGCACCTCTCGGATGTTCCTCATCGTCACGACGCCGCTGATCCACGTCGCAGCGCTGTACGCCCTGGTCTCGGCGAACTTGGACCACTAGGGACGCAAGCGCATCGGAACCGGAGCGAGTCTTTGCCTTTTAAAAAACACCTTCAGTCGGTCCGATCCGCGCAAAGTCACGAGCTCTCTTGTTTTCCTTTTTCTTTTCCGCCGCTACATCTTCTTTTTTATAGTGAGGGACTTCAAAGTTCATGTAAAAACAAAGTACCCTGCGGGTCAACTAAGTACGGTCGAAGCCCTCGTTCAAGAGGGTCGGTGTGGTATGTTTTCTTTTCCTCGCTCACGCATGCATCAGGCACCACCCATCCCCAGGGCCCATTTGGTATGTAACGCGCTTTTTTCAAAAGCCCTAAAAAAGAGCACCTGTTGCAGACCTGTCGCTACATGGCGCTCCACGTTCCCGCGGGCAGTTTCTTTCTTCTTTCTTAGTACTTGCGGGTTGCCCTTCAATGTATTGTGCAGGCTAAAAAGACGTAGGCAGCGTGTTTTGGTGGTTGATCAGAAGAATTCCTTACCTGAATATACACAGGGCAAATACAAGTGGGAAACCGATCACCCGGCACGCACAAACAAAACGAAGCGCCTGTCTTTCTTCGTCGTTCTATTGTTCGTTCCCGGTTTTGGACCTGCGGCGCCGGACTAGACTGGTCCAGTGGCTCGAGGGGCTGCCTTGCGCATACTTCGAAGGAGGCTAGACGGGAGAACCAATACAACTCGTGTAAAAACGATGAACACGCTTTTCTAAACAAAAGCACCTGCTGCAACATGTCCCTTGTCACGCACTGGCGAGACATGCGCACGGTGACGAACGACCGGGTTCGTTTTGAAATCAGGCTATGTGCGAGTACTATTTTTCCCTTCAAGAACTCACCGGGGCTTTTCTGATGTTGTCAATGTACGCCGGTCTTTGCCCCCTGCTGCATTTCGCAGCGCCAGCTGCTTTTTCGACGACTAAACAACTCACGGTCCAGAAAGTGCATTGTTTGCCTACAGCTAGCGTGCAACCGTCGGCATGAGCGGTATGAGTCAGAAAGCAATCTAGCCAGGAGCAACACAAGGGTGGATCTGCGCAGCGGAAGAAGCCATAAGAGACATCGGGATCAAGAGCTGCACAAACGAAGTGAACGAAGTTCTGCACAAACTTATACTGCGGGAGCGGAGGAAAGTGCGAAACACACAAAGACCGACACAGGAGCAACTAACAACTGCCCCCCCCCCCACTACTCGGAAAGAAGTGCGTATTGTTAGAAGACGAGACAACTTCGAGCTCACTCATCGTTGCTCTGCGGTCGACAAGCGAGTACAGTACGACCAGTCTCCTTTTGCTCTTTAGCTGTGTCGTGCGTTGTGTGTGTAAAGTAGGACCCTTCAGGAACGAAAGTGTAGCTTTGCTTCAGTATCGTAGTTGTTAAGCGTGCAGGCGGGTAGTTACGCCTCAGCAGTCTCACACGGCGGGCCACGGCTGTGGTGCGGTGGCTAGAAATAGAAATAGAGGCACCTCCTCGACTTTGAGCGTCGCAAGCCGAGATGTGCAGGATTTCATTGTGAGGTCTCCGCACCCGGCACTGCCGGAGGACGGGTACCAACCGCCGCCCTTCTCAGGTCCCGCACCGGACGAATGGCGCGGTACTCGTTGTCCAGCTCGCGTGGCGTGGAGAAGGGTATTACGACCTTGAGCTTGGTTTGTCGGGTGCCGGAGAAGTGGGTACCATTCAATTTTTCTTGCCGTGCACGATCGCAGATCTTATCCAAAACCCCACAGCCCTGTTCATGTCAAATTGTGTTTGCCTGTGCTTGAAAATGCAAGACATCCGTGGCCACCAGGCGACACTGCTGTCCCTGTACAAGGTAGCCATGCTGTCCGGCGGCAAACACACGGGCATGGCGCAGAAGCTTGCTTTCTTGGGGTTAACGGGGTGATCACCCTTGCGCAAACCCGGCAAAACTCGCAACTGATGACACCAATTCTGCTTGCGTTTTGTGCGAGCAAGTCAATCAGCCGAATTGTTCAAGGCTTCAGCACGGGGGGTGGAGGAGAAGGGGGGACGCGGGGCAGGTGCTCGAGGCCGTTGCTGCTGGGCACCGGCACGACCGGCATCATCTCCGCGCCGCAGCTGGCCGCGGTCGCCGACTCCGTCGGGCCCAAAGGGCGGCCGCCCGCCGCGGCCGTGACCGCAGGCACTTCGGGGTCGCCGCCCCCGCTGCCACGGCACAGCAGCCCGCCGCCGCACAGCCGCGTGACGGTGCACGACGGGCCCTTGCAGCACAGGCACCACGCGCACAGCAGCAGCACCAGCGCCGCGACGATCGAGGCGCCGGCTATTATGTACGTGCCTGTGTCCGTCAGCTTGCAGCGGCCGACGTATGGATTTTCGTCGCGGACGCACGTGTAAAAGGGGCAGCTGTCGGTGTTTGGAGTGCATGCAAGGCAGTTCAAGTGAATGCCGGTTCAGTGTAGAAGGGACAGTCGTGTGCCCAACACGACACCTGCGTTAATGTGTAACAGATGTCCCGCCCAGCCAAACTCCCCACCTGACTGTGCTCCAAACTAGGATTCGCAAGCCGAAGCCCGTTTGGCGCTGGAAACGGATAAGCTACGGATCCGAATACCCTAACCCCACAAGGTAGTATTCGATAAGTAAAGCAACAACAAGAGTAGTGGACTAACGGTAGGGCGGAAGGGACGGCTGCTTTTCCTTGAAATGGTTCAGTGTAGAAGGCACGGCCGCACTCCCCATGATACTAATGGTGCAATGCAGAATGGACAGCTGTTCGTGCAGCTGTGTGTGTACGTCACGGTTTGTTCTGGCCTGAAAGTCGCGGCAGAGACGGCGACGCACGGGGTTCATCCTTGTGGCGAAGCCGTAAAATGACAAACCCCTGGTCAGGCTGCTGACTAGACGCGGTTAAACGAAGCCAGCCCCACAAGTTTCCCGACAAGCAGCTGCTCTTTTGTGTCTACTCCGAACACACTTGATTTGTGTGAGGTGCAGGAGCGAATGTTCGGGTGAATTACACACCTGCAGAGTTCTCCGTGATTGCTATCAACCATATAGCAAGCATCCGCGTTGAGGTCAGCGAGGTAGTCGTTGCTTTCGACACATGCCGAGACAGAGTGGACCACGGCTAGCAGTAGGAGCACGGTTGCGAACACCGGGTATGGGTTGCTTTTCCCTTGCAGAACGAAGGCCCCCATTGAGGGGCTACCTGTCAACGCTTAAGACCAGCAAAGCCTTTCGCCGCTCTCGGAAGGAGCCCCCGGCAAGCCTGGGTTGTCTCCAACCTCTTTCCTCTTGGGTGCCCTTCGTTTATGTGCTTACCCGCAGACGGCGCGGTTCTGGTCGGCGGTCAGGTTGTCTTTTGTTTTGTTTTTCCGTCTTTCAACCCTAACAATTGGTCTGGACTCGTGAACTCAATCCGAAAAGTGCATAAACTAAACGTGATGACCGGTGACACGGCGCAACGTCCGTGACGCCGTGTTGCAGGTAGCAAGGAGAAATATCCTACATAACTCGTCGAGGAAATACGAAAGTCGCATCCGTGAGGTCATCTTTACATCACTCGGCATCCTGGGGACAAATAGTCTTGGCAGGGGGATCTTGTCCGCTAGCTCAGCATTCACTGAGAGACTCGTACGAGCAAGAATTTAACCGGCACGGCTCGTCGAGGAAATACTGTTACCACCTCGAAGCCGGTCGTATCCCGAAGGAGCTTGCCTCAATGAACGCCGGTTCAACCACGTTTCTGCTCCACTGGAAGCTAATCGGCGTGCCTGCCATTCATGCACCCTTCGTGTCACTTTGAACGCGCAATTCTTTTACAATGCTGTCAGCCTGAATAGATGACCGCAGCGCGCACTTTCCTGAGAAACTCGAAAGGAACGCGTAGCCCTTTAATACAATAGAGGGTTGGCACAAGAACAGGAAACAAGTGGATTGTTAGGCGATGGGTGCATCCATGGGAGAGCACGCAAGAAGTACCGGGTGTACTCACGTTGTGTCCGGCCTGCCATGGGCAAAGCAAACGGACCAAGCCGACCAAGAAGTAATAAGGCTGTGGAACTTGCACGGGGTAGGTGAGCGGTATCCAGCTGTACACGGTGCGCTAGCCGTTGGAAAAACAATGGAATGACTAGTCATCTTTCTAGTCAAAATGGCTTACTAGTGCCACTAGTAAGAATGATTAGTGGCACTTGTCCTATGAGTATGTAGTCAGATTTATGACCAGTAAGATCACTTGTAAATGACTAGTGAATGGCATGACTAGTGTATCGTGAGTACACCCTCTTCGTGGCGCAGGCCCTTCTTCCCCGTTTGGCGGCCTGACGTGCCTGCTGGTTTGGGTTGATTGAATGCACCGCAGCATTCATAAAGCCTGCCACTTTCTACTACTGCATGTACAGTGCACGGAGAGTCCAACGGAAATGCCGTCTCCATGCATCCGCAAGACCTTGTCACTTTCATGCACTTAAAAATTGCGCAGGAGCATTGGTGCACACGATGCGTGATTGCCCTCGATATACCGCACCCCGCTTTCGTCGAAAACAAACAGGCCCTGGATACAGCCATCGAGGAAGACGAAGGAGAAAGAGAGAGAGAAAAGGAACAAAAGGCAGCGAACCCCGTTTTCCTTGTCCGTTCATATTGTCGCGCTGCCTCGTACTGGGGGACGAAAGTAAACAACATAAAGAGAGAGAGAAAAAGAGAGCGGAGTAAGAAATCAGGGACCATCTCCCCGGGAAGCTCCCGGTCGCCAAGGTTACTAGGGCGGGCGTGTGGTCGTTTCGTATGCTGCGAGCTTGCAAGCCGGGCTCTATTACGACAACATCAATGCTTTGGCGCAGCCGATGGGGGGCGTTCTGGCTGGCGGGCCGGTCTCCACGCCGCCTAATGACGTGCTGCCGTCTCTCCCCTTTTTCGTGATTACAAATTATTGTAAACACGAAAGAGAACGCTGGCAGCGTGTAGACTAGCCACTACCAACCATATTCACTCACAAACAGGCTAATCCTCCCCCACGTACAAAAGGGGAGGGGGGGGGAGGCAAGCGATTTTTGATGGGAAACGTCAGCCTCCATCGCGTGCATGTCTTTCCCTCCTCTGTTCGCGCACTCTTTCCGCTGCGATGGACCCTCGTCGCCGGGAAAAGGATAAGTCGGTGTTTTTTTAGAGTTGAAGTTCGCTTGAGAATCCGGGGTGTTCGAGAAATTTCTTCGTGGAAATGTTTGCACTTCCATCGTGGGTTATACGTTTGAACTCCTTTGATTTCGGCACAAGCTGAGCGCTTGTTCGAAACAGACGTTGTACGTCGCTGCTTTTTTTAATCTCACTTTCAGCTTTAGAAGATCGGTATCAACCGACTAATACACAAACTGCAGCACAGGGACGTCTCTCTCTTGCGCGATCGTCCGGCGTGGCTACATGTGTGGCTGAATCCCCGGACCCATACACACTTGGGCCATATTACCATACCCCCCCCACACGGGGCTACAGAGCCTGTGGCATCAAGCGGTCTTGGGGGAGGACAGATGGATCGTTACGAACTTCTTTTTCTTTTTGTCGAAGACGCCAGAACCAGAACGTATGTGCTGCGGCGATTGGAGTATACTCGGAGGCTAGAGGAGGAGAAAACAATACAACTACAAAGTGGATCGTTCTTGTTGAACGCTTACGCCCGTCATTAAATCCAGCTATACCTCTGTTTCTTTCGTGTGGGCTACAGCACATCTACCTCCTTTGAGATTGAAATATTGTTGCGATTGTGGGGAGTCATCGGCGTGTTGATACCACACCTTTCTTTGAGATTCGCAACTGGCTCTCCTCAGGTATTTCCAAGCAGGTGCGCATACAACCAAAGAATGACAAAGTACTACGACAAGGACGAACCGGTCGGTGCGATCTCAGTCCTCCGGGGTCTTCGTTGTTTCTGTAGTGCATCTCCCGTGCGGACGAATGCCCGTGGTGCGTTGGCTGGGATATTACTCGTCGACATTCTGGAGTTCTACTCAATTTCGAAGAACCCAACTCGACACATCGGCACTGGAAGTGCAAACAACGGGACAACGCGGGACAAACATGCGAAGCAGACTGAGTGAAGCACATGCGAAGCAGACTGAGTGCTGCACAAGCGAAGCAGATTGAGTGCTGCACAAGCGAAGCAGACTGAGTGCTGCACAAGCGAAGCAGACTGAGTGCTGCACAAGCGAAGCAGACTGAGTGCTGCACAAGCGAAGCAGACTGAGTGCAGCACATGCGAAGCAGACTGAGTGCAGCTTGGCCTGAAACCAGAAGTCTACGCAACCGACCGGAAAGCACTAATTCATCCTCGTTTCCTTTCATCGAGCAGCACTTGCATTCGAAGCTCCCGAAGTTAAACATGAAAGTCACGAAACACCCCTCGGGCTGTATTGCGGCTTTGGAAACCAAATAAATCATTGTCAGGCAGGCCGAGGCTAGCAGAGAGAAAGTGTGGCAACTAATTTTCAACCCCGAGTGTGGTAGATGCGGCGACCATGCTTCCAGGCCCTTTCGGGTGTAGTTGCGGCAAATTATGAGATTTCCAGAGTTCGAGTCTTCATGCGGTGAATCTCCCTTTTGCCGCATGCGACTTCTAGCTACGTAAGATCTCGTCGACCACGGCAGCTTAGTCTATTCCAAAGGCTAGACTTCGAGCATGAGATCTAGCTACATGAGGCGATCTCGTCGACCACGGCAGCGTAGTTTAGTTCCAAAGTCTGGCGACCGGTTCTCAGCGACCTAGCCTTCGAGCATGAGTTCTGGCTACATAAGGCGATCTCGTCGATCACGGCAGCTTAGCTTAGTTCCAAAGGCTGGCGACGGGGTTTGAACGTCCCCGCCTGAGAATCCTCGCTTCGCCGGTGTGACTTCGAAGCAAGCTCGGCAACGCGTTGGAGAGGCTGGTTCAGCTGCAGCATTCCCGACCCCGAAAACCTCTCCTCTGGCGGCTTCTGTTCAAAACGGAAAGTCGTGGGATTCGTTGGTGCGCCGGGTAATTTTTAGTGCACATTCATTCCCCGCTCCTACCGGCCTTTTTAGTGGCCAGGCTTCAGGCAGGTTAGCCGAGCAGTCAAGGCCACCGTCTATAGACTTCTAAATATTTCCTCGGGTTGTCGTTCTGGGGCCGGCCCGGAAGTAAACCCAGCAGGAAACAGGGGGGAACGACCTTCGGGGTCACGACAGACGTTGTACAAGTTGTCACGGGACAGATACCCGCACTAGCGACTGCGTTGGACCTGGGAGTGCTTCATCTTGACGCGCTGGATTCGTTTCTCCACTCTGGCCGCTCGATTGTCTCCATTCGCTCTACCAAGAGATGAACTCATCAAGTTCATGCGGACAACTTCTCGACGGGTACCACACTCCTTTTTTTTTGAGTTTCGAAGACCTTACGTTGCGCGTTGGCAGTACTCACAGCCGGTCGACCTGCCCTGCGCCAGTCGTGAACGGTTACAAAACTCCTTCAGAAAGGGAGCTTTGCGTCACGCGGCGGCGACCCGTTTTGCTGGCGGCGTGCCTCGCGCTCTCTCTGGGGACGTAGCTTCGATGTGCGCCCGCGGCGTTTTCGGCAACTTCATCCCCGGGCCTGGAGACGGCGGATTGGGCGGGATCGGGACGATCGGGGGCCCACCCCCGCATTGCCGGGAAACCAGTGTGAAGGCTTCCTCTTCCGAAACGCCTTTCAAGTCTTTCCGGTGCGCCTTCAGCCAGTACGAGAACACGTCCTTGACCTTCGAGTACGGGGTTTCGAGCGTGCATTCGGCCAAGGTTGTGTGGCCGTCGTCGGTCACCTTCTTCAAAATCTTCACCATCTCGTCCTTGAAGCTTTTGATCGCCAGCCGAAGCCGCTCCAGCTCCTCCTGCAGGCCCTCCCAATTGGAAGGATCTCCCTGGAACTCGGCAGCAGAGAAGTCACCCGTCGAGATCTTCGTCCACTTCCCCGTCACCTGGTTTTGTTCCATGACCCCATGGCTCCGGGCGAACGCCATCTTTGAGGCAACCTGTTTGCTAAGGGTGCTGCACAGGTCGGCCCGCAGGTCGTGCAGCACGTCTTGCGCCTTCCGCAGCGTCTTCAGGCTAGTGATGTTCGACTCATAGGTGTACGTGCCGTCAAAGGGGTAATGCCCGGCGATCTTCAGCTTGCTGAACAGTTCAATCATCTTCGCTCGCATCGTCATGAACTGCTGCGTCGTGTACGTCCCGATATCACCGAGCTTCGGAGCTCCGGAGGCGACCCTGTTAGAAGAATTATTTCCGTCCGTTTGTGTAGAAAATACTCGACGTAGCTGCTTCGACTCCGAATGGAAGGGGGGAAATATAGAGGTAAGGGGCAAATACAATACAAACACAATCTGATTTGTTCTTCGCTTACACCACCGTGTGTTGTTTTCTCACTCAGGACTTTTGACCTGTTGTGTTTGTGTGATTTGTCGTGTAGGGGTAGACCCGCATGACCTCACGTCCGTTCAACACGTGGTTCGGTAGTTACAGCGCTTTGGATCCCTTCTGTTCTTTGTCGGGCAGCATCGTCGAGCATTTCCTTTCAAGCTGGCGCTTATGTAAAAATAATTGCTTGATCGTTGTAGCCCACGAGTCTCTTCCGCAAAGCGGAAGATACAACTTTGAAGTCGTTGCCAAATTGAGTTGATTAATTGCGACAATACTTGTTTCCACTACAATACATTGCACGTCTTTGAATGTAGGGCTTTTTATCTAATAGCCACCTGCTAACTTTTTATTTAGCTTATAGCCACCTAAAGTAAAACTTTTTAATTAGCTTATAGCACTTTCAAATCTTTTTATTTAGCTTGTAGCCACAAAAAACTTTTTATTGGGAAAAACAAATTCCCTCTGGTGGAAATGGCTTGAGGAGCGTGACGATAAATTTCGTTTATTTTTTGACAGGATTCCGTTGTGTTTACACAGGCCGGACAAATAAACGAATTTATTTTTTCCGATCTCGGAATTTATTTTGCGCCGCCAGCTATTTTCAGTCGAAACAAATAATAGCTATTTATTCACCGAGAGAAAAGTCGTTTTCTTGCACGAGGTTTTCCAGATTGCCACGAGAGCCCGCAGGGCTCGAGTGGCAATCTGGAAAACCGAGTGCAAGAAAACGACGTCTCGAGGTAAGAAGATTGCTTTACTGCCGCATCACCTGACTTTTCTGCGTCCGAGAGAGCTACGCACAGGGTGTGGGAGACGCCGAAGGCCAAGAAAGATGGCGTGCCACACACCAGCTACTGGCCAAGTTCCTGTCGTGTACAACAGCACAGTCGGCTCACACAGTGTACGCTGCACGTCAGCATCCCAAGTTTCCATGGCACTGGCGGTCTCCGACTCCTGCTCCGCATCCTGCAACGAATGAGCTGGTCCTGCCATTCGAATCATTCTTCCGTTCGCTCAGTAGTGTCAGATCATGCGCGTCAACCTTGTCCCTTGCTGGCACTGTGACTTCCACAGGAATGCACCTGAATTGCCCACGAAGACACCGGATTGCCCACGAATGCACCTGTATTGCCCACAAAAGCACCTGGAAACCAAAACTGCTATGCGTGCAAGAAAAGTAGTTATGCGTGCAAGAAAAGTAGTTATGCGTGCAAGAAAAGTAGCTATGCGTGTAAGAAAAGTAGCTCTCAAGGATGCAGAAAAGTCAGGTGACAGGCAGTAAATAAAATTTATTGTCCCTAGGGAAATAAATTCGTTTATTTTTCCGACTGAAAATAGCTGGCGGCGCAGAATAAGGTCGTAGGCAGAAATCTGTAGGGGAGACCCCTCGCAAAATTTTTTTTCTCCCTGTGGTGAGTGAAATCGCGTGTTTTGAGCTCGTTTTGAGTCTAATTCATCCTTTCTGATCCATATCAAGACCTCGCAGAAAGAAACCCGCAGCACTTGTCCGCAGCGCTCATCCAACAGTCCTACCCAGCACGACAGCACCTGTGCAGTCCTTCATGCAAGCGCCCATGCAAGCAGCATCGTATGTTGTGAACTACAACGTCAACCTGCCGGGACTCCCCCAGTTGCAGCAGAACAACCAGGCACATTGATCTGTGACCCGTCACTTACAACAACTCCACTCCTACACAACGTTCTGCTACGCAATGTCTCAGACACACAACGTTCTGCTACGCAACGTTCTGCTAAACACCAACGTAACTGCAAAGCAATATGCTCAACGTCTTACACAACGTTCTGCCGTGCACATTTGCTACGCAACGTTCTGCTAGACACCAACATAACTGCAAAGCAGTATGGTTTTCTTTCCATCCTCGGGAATTTAGCTTTCCCAATAAAATCATTTATTCGGCAATAATTTCCGCCAATTTTGCCTCGGTGTCGGTTTTAGTCCCTCGGGACTAAAACCGACACCTCGGCAAAATAAACGGAAATTATCTTGCCGAATAAATGCTTATTATTTAGCTTAGGGCAGACTATTTTTATTTTTTGATCCGCGTCCCCCGACCCTTGAAAACTTTCCGCGCGCGCGCGCAAAAAAAAAATAGTTTTTTTAAAAAAATAGTTTGGCAAGTCACCTGGCCTGTGGGTTCCTGTGTGGAGGGGGGGGGGTCTTGGTGGCAAGCGGTCGGGGGGTGGGGGGCCGGAGGGGTACGCGCCCCTCACTTTGATTCTTCGGCGACTTTTTGCACTGGGAAATAACTGTCGTCTGCGTGTGCTCAGGCTTTTTGTTGTACGGAGGGACCAGGTGAGCCTTCAGCGTAGAGCTGCTGCCACCGACAGTAGTAGGCGTCTAGTCGTGGGCCTTGCGACTGCCTGGGAGCAACCGTGTTGTTCGGCGTACTCGGCCAGAATTGGTATCGTACCCACGTTTCGGACGGGACGTGGGCATCGGCCGGAAGCCGCTTCTGCACTTCTTCCATGAGAAGCCGGATGCTTGCGGGGGCCTCAACCGTGAGGCGTGAAACTTCTCCATGACGCCTCTCGTCCACGACAGTACCGCACTTCTCAAGAACGCGGCCCATGGCGTCCCAGTAGCCGTCGTGTTTGGACTCTTTTGACGAGCTTCGGAATGCAACCTCACTGGGGTGAAATCAGTTGTGAGGAGTTCAGCCAGGTGGCTTTCGGTTGGTGTGCGCAGGGGATTCACATCTCCGGTCACGAACATGTACATCGTCTTGAGGATGGTACGCGGAACCCGAGATGACTTCCAGACCTCGACGAATTTCATCCTCATGGCCCGGGTGTGGAACCTTTTCCCCGTCCCGATGCACGACTTGAACGCCTTTGCGACATCATCCTGTAGGCGGCGGTCGCTCGGTGGCAGCTTGAATACCAAGCGCTTGCCCCCCAGCGTTGTATTTGTGGACACCGAAGGGGAAGCTCGTCTTTACCCCGTACCCCGTGGATCTGCTTGAACCGAGCACGGCGATCGTCAGAGAGGCTGGGCACGGTGTCCAGTGAAAACGGCTCGAGTTGCCTCGGCGAATTGCCCTTCCAGCTCTCCCCAACAGAAGAAGACCCCTCCGCTTTCACGATGGACTGCTCCCAGTCGCAAACAGGGTTTCTGGATGGAACTCCCGCACTGCGTTGCTCAGTGCGCTGCTGGTTTTGCGCTTGCTGCGTGACGATACGGGTATACACCACATCTCTCACTTCCTGCAGTTTCGTGCAGTGGATGCTGAGAATACCTCAGCTCTGCAACCCACGGCAAGGCCAACACATTTCTCAGGCTACTTTCTTGTTCTTGCAGGTTCTGAAGGGTGCACCGGGGGATGTCGGCGGTACGGCGCTGGGCAATCACCTTGTTGGTGCCCTCATACTACTGCAACAGCTGCACAGAAAGTGGGAGCCCATCAAGTTTGCGAAGGGTCTTGGCCACTTCCTGATAGAACGGATGCCCTTTTTCATCGACCAGGAGGGCCCTGTCAAATACTTCGTTTCACCCATTTGCAGCGGCTTCACGCGGGCTTGGCTCTTTTTTACAGGTCGAAGGCGTTGACAGGTTTTCGCTACGGGAACTTTTGCTTCACAACGTACCGAACCTCCCGGTACTGCATGGAGTCCATGGCCTGCATCATCCCAAGAGAAACATCTCTCCACACACTCCTGCTATCAGCCCTAGCCGACACCACCACATCATCATCATACTCGGCAGGCGTCTGGAGGTGACGGTCTTTTATGATCTGCTGAAACATCTTCATGAAGGACAACGACAGGTCGTTGATCTCAAGGAGGTGTCGATCCTTCACTGCACCAATCTCAACATCGATGGCGCAAAAACACGGCAGTGTCCCTTCCCTTTGCTAGTGCCCTGTTTTTGCATTAGCATGCAACACTCACTTAGTCAAGGTGAAATTTGCCGGCATCACAGCTTTCGTGGTGCTGCAGCAACAGATAGGTCAGGGGGTCAAAACAAATTAGAGATTCGCAGCGAGCTTCTAATCCGGCGTTCCGCTGACGTGTCGTTGTTGGCCCCACGAGCGGGGTTTGGTGTTTCCGCAGCCGAAGCTCGGACTTCAGTGACCATCTGGAGTCCCATGGCACCCTGTTGTACCCTTCCCACAGCAAAAAAGAAAAACTATTTTTTTTTGGAACAACATACCACGCTGGACATGTCAGTACAAAAAAGAAAGTTGGCAGCGTTGGAACCTGCCATGTAAAGATACAAAACAGGTCCTTCGCACACACACAAAACACGTGCTAAAAATATGTCCGTTCTGAGAAGCGACTTCGACGGGTACACGTGCTCAACGACGCCTTTTCTTTTTTTTCAACTATTTTATTTTCCACGGTTTCCCAAAATTTTCCGCGCGCTAGGACGCGGATCAAAAAAAAAAAATAGTCTGCCCTTATAGCCACAAAAAACTTTTTATTTAGCTTATAGCCAGGAGGTCCTGAAACTGTTTAGAGTTGAAGTTCGCTTGAAATACCGGGGTTTTAGGTTCCGTGTGACCGTTCATGAATGGGTTCTCTTAGAGCAAGAAGGGCTTTATGGTTACGGTTTGTATATTTAGTGCATGCTTTCGTTATGGGTTATGGCTAGCCATATCCGGGACTGTTTGTGACCGACACTAAGTACATTACTTCGTGGAGTGTAATCTTGGGCCCCCCACGTTCTACAAGTTGAGCAGGGGTTGCCTTGTAGCCCGTACCGGTCTGTTGTCCGCGTTTTTATGTATTTTCTCGTAGAGTAGTGCTTGGGTTTCGCGACTTTTTTTTAGCTTATAGCCACCTGGTGAAAACTTGGTCGAAATTTTTGGTCAAAATTTTTTGGTCAAAAAATTGGCCAAAAAATTTGGTCAAAAAAAATCGGTCAAAAATTTTGGGTCAAAAAAAATCGGTCAAAATTTTGGCCAAAAATGTTGGTCAAAAAAAATCGGTCAAAAAAATTTGGTCAAGATTTTGGGTCAATTTTTTTTGGTCAAAAGATTTTGGCCAAAAAATTTGTTCAAGAAAAATCGGTCAAAATTTTGGTCAAAAAAGTTGGTCAATTGTTAGCCAATCTGAGAAAAATCACACACGGAATTCGAACCCAGAAAACCCTTTGCCGTGCTGTGCCAGCTACTGGAGTGGCCACACCTATTTGCACACAATCATCTTCGCTGCAGGTAGGGGTTTTCGGGCCCACCCGGAGCGAGTCCAACCTTCTCCACGTCTTATCATCTCATCACTCGAAACAGTCGTATCATCTTATCATTGCTTGAATTTTTGGAGTCTGATACTCGAAACAGTCTAGATAGGGTCACCCACGTGTGTTTACGCCCGAAGGCTACATAAGAACCGACTTGAAAAATCGTCCACAAAGAGCTTGCCGCCGTTTGCGTTAAAGAGAGTGTCATCGAAAAGTACTCTGGTCTGAACTCTGCGAGCTATGTATCATGTTTCCCGGTTTCTCTTTCAGCACCCGTATGCTCGCAACATTCATGCCCGGTACTTCCAGTCTTTTAGCGTGTTGCACCCCTTGCTCCCACTACGGCCGTCCAGATGCCGCCGGGTTGCAGGAATCTGATAGTCCCTGTCACGAACACCGCCACGAACTCGCTGACGAAGAAGGTTGTTGGAGGTCAAGAGAGTTAACAACGCAATGGTTGCCAAAGTGTTGCGCCGCAAGTCGGCAGTCGCAAATCGGCAGAAAGGGGGTCCAAGTAAACGAGACCTATGCAAAGTTGAAATGGGATGAGATTAGACGCTACCCCAGAATCACCTTGACTCCCCCAAACGTATCCCACACATTGAAGCTTAAAACTTGCAACTTGAAACTTCGGCTAGAGTTCGAATCCAAATCGCACAGTTGTCACAGTCAATGGCTGGGTAAATGGTTCGAATGCCGCCATGGGTGTGTTCTCAGGGATTGGAGTCTAATTGTAGACCAAAAAAATTTGACCAAAAATTCGGCCAAAATTTCGACCAAAAAAAATCGACCAAAAAATCGACCAAAAAATTGACCAAAAATTCGACCAAAATTTCGGCCAAAATTTTGCCAACTCAGAAAAATGACCAAAAATTTGCAAAATGTGGCTCGAAGCTAATAAAAAAGTTTTTTGTGGCTATAAGGGACAGCGGATTATTACCCGGGCGGGCCAACTGCCCACTACTTTCGCCAAAATTTTGGTGGGTGGGTCCCCCCCCCCCCGGGTCGAGCTAATTTATTCCTGGGTGAGCTTTTTTTCAGGCTTTTTTTCCGACTAATTTGTTCCGGGAAGTGAAAATTTATTCCGGGAAGTGAAAATTTGTTCCGGGAAGTGAAAATTTGTTCCGGGAAGTGAAAATTTGTTCCGGGAAGTGAAAATTTATTCCGGGAAGTGAAAATTTGTTCCGGGAAGTGAAAATTTATTCCGGGAAGTGAAAATTTGTTCCGGAAACTGAAAATTTGGGGTTTGCCAAATTTTCCAGATTTTCACCATTTGTGTGTGATTTTTACAATTTTTGTGTAAGGTACGCATACCCGAACCCCCCCCGCATACCCGAACCCGCATACCCAAACCCGCAAACCCGAACCCGCAACCCGCGTACCCTAACCCCGCAAACCCTAACCCGCAAACCCCGCAAACCCGCATACCCAAACCCGCATACCCTAACCCGCAAACCCGCATACCCTAACCTCGCAAACCCGCATACCCGAACCCGCAAACCCGCGTACCCTAACCCCGCAAACCCTAACCCGCAAACCCGCGTACCCTAACCCCGCAAACCCGCATACCCAAACCCGCATACCCTAACCCGCAAACCCGCATACCCTAACCTCGCAAACCCGCATACCCGAACCCCGCAACCCGCGTACCCTAACCCCGCAAACCCTAACCCGCAAACCCCGCAAACCCGCATACCCAAACCCGCATACCCTAACCCGCAAACCCGCATACCCTAACCTCGCAAACCCGCATACCCTAACCCGCAAACCCGCGTACCCTAACCCCGCAAACCCTAACCCGCGTACCCTAACCCCGCAAACCCGCATACCCAAACCCGCATACCCAAACCCGCAAACCCGCATACCCTAACCTCGCAAACCCGCATACCCGAACCCGCAACCCCGCGTACCCTAACCCCGCAAACCCCGCATACCCTAACCCGCAAACCCCGCAAACCCTAACCCGCAAACCCCGCTTACCCGCATGCGATAACGTTTTTCAAATACACACAGCAGATCAAAGAAAGGGGGGAAAGGTGGAAAATGCAGATCAAACGGGAGTAGAATGTGCACACTCGCTTATCCGACTCTTGACTTACTATGCCGTGTTCTGAAAGCTGTCGAGGGGCCCCTCCATAGGTTCTCGCATGATTCGTTCGCCTATGTAACACTATCCGTTTGTAGTACGCTTCGCAATTGTGTTCTTGCACTCTAGCCGAATGGCGGGTGGCGGATTTCCGCGCTCGGGCGCAAGACACAATTATGCTGCTTTTGCAGTGCAAGCCGAACCCGGTTCGCGACTTCGGTTGCGGTAAAGTGTTACAAAGTCTTCGGCTTTCAGATCCGGATACGCGTATGCAACAGATAGTTAGAGGTCACTTGAAGGATACCCGTGTGCAGCGTTCGAAAGAGTTTGCGTATCTGGAGTCTTTTTTTTTTTTCGGGGGGTGCCCTTTTGACCCTATGTATTTTATTATTTTTTGAGAAGAGAGTTTACGACAGCCTCGAGGATATTCGTCATTTCCTGCGTTCGTCCAGTGTAATTGTCGTCCAAGTTACTGAGGGTTCCAAGAAGTCTGTCTGAGTGCGCGATGCAGTTTACCGATAGCCACCGCGTGCCTTCTGTGCCAGGGGTCGGATACGTTTACTTGCTGACCGGTGCTAACTTTGTAGAAGGCCCACCTATCAGCCTGAGTTCAGCTCCACAAGGTTCGTTTCGTTAAGGCAACTCATGATCACTTCGGTGTGAGGGATTAGTCCTGTTAGAAACTACTTGTGGGCGCCTGCTCCGTTGCGTGGTCTTCTCTCCGTACAGTGTGCAGATTCCGTTTGTTGCCACCTTGGGTTGTCAGCCCAGTCCTCCCCAGTTCTAGGTTCGGTCCGGGTCCCGTGAAATGAGGAGAAATTTGTTCCGAAACTGAAAATTTGTTCCGGGAAGTGAAAATTTGTTCCGGGGTGAGTTTTTTTTCTGGGAGGCTCACTGATCGTGTCAGCCATTTTTAGCCCAGAAATGAAAAAAAACTCACCCAGGAACAAATTAGTCAGAAAAAAAGCCCACCCCGGAACAAATTTTCAGTTCCCGGAACAAATTAGTCAGAAAAAAAGCCCTCCCCGGAACAAATTTTCACTTCCCGGAACAAATTTTCACTTCCCGGAACAAATTTTCACCTCCCGGAACAAATTTTCACCTCCCGGAATAAAAAAGTCGGAAAAAAAGTCGGGAAAAAAGCCACCCCGGAATAAATTAGCCCCACACCCCCCCCCCCCCCCCCTAGGGGGGGTCAAAAGGTCTTTTTTTGCGTCAAAATGGTGACATTTTCAGCCTGTAGACTTAGCGGCAGTTTAAGGCTAAAAACCCATGCAACCCGCCTCAGAAATGCCCGGAAACGTGTTTTTGGGGGAAGTTTCATGGAAAATGGCCCAGGGGGCGGTGTATTAGTTGATGGTTTTAGGGTGGACACCGTTTGGTACCGGCTAGCAGCCTGTGTGTGTGCTTCACTGTTCATACCATGCAAAGATGAGGCTACAATCACGTGCAGGCAGCCACAAATGGAAGCAAGAAAAGGGCAAACGACACCCAGGAGGAAGGCAGCTATGAACGTTGCTCGTCTGGATGGTTAACAACGTCCCAAAAGGCTCTCTGAGTCTTGCGCAAGCTGAGGTGTTGTTGACACCGCAGGCAGCAGCTCTTCCCCGAACTTCTGCTAGAGCGATATTCACAAAGTTCGATGTCTTTCCGAGAAAAACAATGAGATGCTCTCATCCGTAGTGGGATTTTCCAGATCCCAACGTTTTTGTTGAAGGGATGCACGCGACAGTGTCTTTTATTCAAGTTCGCCTTTCGTACACCACCCCGAAAGGGTCGCATTGCACACGCACGGAAGACAATACTGGTCACCGGGGTGTATCTCTGGTACCTAACCCCAACGCACGTTGAGCTTGAACAAAAATAGAAAACTGGACTTGAACGAAAAGGTTCGGCGGTGGATTTATAGGACTGCCACGACATAGCAGCTCAGGGCAGGGTATCTGCAGCTTGCGGTAGCACGCTACACGACACAGGCCACTACGAAAGCTGGCGCTGACGTCAAGGACTCGAGGGGGCGGCACGTTACGAAGCCGTACCTCATTGAGTCGCTTGTCAATGCCTCCTACGAAGCCCCACCATCCCCAACTCTCAGGAAAGTCTTTTGAGTAAAAATACATGGTTTGGGCAGTGTTGTTTTCCTTCTTCGGTTCATGCTGTCACTATTTTTGGGGTTGTCACCTAAAAAGAAGAACACCGGTACCAAACGGTGTCCACCCTGAGACCAAAAATTGGGCACTCGTAAAAAGGCCTTTTCGGGGCACTTCAGCAGCCAAAAAGCATGTTTTAGGCATTTCTATACGGTTCTGGGGCGGTTTACCAAATTTTATTGCCTTTTAGGAGCCCCTATGTGGTTCCCAAAAAAATGACCTATTTTGACAGCTTTTGACCCCCCCTACCCCCCCCCCTCTGGTGGGAATATTTTTCCCCAAAACTGCATGAAGATTTTCCGACGGAAACCCACTGTTGCATCAATGTAATGGCCCAAATCTGACCGAAAACCGCTGTTACATCAATGTAATGGGCCAAATCTGGCGGAAAACCACTGTTACATCACTGTAATGGGCCGGATTTCACAGAAAACCACTGTTACATCAATGTAATGGCCCAAATCTGACCGAAAACCACTGTTACATCAATGTAATGGGCAGAATTTGACCGAAAACCACTGTTACATCAATGTAATGCCAAATTTGACCGAAAACCACTGTTACATCGATGTAATGGCCCAAGTTTGGGCCAATGCGTTGATGTTTTTGGGGAGGGCCAGTGCAACTTGGACCTGATAGAGCCGTACCGTTCGGTCGGGGGGCAAAGCCCCCCGAACCCCCCCTTATTTCGACTTTCCAGAACAAACCAAACCCGTACATTTCAGCGGTGTCGGAAGCCAAGAAGGCAGGTGGTGAAAATGGAAACTGAAAAAAAAAAAAAAAAAAATCCCGCGGGCTCGGGAGATTTGGGGGTGGGTGGGTCCCCCCCCCTTTGGGCGGGCAGTTGGCCCGCCCGGGTAATAATCCGGCGTCCCTAAGCTAAATAAAAAGTTTCAGGCCCTCCTGGGTATGGGCTGGATAAAAAGTTTTTTGTGGCTGTGGGCTGGGTGGTGGTGGTGGTGGCTATAAGCTAATTATCGCTTGAATGTAAGTTCACTTATATATCGGGGCGTTTTAACACGGGCGCGATTGCTGCTCCAATTCTGTTTTTTTCGGCTCTCTAGCCGGCAACGACAGGCTCCCAAAACTTCTCAGAGACTAAAGGTGTGCTAATAGCTCCGTCGAGCCAACCCAACTTTCTTAGAGCTAAAATTCGCTTGAAATTGCGGATTTTTTTTAGGAAGTCCGCGGGCGAAGCCCGGCAGCACTTTTCGTTAGTGGCAATCAAACATTTTCAAACAGCCGCGGTCATAGCTTCATTCTCGTTGACACCGTGATGGCAGAGTGAACGGAGCAAGCCTTCAGAGCTGGAGGTCCCGGGTGCCAACACACCCACAGGACAGTTTTCCGGTAGCAAACGATTTTCGGGGTTTGTTGGTTTTCGGGGTCTAATGTGCCCGAAATTTGCGTTTTCGTGCAGAACTCCTCAATATCTGGCGGTGTTTGGGTCCCTGCGTAATTTGAGGCAGTCTACCAGAACTGAGCATCGTCCGAACTAGGCTCCACCACTCCGTAGCACCGCCAGAACTTTCCTTTGCCAGAGCTTTGCCCGAACTTTACTCCACCAGAATTAAGCTTCGCCCGAACTTTACTGAGAGACGTACTCTAACTGCGGCCTCTAGTCTTGCCGTGCGCCGGTCATTACCGTGCGCACACGTATCTGAGGGGTGACTACCAGGGGTGACTAGGAAGAACAACCGCAGACGAAAGTGACAACCAAGGGTACGACCATGGAATAGCTTCAGTCCTGTTGAGTTTGACATTATTTTTGACGGTCTCATAAGCTTGCTACACCGCAAAATTATGCATCATTTTTAGCCGACGAAAAGGACAACCAGAGGTGACAAGGACGTGGAAGAGCTTCAGTCCTGTTGAGTTTGACATGATTTTTGACGGTCTCATTAGCTTGCTTCACCGCAAAATTATGCATCATTTTCAGCCGACGAAAGTGACAACCAGGGGTGACAAGGAAGGACCATTCACTATCTTCAGTCCTGTTGAGTTTGACATTATTTTTGACGGTCTCATTAGCTTGCTTCACCGCAAAATTATGCATCATTTTCAGCCGACGAAAGTGACAACCAGGGGTGACAAGGAAGGACCATTCACTATCTTCAGTCCTGTTGAGTTTGACATTATTTTTGACGGTCTCATTAGCTTGCTTCACCGCAAAATTATGCATCATGTTTACCCGATGAAAAGGACAACCAGAGGTGACTAGGAAGAACAACCGTGGAAAAGCTTCAGTCCTGTTGAGTTTGACATTATTTTTTGACGGTCTCATTAGCTTGCTTCACCGCAAAATTATGCATCATGTTTACCTGACGAAAGTGACAACCAGGGGTGACAAGGAAGGACCATTCACTATCTTCAGTCCTGTTGAGTTTGACATTATTTTTGACGGTCTCATTAGCTTGCTTCACCGCAAAATTATGCATCATGTTTACCTGACGAAAGTGACAACCAGGGGTGACTAGGAAGGACCATTCACTATCTTCAGTCCTGTTGAGTTTGACATTATTTTTGACGGTCTCATTAGCTTGCTTCACCGCAAAATTATGCATCATGTTTACCCGACGAAAGTGACAACCAAGGGTGGCAAGGAAGGACCATTCACTATCTTCAGTCCTGTTGAGTTTGACATTATTTTTGACGGTCTCATTAGCTTGCTTCACCGCAAAATTATGCATCATGTTTACCTGACGAAAGTGACAACCAAGGGTGGCAAGGAAGGACCATTCACTATCTTCAGTCCTGTTGAGTTTGACATTATTTTTGACGGTCTCATTAGCTTGCTTCACCGCAAAATTATGCATCATGTTTACCTGACGAAAGTGACAACCAAGGGTGACAAGGAAGGACCATTCACTATCTTCAGTCCTGTTGAGTTTGACATTATTTTTGACGGTCTCATTAGCTTGCTTCACCGCAAAATTATGCATCATGTTTACCCGACGAAAGTGACAACCAAGGGTGGCAAGGAAGGACCATTCACTATCTTCAGTCCTGTTGAGTTTGACATTATTTTTGACGGTCTCATTAGCTTGCTTCACCGCAAAATTATGCATCATGTTTACCTGACGAAAGTGACAACCAAGGGTGGCAAGGAAGGACCATTCACTATCTTCAGTCCTGTTGAGTTTGACATTATTTTTGACGGTCTCATTAGCTTGCTTCACCGCAAAATTATGCATCATGTTTACCCGACGAAAGTGACAACCAAGGGTGGCAAGGAAGGACCATTCACTATCTTCAGTCCTGTTGAGTTTGACATTATTTTTGACGGTCTCATTAGCTTGCTTCACCGCAAAATTATGCATCATGTTTACCTGACGAAAGTGACAACCAAGGGTGACAAGGAAGGACCATTCACTATCTTCAGTCCTGTTGAGTTTGACATTATTTTTGACGGTCTCATTAGCTTGCTTCACCGCAAAATTATGCATCATGTTTACCTGACGAAAGTGACAACCAAGGGTGACAAGGAAGGACCATTCACTATCTTCAGTCCTGTTGAGTTTGACATTATTTTTGACGGTCTCATTAGCTTGCTTCACCGCAAAATTATGCATCATGTTTACCTGACGAAAGTGACAACCAAGGGTGACAAGGAAGGACCATTCACTATCTTCAGTCCTGTTGAGTTTGACATTATTTTTGACGGTCTCATTAGCTTGCTTCACCGCAAAATTATGCATCATGTTTACCCGACGAAAGTGACAACCAAGGGTGGCAAGGAAGGACCATTCACTATCTTCAGTCCTGTTGAGTTTGACATTATTTTTGACGGTCTCATTAGCTTGCTTCACCGCAAAATTATGCATCATGTTTACCTGACGAAAGTGACAACCAAGGGTGACAAGGAAGGACCATTCACTATCTTCAGTCCTGTTGAGTTTGACATTATTTTTGACGGTCTCATTAGCTTGCTTCACCGCAAAACTATGCATCATGTTTACCCGACGAAAGTGACAACCAAGGGTGGCAAGGAAGGACCATTCACTATCTTCAGTCCTGTTGAGTTTGACATTATTTTTGACGGTCTCATTAGCTTGCTTCACCGCAAAATTATGCATCATGTTTACCTGACGAAAGTGACAACCAAGGGTGACTAGGAAGGACCATTCACTATCTTCAGTCCTGTTGAGTTTGACATTATTTTTGACGGTCTCATTAGCTTGCTTCACCGCAAAATTATGCATCATGTTTACCCGATGAAAAGGACAACCAGAGGTGACTAGGAAGAACAACCGTGGAAAAGCTTCAGTCCTGTTGAGTTTGACATTATTTTTGACGGTCTCATTAGCTTGCTTCACCGCAAAATTATGCATCATGTTTACCTGACGAAAGTGACAACCAAGGGTGACAAGGAAGGACCATTCACTATCTTCAGTCCTGTTGAGTTTGACATTATTTTTGACGGTCTCATTAGCTTGCTTCACCGCAAAACTATGCATCATGTTTACCCGACGAAAGTGACAACCAAGGGTGGCAAGGAAGGACCATTCACTATCTTCAGTCCTGTTGAGTTTGACATTATTTTTGACGGTCTCATTAGCTTGCTTCACCGCAAAATTATGCATCATGTTTACCTGACGAAAGTGACAACCAAGGGTGACTAGGAAGGACCATTCACTATCTTCAGTCCTGTTGAGTTTGACATTATTTTTGACGGTCTCATTAGCTTGCTTCACCGCAAAATTATGCATCATGTTTACCTGACGAAAGTGACAACCAAGGGTGACTAGGAAGGACCATTCACTATCTTCAGTCCTGTTGAGTTTGACATTATTTTTGACGGTCTCATTAGCTTGCTTCACCGCAAAATTATGCATCATGTTTACCTGACGAAAGTGACAACCAAGGGTGACAAGGAAGGACCATTCACTATCTTCAGTCCTGTTGAGTTTGACATTATTTTTGACGGTCTCATTAGCTTGCTTCACCGCAAAAATATGCATCATGCTTACCTGACGAAAGTGACAACCAAGGGTGACAAGGAACGACCATTCACTATCTTCAGTCCTGTTGAGTTTGACATTATTTTGACGGTCTTATTAGCTTGCTTCACCGCAAAATTATGCATCATGTTTACCCGACGAAAAGGACAACCAGAGGTGACTAGGAAGAACAACCGTGGAATAGCTTCAGTCCTGTTGAGTTTGACATTATTTTTGACGGTCTCATTAGCTTGCTTCACCGCAAAATTATGCATCATGTTTACCCGACGAAAGTGACAACCAAGGGTGACAAGGAAGGACCATTCACTATCTTCAGTCCTGTTGAGTTTGACATTATTTTTGACGGTCTCATTAGCTTGCTTCACCGCAAAATTATGCATCATGTTTACCGGACCAAAGTGACAACCAAGGGTGACAAGGAAGGACCATTCACTATCTTCAGTCCTGTTGAGTTTGACATTATTTTTGACGGTCTCATTAGCTTGCTTCACCGCAAAATTATGCATCATGTTTACCGGACCAAAGTGACAACCAAGGCAGTGGCCGAGCTTATGCATGTAAACTCGGTCAGCTGACCGAGCTTGCACTTTAAACCAGAAAAAACTCGGTCAGGCCAAAAAAAAAAAAAAAAAAACTATGATTTTGAATTTTTGGGGAGGTTTTTTTGGGTGGGAGCTGGAGGGCGACCCTCTCAGCCCTGTTGGGTCTGGCTGACAACTTTGGCTCCTTTTCAAATTCACAAATTTATTTGAATCCTTCATGGCCTTCCACACAACAACTGCTCAACCGTACTTGATGGAGCCTGACAGACAGGTGTCCCAGGATTCCCTCGATTGCTGACCATTACATGTCAGTCGGACCAGGCATCACAGACAAATATACCTGTCCAGATTTTGAAGCGCCGGCAGTGCATCCGCCAAAGTGGATCCAAGCACACAAAACTTCCATCATATCTGAGTGTGCAAGCGTTTGTGCCGAGATTCGTCAGTTGGGTCTCTCGGATCTCAACACTGTGATTCAGCGCTTCACAACAGGGAACCTGTCCGTGAAGTACCCGGCAACCTGCAAACTTCTCCAGCTTGCCTCCATCCTTCCTCTGGGATCCGCATCAGTGGAGCGCTTGTTTTCCAAACTTCGGTTGGTGTCGACAAGGTTGCGCAAGCTGGCTGCTGACAATCTGGCAACTGTTCTTTTCGTTGGCGTGGAGTGTAAAATGGGGGCACGAGGCATTGACGAAGAGACACTGGCAAAATACATTGCAAAATTCTGTGCAAACCCAAGGAGGCTGCACTACGCGTCGCTGGAGGAATAATTGGCTTGTCGCAATGCTGTGCAGCACTGGAGATCTCTTTAAAAGACCCCTGACCGAGATTTTTTTCAACCTCTTTTTCGGATCTGGCCAGCCTAGTTCAACACCGGCAGGCAGAACCGGCGCTCCGAAGCCACACTTCCGCATGAAGCACTGTGGCAGGGCGTCTTGCGGTCTGAGACGGGTTGATGCACACCGTAAACAGAGCAGCGTGTGCAGCTGGGGTTCGCAGGCTACTGCCAGCTGCTGTGGGAAGCGTTGCTGGTAACGTTGCTTGCTAATTTTAGACTACCACTGCTGAACGACTTTGACCGAGTTTGGCCAAAACCTCGCCACGTCAGACACCACTGAACCAAGGGTGACAAGGAAGGACCATTCACTATTTTCAGTCCTGCTGAGTTTGACATTATTTTTGACGGTCTCATTAGCTTCCTTCACCGCAAAATTATGCATCATGTTTACCTGACGAAAGTGACAACCAGGGGTGACAAGGAAGGACCATTCACTATCTTCAGTCCTGTTGAGTTTGACATTATTTTTGACGGTCTCATTAGCTTGCTTCACCGCAAAATGATGCATCATGTTTATCTGACGAAAGTGACAACTAGGGGTGACTAGGAAGAACAACCGTGGAAAAGCTTCAGTCCTGTTGAGTTTGACATTATTTTTGACGGTCTCATTAGCTTCCTTCACCGCAAAATTATGCATCATGTTTACCTGACGAAAGTGACAACCAGGGGTGACAAGGAAGGACCATTCACTATCTTCAGTCCTGTTGAGTTTGACATTATTTTTGACGGTCTCGTTAGCTTGCTTCACCGCAAAATTATGCATCATTTTCTAGCGTCATTTTCAGCCGATGAAAGTGACAACCAGGGGTGACAAGGAAGGACCATTCACTATCTTCAGTCCTGTTGAGTTTGACATTATTTTTGACGGTCTCATTAGCTTGCTTCACCGCAAAATTATGCATCATGTTTACTTGACGAAAGTGACAACCAAGGGTGACAAGGAAGGACCATTCACTATTTTCAGTCCTGTTGAGTTTGACATTATTTTTGACGGTCTCATTAGCTTCCTTCACCGCAAAATTATGCATCATGTTCAGCCGACGAAAGTGACAACCAGGGGTGACAAGGAAGGACCATTCACTATCTTCAGTCCTGTTGAGTTTGACACTATTTTTGACGGTCTCACTAGCTTGCTTCACCGCAAAATTGTGCATCATGTTCAGCAGACGAAAGTGACAACCAGAGGTGACAAGGAACGACCATTCACTATTTTCAGTCCTGTTGAGTTTGACATTATTTTTGACGGTCTCATTAGCTTCCTTCACCGCAAAATTATGCATCATGTTCAGCCGACGAAAGTGACAACCAGGGGTGACAAGGAAGGACCATTCACTATCTTCAGTCCTGTTGAGTTTGACACTATTTTTGACGGTCTCACTAGCTTGCTTCACCGCAAAATTGTGCATCATGTTCAGCAGACGAAAGTGACAACCAGAGGTGACAAGGAACGACCATTCACTATCTTCAGTCCTGTTGAGTTTGACATTATTTTTGACGGTCTCATTAGCTTGCTTCACCGCAAAATTATGCATCATGTTTACCGGACCAAAGTGACAACCAAGAGTGACAAGGAAGGACCATTCACTATTTTCAGTCCTGTTGAGTTTGACATTATTTTTGACGGTCTCATTAGCTTCCTTCACCGCAAAATTATGCATCATTTACAGCCGACGAAAGTGACAACCAGGGGTGACAAGGAAGGACCATTCACTATCTTCAGTCCTGTTGAGTTTGACATTATTTTTGACGGTCTCATTAGCTTGCTTCACCGCAAAATTATGCATCATGTTTACCTGACGAAAGTGACAACCAGGGGTGACTAGGAAGAACAACCGTGGAAAAGCTTCAGTCCTGTTGAGTTTGACATTATTTTTGACGGTCTCATTAGCTTGCTTCACCGCAAAACTATGCATCATGTTTACCGACGAAAAGGACAACCAGGGGTGACTAGGAAGAACAACTGGAAAAGCTTCAGTCCTGTTGAGTTTGACATTATTTTTGACGGTCTCATTAGCTTGCTTCACCGCAAAATTATGCATCATGTTTACCGGACCAAATTGACAACCAAGGGTGACAAGGAAGGACCATTCACTATCTTCAGTCCTGTTGAGTTTGACATTATTTTTGACGGTCTCATTAGCTTGCTTCACCGCAAAATTATGCATCATGTTTACCTGACGAAAGTGACAACCAAGGGCGACTAGGAAGAACAACTGGAAAAGCTTCAGTCCTGTTGAGTTTGACATTATTTTTGACGGTCTCATTAGCTTGCTTCACCGCAAAATTATGCATCATTTTCAGCCGACGAAAGTGAGAACCAGGGGTGACTAGGAAGAACAACTGGAAAAGCTTCAGTCCTGTTGAGTTTGACATTATTTTTGACGGTCTCATTAGCTTGCTTCACCGCAAAATTATGCATCATTTTTAGCCGACGAAAGTGACAACCAGGGGTGACTAGGAAGAACAACTGGAAAAGCTTCAGTCCTGTTGAGTTTGACATTATTTTTGACGGTCTCACTAGCTTGCTTCACCGCAAAATTATGCATCATGTTTACCCGACGAAAGTGACAACCAGGGGTGACTAGGAAGAACAACTGGAAAAGCTTCAGTCCTGTTGAGTTTGACATTATTTTTGACGGTCTCACTAGCTTGCTTCACCGCAAAATTATGCATCATGTTTACCCGACGAAAAGGACAACCAGAGGTGACTAGGAAGAACAACCGTGGAAAAGCTTCAGTCCTGTTGAGTTTGACATTATTTTTGACGGTCTCACTAGCTTGCTTCACCGCAAAATTATGCATCATGTTTACCCGACGAAAGTGACAACCAAGGGTGGCAAGGAAGGACCATTCACTATCTTCAGTCCTGTTGAGTTTGACATTATTTTTGACGGTCTCACTAGCTTGCTTCACCGCAAAATTATGCATCATGTTTACCCGACGAAAGTGACAACCAGGGGTGACTAGGAAGAACAACTGGAAAAGCTTCAGTCCTGTTGAGTTTGACATTATTTTTGACGGTCTCACTAGCTTGCTTCACCGCAAAATTATGCATCATGTTTACCCGACGAAAAGGACAACCAGAGGTGACTAGGAAGAACAACCGTGGAAAAGCTTCAGTCCTGTTGAGTTTGACATTATTTTTGACGGTCTCACTAGCTTGCTTCACCGCAAAATTATGCATCATGTTTACCCGACGAAAGTGACAACCAAGGGTGGCAAGGAAGGACCATTCACTATCTTCAGTCCTGTTGAGTTTGACATTATTTTTGACGGTCTCACTAGCTTGCTTCACCGCAAAATTATGCATCATGTTTACCCGACGAAAGTGACAACCAGGGGTGACTAGGAAGAACAACTGGAAAAGCTTCAGTCCTGTTGAGTTTGACATTATTTTTGACGGTCTCACTAGCTTGCTTCACCGCAAAATTATGCATCATGTTCAGCAGACGAAAGTGACAACCAGAGGTAACAAGGAAGGACCATTCACTATCTTCAGTCCTGTTGAGTTTGACATTATTTTTGACGGTCTCATTAGCTTGCTTCACCGCAAAATTATGCATCATGTTTACCCGACGAAAAGGACAACCAGAGGTGACTAGGAAGAACAACCGTGGAATAGCTTCAGTCCTGTTGAGTTTGACATTATTTTTGACGGTCTCATTAGCTTGCTTCACCGCAAAATTATGCATCATGTTTACCGGACGAAAGTGACAACCAAGGGTGACAAGGAAGGACCATTCACTATCTTCAGTCCTGTTGAGTTTGACATTATTTTTGACGGTCTCATTAGCTTGCTTCACCGCAAAATTATGCATCATGTTTACCTGACGAAAGTGACAACCAAGGGTGACAAGGAAGGACCATTCACTATCTTCAGTCCTGTTGAGTTTGACATTATTTTTGACGGTCTCATTAGCTTGCTTCACCGCAAAATTATGCATCATGTTTACCCGACGAAAGTGACAACCAAGGGTGACTAGGAAGAACAACCGTGGAAAAGCTTCAGTCCTGTTGAGTTTGACATTATTTTTGACGGTCTCATTAGCTTGCTTCACCGCAAAATTATGCATCATGTTTACCTGACGAAAGTGACAACCAGGGGTGACAAGGAAGGACCATTCACTATCTTCAGTCCTGTTGAGTTTGACATTATTTTTGACGGTCTCATTAGCTTGCTTCACCGCAAAATTATGCATCATGTTTACCCGACGAAAGTGACAACCAAGGGTGACTAGGAAGAACAACCGTGGAAAAGCTTCAGTCCTGTTGAGTTTGACATTATTTTTGACGGTCTCATTAGCTTGCTTCACCGCAAAATTATGCATCATGTTTACCTGACGAAAGTGACAACCAGGGGTGACAAGGAAGGTCCATTCACTATCTTCAGTCCTGTTGAGTTTGACATTATTTTTGACGGTCTCACTAGCTTGCTTCACCGCAAAATTATGCATCATGTTTACCCGACGAAAAGGACAACCAGAGGTGACTAGGAAGAACAACCGTGGAATAGCTTCAGTCCTGTTGAGTTTGACAATATTTTTGACGGTCTCATTAGCTTCCTTCACCGCCAAATTATGCATCATTTTTACCCGACGAAAAGGACAACCAGAGGTGACAAGGAAAACAACCGTGGAAGAGCTTCAGTCCTGTTGAGTTTGACATGATTTTTGACGGTCTCACTAGCTTGCTTCACCGCAAAATTATGCATCATGTTCAGCAGACAAAAGTGACAACCAGAGGTGACAAGGAAGGACCATTCACTATCTTCAGTCCTGTTGAGTTTGACATTATTTTTGACGGTCTCACTAGCTTACTTCACCGCAAAGTTATGCATCATGCTTAGGAGACGTTTGAAATGATTTTTGGACGGTCTCATGAGCTTGTTTCACCCCAAAATTAGCCAACGCAATAAAGTGAGATGACGAAAACGTTTGACCCGCGAGGAATGCAGGAGGAAGTAGTACGCACCCCAGCTACAGCACGAGGATGAAAATCTGCGAACACAAGATCTCGCCACATAACCGACACAAAGCCTGTTCAGGCAGCCGCTGCGGGAACCGTCGCAAAAGATGGCAAACCGCCGGCCCCGCGGGGGGAATCTTAGTTCGTGGGGGCGCGTGCGAAAAAGAAGGACTGCGCTGTAGGGAAATTTAGGCAGGCTAGTGGTCCGAAAACGAGAGCGAGGTAGAGTAAGATGCAGGGACCATCTCTCCGGAAGTTTCCGGCCTCCTGAAAAAAGTACGTGCGCTCGGCTAAAGACCGGCGCGGGGCGAGACTGGAGGCAGCAGTTAAAGTTCGGGAAACGGTAAAGATCGGGCGACGGGCGAAGCAAAGTTCTGGTGAAGCAATGGTCGGGCGAAGAAAGTTCGGGTGCAGCTGAGTTCGGGCGAAGCAAAGCTCGGCGATGCTAAGATCTGGTAAAGCAAAGTTCGGGCGAAGCAAAGTTCGAAGCAAAGTTCGCGAAGCTGAGTTCTGGTGAAGCAAAGTTCGGGCGATGCTAAGTTCGGGCGAAGCTAAGTTCGAAGCAAAGTTCGTGAAGCTGAGTTCTGGTGAAGCAAAGTTCGGGCGAAGCAACGCTCGGGCGATGCTAAGTTCTGGTGAAGCAAAGTTCGGGCGAAGCTAAGTTCTGCGAAGCAAAGTTTGGCATGTGATTGCAAGTTCGCCCGCCAGTAACCGGGGAGGAGACCCCCCCCGACTCCGTTTCCCGGGGTAACCCATATACTGCGAGATACTGAGAACTCCGCAAAACGCAAATTTCGGGCACATTGGACCCCGAAACGCAACAGACCTCGAAAACAATCTTCGACCGAAAAAGTGTCATGGGCGGGGCTCGAACCCGGGCCTACCGGCCTGAAGGCCGGCTCCCGCACCCCTTTGCATTTTGGCAGGGAAATACTCGAGTGACTGCCTTGTGCTCATTTCGAAGGAGGCTAAAGGGGGATACAACTACAAAGTGGGTCTTTTTTGTTGAACACTTACGCCCGCCACTAAACCCAGCTTTACCTGTGTTTCGTGTGGGCTACAGCACATTTACCTCCTTTGATCTATCGCAACTGGCAGTCTCCTCAAGCATTTCCTACAAAGCAGGTGGCTAGCTATGCACATCCCCAGCTCCAGAAAAACAAAACACTTTTGAGTGTAGAAAAGTGGGGGTTGGCTCGAATAGAGGCTATTCACATTGCATGTTCATAGGACCAGTCTCGAACAAACGATAAAATGGCTTTTTCGGGCGAATGAAAGAGAGGGGGGGGAGGGTGGAGACCTCTTTGACTGCTGATGCCCTGCGTGATCGGGGAGGATCGGCGACTTCGCTATGAGCCTCGTGCCTCCTCCTGTACGTGAGGGGCTGCCGCTCATGGCGCGTGTGCGCCAAGGGCTCGCGTCCCTGGATGGGTTGCTACTGCTGCCGTCGAGTGTAGGGCGGCTGACAGGCGAGCGGTGCGGTCTGGACAGGGGGGCGCGGTCGATTGTTTTCTTCATCTGGTCATGATCAGGCACCCCCGTGCACCCCTTCCACACCCTGTCGAGGTCCGCCAGCCTCTCGATCTGATCCCTGTACACTCCCACGGGAATGCCTGCAGTCGCGCTCTGCTGCTCTTCGTACAGGCGAACCTCGCGAAGGTGGATCCGCGTGTCCTGGATCCGACGCTTTCGCTTCAAAAAGTGATCGCTCCAGAACCGAACCGCCCCCAAGGATTCGAGCCAGGGCAGGGCGTGTTCGTCGAGCGACGAGAGGAATTCGGGGAGCATCGACACCCGCTCGTGCATCTCCTGCCGGTGCAGACTCTCAAACCGGACGAGCACGGTGCGGAGCAGCTTTTCCCGGCGGTACATCGTCGTGAGCTCGACCGTCGACAGCTCCGCTTCAAACAGGACAGTTATCCGCTCCCATTCGAGCGCGCGCTTCGGATCGAACTCGCTCCTCGCGTCCGTCTCGGCGGCCTCGAGGGAATCGAGGAGGAGGGTGACCAGCTCGTACCGGAATTCGTCGAAGGCGGGCAAGTGCTCGTGGAAGATGTCCAGCTTTTCCTGCGCGGCCTCGACGACGAGGGTCGAGCGGACTTCGGCGTCCTTTTCGGCCTTCACGCGGAGGTGCTTCGTGACGTCGCCGATCTGCTTGCGGATGGCCGCGAACCCGGACTCTTCGTCTTTTTGGATCGCGGAGGTCCCGGCGTCGTGCTCGTCGGTCAACAACTTCTGCTCAGCCGCCATCGCCGCAGCGAGCTCCTTCTTGATGCGTTTGATCTCCGCGCGCTCGATGCCCGTACGCACGGTCCAGTCGCGGAATTCCTTTTGCACCAGCTTCGCGCTGGTCACAAGCCGGACACGGCGGACGATAAACGAGCTGACGACCGTGTATCCGCACTGCTTGATCACCTTCAGATGCTTTTGCAGGGCCCGCTCGCGGAGGGCTTCGAGCCCTTGGCTCGACTCGTTCTTCAAGAAAACGCGCGATTTGCCCACCTGCGCCTTCTTCTTGTCCATCCCGCCGGCGGCGACGATCTTCTTGCAGAACTCGGCGAGCACTTTGATGTCGGAGGAAAGCGGCGGATGGGGCCCCGGGACGGTGACCTTGAATCGGGCGATGAACTTTTGGAACGTCGGGCGGACCGGAAATCCGGCTTTTCTGATTTTGACGGTGCCGAGCACGCCGGAGGACTCGAGCTGGGACATGGTCGTGATCCCGTCGACCATCAGCGGCTTCTTCGCGGGGTGCGGCTTCACGCACCGGATCCAGTGCGGCGCGGTGCTGTTGATGAGGGCCATCAGGGAAGTGAGCGACTCGCGGAAGACGCCGCCGACGGTGATCTTCTTCGCGTTTTCGTCGGGCAGGGCGATGAGGCCGGCCACGAACGGGAGCTCGGACGCGCGCATCAACCGCTTCATGTCCGGCTTCACGGTGTCTCTGTTCTTGTCGAGCCACCCCTTCACCGTGTACGTGACGGACGCCGCGTAGTGGTGCACGATGAAGCACTCCTTCGACAGCTTCTTCGCGGCGAAAAACGGGTTCTGCTTGCAGTTCTGCATCACCTTGTCGATGAACCCGGCGTCGCTTCCTTTCCCCATCGTGCACTCGTCGTCGAGCAATCCGAAGATGCCGATTTTGTCGCACATCAGCTTCAAACACAACGTATTGTCTGGGCATTTCACCTCCGTGACGTCAATGCCCTCACTCCGGCACTCATCCATGTCCTTCGTGAAGATGAACGCGTTGTAGTGATTCTGCAGCGTCTCGTTCGCGAGGTTGATGCAGATTTGCTCGAACGAATTCAGCTCGAAATCTTCGAAGCCGAAGATGTCGAGGAGGCCGATGAAGTTCTCGCCTTTCCCCGAGTCGGTGTTTTGGTTGATTTTCTCGACCTCCCAACCGAAAACTTCGTCGTACAAAAGCTTGCAGACTCCGTCCCGAGCGTCGGTGGCTTTGACCGTCGTCAGCTTGCTCACCACCGGCCCGTCCCTCGTCTCGAACGTCGTCGTGGTCAGCTCCTTCATCAACTTCTCCTTATCCACTTTCCATATCCCCGTGGCCTTCCCTAACGTGTCTGCGGAGGCGTCACTGACCTTGCAGCTATCCTCGTCGAGCGTTTCGAACCCCACTTGCAACGCGTGCACAACTCCCGCCACGACCGACCAGACCCCGTCTATGTCCGCGGGCGAGAACCCGCAGTTGTCCATCGCGGTTATGCAGAGGCTGTAGTCCTCGTTGTCGTCCACTCCGGGGATGTCCACGCAGTTTCCGGAGTTGCAGTGGGTTTTTGTGGGGTCCGTGACGCCGTACTTCCCAGCGTCCCTGCCTTTGCACAGCAAGTAGAACGCGTGGTAGACTCGCTCGTTGGGGTTGGCGGAGATGATCCTCGATTTTTCCAGAAGGTACTTGACCGTGAAGGCCCCGACGAGGTTCCCGACGCTGTTGAACTGGACCTTCATGAACTTCCCGAACCGAGACGAGTTGTCGTTACGCACCGTTTTCGCGTTGCCGAAGCCCTCGAGCACCGGAGAGGCTTGGTTGATGTTGAAAGCGACTTTCCTCGCGTTCTCCCTATCGGCCTCGACGCCTTGCATGCAGGACAAGCACCCGAGGTACTTCATCACGATTTTCGCCGCCTCGGTTTTTCCGGCGCCGCTCTCGCCGGAGATCAAAATGGTCTGGTTATCGGTGTCCCGGCGCATGTCCATCCAGGTGTTGTGCGCTTGCGACCACGAGTGCGGGAGGCAATCCTTCACCACCTCCCCTTCTGCCAGGTACCTCGGCATGTTGTCATCCGTGTACCACGGAATCTTGAAGTTCCATGGGTTCACGGCTACTACGATGGCACCGATATTTGTATACACAACGTCCCTCATGTATCTGATGTACAAACAGCGCTGGAGTGTGGCGTCATGGAGCTCGGTGAGGTTGAGAAGGTCGTCGACGTCTTCCTCCAGCACGTCTTCTCGGGCGGGCCAGATTTTGTCTTCTTTCAGGTTGGACACGGTTTCGAGGTCGGCCTTCTTCGAAGCACAGTAGCCGACGCCCGAGACTTTGAACACCTTCCCATTGTCCGACACGACGCGGCCCAGGCTCCACGCGTGGTTGGGCTCCCAGTAGAATACCTGCGCCCCCGGCTTGCAGAGCTCGCGGTTGAGCTTTTCCTCTTCTTTGATCATCGGCACGCCAGACTACCGACCGCCCTCTCTCTCCCCCCGCACCGCAGCCTGACCCTAGCAAACACGACGAACACCCCGCGTAGAAGACGCAAAGGGCCACTGACGACGTTGTTTTTCAACGCGCGATTGACTGAAGAGGTGGGAGGTCGGGTGGGGGGGCGGTTGCTGTGACCCCCCGAACTCGTCCCGCTTTGGGGGTGTGTGGCTGCTTTTCACTGCTGTGTTCCCCCCTTCGCCTCGGTTCTTTTTCCTCCCCCTGGCGCGCCTGGCTTATGCCTGGTCTGCCGCCTGTGCGTTGGGTAAGATTGAACGCACGACATAAAGATGCGCCGGGTCGACGACTCTGTGATGTACAACAATACTCGACGTAGCTGCTTTGACTTTCAAGCTGGCGCTTATGTAAAACCGAAGCGCGGCACGGTTGAGGTAGTTCTCTCCCTCTCGCAGATTCTGTCCCAAACTCTCGTCGCGCGTTCCTTTTCTGGCTCATCGGATCTTCGGTCCACGACTGGCTGTCCACCAGTCAGACATCCTCATCGAGTCCGAATGAACGATACACCCACGGACCACGTTTAAATTCTAACTTTTTTGCAAGGTTAATGAGTGAGTTGCAGCGACCTGCACACACTCTGTTGCCGAGCACAGGTCCGAACATCATTCCTCAATTTCCGCAGTGTGACTACGGCTAGGGATCTGCGACGACGTTCTGGACACCTGAAAGCGGAGTGTAAACGAAGGGCAAGCAAGGTTCCTTTTTACTTGTTGAGGCTACGAAGAAGGAGACAGAACAGCGGCACATTGACAAAGACGGAACGAGTCAGAGTGACGCAGTAGGCTTCGCATGAGCGTGCTCCGGAGTACGGGATTACTAAACATGAGCAGCATCAACGTCGCGGCTGCGGTAACGGGCTGTCGAGCAGCCCAAACAGGGGCCGTCTACATGCGGACATAGCAAGCTGATAGTTCGGCATTGAAGCATCTGGATAGGTCTTTTTGGCCTATCAGGGTCGGGTACAGCAAGAACAGAGCCGCGTCTATTTGTCCGCGGACGTGAGCACCAGCGTCTCCAGCAACGCATCGTTTCTTCGACACGTTCTAGTACACACGGGTACGCAATGCAACAGAGGTGAACCGTGTCGACATTTGGAGCATCCGAACACGCAACCGGGAACAGAAATCTCGCGTAGAGCATAAGAGTAAAAGCTTGCTCGATACACGATCTTCAGTAGGAGACCTTGTCGGGATCCGAAGCGGGAGCACAGTCCACGATGGATGTTCCGTCCACGGACATGAGCACTAACGTCACCAAGATGCAGCACAAGGCATTCTTAGGTTCGTTTAAGTACTGTCTGGTTCTTGTTCGCACATGCCCAACTTCGCAACGTAAATGCCACACCCACCATAGCAGTCCCGAACGGCTTATCCAAACACGGGCTGAGCACAGCCCATGACGGTTCTCTTTTCGCCCGCACGAGCAGCGGCGTGTCAGTCCGTGCTGGGCATCGATACGAGTTCTCGCAAAGGGGCGACGCGCCCCTACCTTGTCACGAGAGAGGATCACATGTCCTGTGTGGGTGACGCACCGGTCAATGCACAACAAGTGCAAGGATACGGTACGCGGGCGTGAGTGGAAGTACGGGGTGACAGACGGCGGGATAGCGGCGGCCTCGGTCAGGACGTTGTGAGGGCCTCCGAAGGCGAGGTTCACATATCGGTCAGTCGTGCCGTCATTTGAAGCAGCGGAATGAGCCAGTCCAGCCCCTCAATGAGCGACGCACCGGTCAATGCACAGCAAGGCAAGATGCGGTACGCCGGGCGTGAGTGGAAGTACGGGGTGAGAGACGGCGAGATAGCGGTGTCCTCGGTCAGGATGTTGAACACCTCCGAAGGCGAGAGCGACCCCGCAACGTCCGTTTTGTTGGCAAAAATCAACAGCGGCGTCTCGGACAGCGACGGGTTGTCGAGCACACCCCGCAGAGCATCCTTCGTCTCATTCCACCGATCCCGGTTGGCTGTGGGCACCGACGAGTCGATGACGAAGACGACGGCGTGCGCCTGCACCACAAACCGGTCCCAAATGGGTCGCAGCGAAGAGCGGCCGCCCAGGTCCCAGACGAGCAGCTTGCAGCTCCGGAGCTCGATTCTCGCGATGTTCAAGCCGACCGTCGGGCCGATAGCCTCCGGCGGCAGCGACTTCATGCCGTACGACTGGCGCACCTTCTCCAGTACGGTCGTCTTCCCTGCATTGTCCAGTCCGATCAGAAGCACCCGAAACTCGTCCTTTCTGAACAGCAGCTTCCACAGGCTGTAGAAGAGGTGGAACATTTTCCGCTTCTTCTTTTGTGTATGCGTGTGTTGCGTGTGTGTGTGTGTGTGTGTGTGTGTGTGTGTGTGTGTGTGTGTGTGTGTGTGTGTGTGTGTGTGTGTGTGTGTGTGTGTGTGTCCGACGACGAACGTCAGTCCGTTGTCCTTCGACCCTTACGTGTTCTTCCCGCTCACACCGGGCTTGAGCTACACACCCTCCGGAGCCCCCAGAAGGGGGGGTGATGCCCCTTTTTACGTGTTGAGTGTTCCTTGTAGTGTGTTGTGTAAGTGCGCTCCAACTGCCAACCCGTCAGGAAGTCCTTGAGCGGTTTTACTGGATTGGGATCTCTTGTAGCACATGTGCAACTGGCTAGCACGTGTCGAAAAGATCTCTTGCGAATGATGGAATAGCACGTCCTCTCCAGATATTCGCACGGTAGTCCGGCCACAGACCTCATCCTACGGACAGCGCTGGAATCGGCGTCGAGTCAAGCTCCACCGTAGGTGGGTAGAGACTACGATTCGCGAGTAGGCACCGCAACCACTCACTGCTAGGGAGTTGGGCTGCCCCGATAATACGAAAATCACAACTCCGCGCCTCCCTTCCCCCCAGAAAAAGCAAGATCCGGAATAACTCAAGGACAGTCGGTCCAGGCCATACAAAGTTATACTGGATCTTGCTTTGAGCCTAGACCGACTGTCCTTGAACTTTTGAATTAGAAGAAGCGTGGTTTTGGTTTGCGCTTCTTACCTGTTCGCAACTTGAGGGTCGTTTAGATGACAACCCCGGCCGCCCACGTCATTTGAGTAGTGTGCGGCTGCCGTGACTGACACCTGTAGAATGCAAAGTAAAAGGGAGAGTTAGAGAGAGCAAGCCCGCAGCTGCTTTCCGTCGGGACAGCATCAACGAGGATGGCACACGTCTCGGAGAAGACATGTGCGCGCGGAGCCCGAGCACTTCAAAAGGATCTTTCGCGGAATACGTTCTTTCTTTCTTCTGCTTTTTATTAGAATCGGATAGAAGGGAGGTGGACTACCTTCCCTGCACTGCCCGTCGCTGTCTTTGCACAGTGGCATCGGTTGCCCTGCCGACGGGGAAAAGGAGGAGACCAGCTCCGTATTTTCTTTGGAAATGATGCTTATTTTTGGGGTCACCTACCTTAGGGGCCTAAGAACAATTTTTAATGACCTTAGGGGCCTAATCGGGGACCTTTAGGTCCTCAAAATGATTTAAAAATTTGTTGCCCATTGGGAACTTGTGCCGAAAATGTACTTCTCAAAAAAAAAAATTCCAAAAAATTTCCAAAAAAAATTCCAAAAGAAAATCCAAAAAAATTTCCAAAAAATTTCCAAAAAAATTTCCAAAAATTTTTCCAAAAAATTTTCCACAAACTCACAGGTGGGACGTCAAAGGAAGAGAAGACGACTGCTGATTGCTGCACACCACGTAAAACACACATAACATGGGCTGTTCATTGAATTGACAAGCAAAGTGAATTTGCGTTCAAAGTGCAGAAAGCCGATGAACTTCCCCCAAGGCTCCACAAGGGTCATCCCACCCTATTCCGTTTTGTTAATGCCTGATCCATATGAGATTTGAGAGTGCAAGTTCACTTAGAGATCCGAGGTTTCGGAGGGAATAGCACTCGACAGGCAAACACACCAGGAATTCAGGGACTGTCTCTTTGTCTGCTCTGGGACATTATTCTTCTACCGGCCGGTTCTTCAACCTGCACCGACCTGGAGCAAGTTTTCGAACTTTCTGGATGTTTTTCGGGCACCCTGTTGTGTTGGGTGCTAGTTGTGGGGTTGTTTTGTGGCTGCATTTTCGGTTCCTGAAGGATTTTAGAGAATTGCACTCTATACAGGTGAACCCTCCTGTTTTCACATTCTGTGACTGTGGCCGTTCTTCGAGCCTAATGTTCGCGTCCTGCTTAACCCCCGCCTCCTGTTGTTGGTTCTGTGTTCTTTCAAATTTTTTTCGAAATTTTTTTTGAAATTTTTTTCGAAATTTTTTTCAAAAAAATTTTCGAAATTTTTTTCGAATTTTTTTTCGAAATTTTTTTCGAAATTTTTTGACAAGTACATTTTCGGCACAATTCCCAATGGACAACAAATTTTAAATCATTTTGAGGACCTAAAGGCCCCAAAATGCATTTTTCGAATTGTTGACAAATTTTGCCCAGTATTTTGTGCAGGCATTGTACTTAGCGATTTTTGAGCATGTTCGTATTTTTCCCCCGGGAAAAACAAATTTTTAAATCATTTTGAGGACCTAAAGGTCCCCGATTAGGCCCCTAAGGTCATTTAAATTTGTTCCTAGGCCCCTAAGGTACTTTTCTCTTATTTTTGTTTGAGTCGACTCGGGCTTCTCCACGCTCGTGACGCCCCTCTTACAAAAGAGCCGCTGCACAGGTTAGTGGCTCCCTCCCTCTTTCAGCGCGTGAGATGCTCTCTCTGTCCCGAAGCAAACATTGAATTTGCGCCAGGCAGGTCATAATTCTAGCTTCGACTACAGTCTACGGAGAGGGCTGTTAGTTTCCGATAAGATACCATGCAGGGTCAAAACCTTGTGGTAAACGCTGCCGCGGGGCCGACGGCCCCCAAGAAAAAAAATTGGAAAAAAAAAAATTTGCTCAACTTCATCAAAAATCACCGCAGTTTTTGTTCCATTAGTTTTTTTTGAACCCATTTTTTTTCCAGAAAAAAATGGGTGGCCATTTTTTTTTGGGTCTAAACCCCTGCTACCAAAAAGACACATGGTTTTGACCCTGCATGATGCTTATTTTTGTTTGAGTCGACTCGGGCTTCTCCACGCTCGTTGACGCCCCTCTTACAAAAGAGCCGCTGCACGGGTTAGTGGCTCCCTCCCTCTTTCAGCGCGTGAGATGCTCTCTCTGTCCCGAAGCAAACATTGAATTTGCGCCGTTGAACCCATTTTTTTTCCAGAAAAAAATGGGTGGCCATTTTTTTTGGGTCTAAACCCCTGCTACCAAAAAGACACAAGGTTTTGACCCTGCATGATACAAACTTTGCCGTCTGCTCACTTCGGCTAGACGTTTCCTGGCATCTTCCCGTCTCTGGGTCTCGTGCATGAGGATTGGCACGGTACAGTTCTGACTGGCGAGCATAAACAACAAATACCAGGTTCGCGGCCCTCCGCCCGTTCCACAACAGGTGGGTCCAAGGCCATAATTCCCAATTTGAGAACCTGACGGCATCCGGGATTACGGTTGACGCCCGCTATTTACTTCGACGCAGCCTGCTCGAGCTCAGGAACAGAGTCAGACGGGCTTGGCTTTGTCACTCATCGTGCCGTAATCCGAGAAAATCGGAGTGATCGCGTCGACCACTGCCAGCGTGGTGTCGAAACGGCACATGTCGAGGTCGTAGGTGCCGGTGTGGTCGTTGCGGAGGATCATTCCCGGGTCGAAGACGGCATCGAAGATGATCGAATGCGCGTCGTAGCCGCTTTTTGCCTGGACGACCTGGTACGAAACGTCGTCGTGGGCCTCGACGACAGCGACCACCTGAGCCCGCGACTGCGTCATGCTCTCGAACGAGCACCCGAAGAGCGGCGACGTGTCATCTATGACGTGCACCAGCGTAGCTGGAAGTGCGAGGTAAGGTGCTGGGAGTGTCCGTTTCCCGGCTTCAGGCTCTCGTTTCTCGAAGCTCGCGATCCAACTAAGCGGCTCGATCGAAATTTCAGGGGCATCCGAGGCTCCACGGTCCTGGATTAAGTATAGGACGGCGGCGACTTCAACAGGTGCGTGCTTCATGAGTGAGCACACGCGGATGGACAAAGCTCTTTTTGTTTCCAGCGTGTTGCCTTTTCCCCAAACTTGGGTCGCGTCGTTGATGACGGCGCTCTGGCTGAACACGAGCGTGTGCCGCATCCTCCTCGCGGACAGCACCTTTTGGAAGATCACCGCCGCGAAGCACGGGACGATCAGCAGCGACACCCACCCTTCGACCATCACCCAGAACTGGTCCCACGGGCCGTGCGGGAACTGCACGCCGTACCCGATGGTGCACAGCGTTTCGACGCTGAACGCGTAGGCCAAGCTGAAGTCGCACGCGTGGGTGTTCCGCCTGTTTTCGTCGATCAACGAGTCTTTCAAGCTGGGCACCCAGTAAGCGAGGTTGCAGGGCAGCGTGTACACGACGGCGAACGAGAGGTTGATGATGATGTAGAAGAACAGCGACATCACCATGAGCTTCCACCATTTGAGAGAGACGAGGAAGTAGTACGGGACGGAGAGTGCGAGGAGAAGGCGGGAAGTGCCTTCGACGACGATGTTGTACTCGCCCGTGTAGCCGTCGACCATGGATGTGAACCTAGGTGGTGTGAACGTCGGGGTTGTTGACCGTGATCGCATTGCCGTGTGATCGTGTCGACGAACCTCTTGGTACTTGTGCGGTCGCAGGACACCCTCTTGCGCTCTCGGAGTCCGGGAACGAAACGTGAGGTCGTCGGCACTCGAGGTCTTGCGGTAGCGCGAGCTCACTGAGCCCAGCCCTGGCAGCGGGGCGCTGCCCATCCCCGGCGGCGGCAGTGCCTTCGAAGCGTGCATCGCAGCCTTGCGTGTATGTTCGGAATGTCTTTCCTCAAGGGCTGATCTACTGCTTGGGTCGGTAGTTAGATGCTTGAGCAACTTCGCGCCCCCACCTATTTCTCGTGTTGGGCTGGGCCCACCTAGAACGTGGCTGGTTTATTTGAAAGGCAAGGAGCTTTCTCGAATCGTGTTCTGTTTTGGACAACGGAAGATGAGATCATCGTCCCGGGAGCTTCAGCGTTCAGGCTACATCCACGCTGCCTTGCAGCGTGGACGGCGTCTTTTGCTCTCCAAAGCTGTGTGGTGTATCGTAGCTAGAAGCTAGAATGCAGATTCTCTGTGCGAGAGAGCGATGGCCTACATCGGTCACTAGGTGATTACCTCTTCCATCGCACCGTGATAGTTTGAGGGTTTGAATGCAAGTATTTTTAGCGATAATCTGCGCTAGCTACCAACCGTATAAGACGGTGGCAGCAGGCCCTACGTTCAGCATGCTGAACGTACTGATTTCAGCACGCTAATTTTCTTACTTTCTTTTTGTACACATGCTGAATCAGTACGTGTACACGTGTTGAAATCAGTACGTTATCAGCACGTACTATCTTTTCTGCAGATTCGTCTTGGGAATCAACCGCAGTACCGGGGATTCCGGTCGGCAGATCCTGCTGTTGCTTACCACCGCGACACTGGAGGGTTGAGGCCGGAGAGGAGACAAAGGCAAAGACATGTAACACTGACTCCAAGACAAAGAGCTGCGTAAGCCCTGGGTGGCAGGCAAGCTTCAAATTTCAGGGAATGGTAGACCGGTTTCGATTTGCTAATGCTTGCCATGACTTCATCCTTCTGCGACACCTAGCCGTAGTCCTGAGACCCGAAGTGCTCATTGTCGGGTTCTTGACAATCTTTCACGTGTAATGCGCAAAACAGCGCTGTATCCGGTATGAAAGAAAAAGCTAGAAGCAGAAATAAAAGGGGCTCTCCCGCACTCGTGTGCGTTTTTCGTCTTGCTTTCGTGTGGTCTTGCTACCAGTCTTGGGAGCGGGCCCGGTTGAGGAGCTAGAGATGGAAGCGGGCCGCGGTAGCACAAAGGAAGCGAGAATCTTCAACGCAGGTAACACCTATCCTGGCCGTGGTAAATCAGAATATGGTGCCTTTCTCCGGTGGCGTGGCCTCGACAGGGGGGGGTGGGCGGGGGGTGGGGCGTGAACCTCCCGAAACCGATCATTTCGGGAGGGGTAGGAAAACTTGCTTGTTGTTGTTGTTGCTCTCATTCGTCAAATGCCGCGTGCCTTTACCATGACTGCCCACGCACGCCTCCTGGCACTGCACTGGCCAAGCACGGCGGGAGACAAGGACGGGGGTCGCAGTGCCCACTCTTCAACAGCTCGGGGCCGAAAAACGCGCCAGGGCACTGGCCGTAAGTTTCGCAGTAAGTTAAACTTGCCATGCAATCCGCACCGACCAGACCGACTGAAAGACTGGAAGACTGGACAACATGGAACACAACGGTCACTCAAACTTGGGGCCTCAATGTTAGAGTGAACGTCACAGCTTGAAATTTCCCGGACGTGATCCTGTCTGCGAGAGACTGTAAGATCTCACAGTGGGCTCTCTTTCCATTTTTTGTGTTACCGTCAATCCCGAGGGACTATCAGTTTATAGTGTCTTGCGACCTTTGTTTGTTTGGCAAGGGATTTTGATGACGCGCCTCAGCTAGAGGAGAAGGGAATTAAAAAATAAGAATGCCAACTAACATCTTCTCAGCCAGTTTGCCCACTCTGCTGCTTCGTCTTCCGTCTCTTGTACTCGTATCCGCTCGCAGACGCTCAGCTTTGTGGCACCGCGAGAACCTTTTTTTCCAGAATGATGCGAAGCAAAATGGGCCCAGCGCTGGCGGAAAACCCCCGTCAGACACGCCGATGCAGCTACCAGAAACGGAGAACGCCGATGTCCGGAGGGCAGGAGAGCCTGATACCCATGTGCGACCCGAGCCCGCGGGATACCACGACGTCTGTGACCTCCGAGACCTGGAACTGGCCGAAGGCCCACTGCCAGTAGTCCGTCGCGTACACAGGCAGCCTGACAAACATTCTGCGCGGGATACCCACAGCGTCCATGAGCCACCGCGCCACCGCCAGACACGGCGGCCCGCCCTCCCAAAAGCAGAACTGCCCGCCGTGCACGTGCCCCGCGAGCACCGTCAGGTGCACCAGCGGAGGGCCGCCGGCCTGTAGCTTGTCCGCCTCACCCGCCAACACGCCGTCGGCCCACTGGGCTATGGGCACCGCCGAGTCGGGCGAGTGGCTGAGCACGACTACATGGGCTCTGCGGGGCCCCCGCTCGGCCCGCATCCGGACTTCTTCGGCGACGACGGCGGTGAAGTCGCGGGTAAACGCATGCTGCACGGCCGCGGCCGCCGGGCGCGTGGTGTTCTTCAAGGAGAAGTGGTGGTCGAGCCCGATGATGTGCACGGGGTTGCCGAACCTGTCGAGGCACTCGGTCGACGAGCTCCGCAGGACGGTGATGCCGGCGCTTGCCAGCGCCCTCGTGACGATGTCGGGGCTCTCTGCGCGCTTCTGGTCGTGGTTGCCTATGACGGCGAACACCCCGCACTTGCTCTTCAGCCGCTTCAAGTGCTTGTCCGCCAGTTCCCACGCCGGCTGCGGCGCGACGTTGACGTAGTCGCCCGTCAGGAACACGGCGTCCGCCCCCTGTTCGTTCGCGAGGTCGACCGCTCTCTCGAGGACGGCATCCATCCGCCCGCTAGTCGCCGGGTCGTAATGCAGGTCTGTCATGTGCACGGCCACGAACGCCGGCGCGCCGCCGCCACCCGCCGGCCGAGCGGTCCGGCCCCCCACGTCCCACTGCTGCACTACCAGTCGCCGGGCCTCGGCGCGCATCACGTAGGTCAACCTCGCGAGAGCGGCGACGGCTACGAAGCAGGCGCCCGCCGCAAAGGTGACCATGCCCGTGCACATGAAGGTGTGGAAGCCGCCGCGGGTGGGAAGTGGGGGAAGGTGGCGGGATAATCTTGGGCTATAGGTAATGCTTCGGCAGCCGCAAGGCAGCCGGTTCCGTTGCCGGTCTGGCGCTCATTTCCACACTGGAAAACGGGCTCTCGGTCGCAGCAAAATTGCTTGCACGTGCGGGTCAATCAGGGGCGACAGTGAAGCGGTCTGGGTCGAAACGCTTCCCGTCGTGGTACTGCGCACTGTTATCATCCAGCTGCATCATGAAAAGACCGCTTTGTCCTCTGTCGTCCGACGTAACGGAGCGAGCAACAATTTCCAAAATGGACGCGTGCGTCAATCCGAAGCAGGGGACTCTGAATCGTTGGAAACTCGTGAGATTCGATTCCTTTGCGTTGCGTGTGCGTCGGTAGAGTGCAGGAGCTGCGGCACGACGGTTTGCTCGCTGGTTCGCAGACACACGCGTTCGCAAAGGTGTCCCGGAGGTCCCTCTTGTGTTCGTGAGCTGGGTTTGGACCGTCATGAGACAGGTTGATGAACCCTGCTACTGACGGAGACCATGGGCCTTCTTCTTTTTCCTTACTCTCGAACCCTTGATCCAACTGGGCCGCCCTTCAATAATCACTCCACTGGAAAACGGAGAAACTAAAAAAAAGCACAGGCGACACGAGCAAGCGTGGGAGCCAAACGAATGGAGTGTAAATGTGAGCTTCTTGAGCGGTTACGTGTTATGCGAGCCTCCCGTTGCCCAATTCAGGGCATGCGGCCCCTTCGCAGGTGTGGCAAGCCATCTGCGTGGACCGCATCCCCATGCGACCGAGAGGGTCGTGTTCCGTGCCACTTCGACGGATTCGTGGGGGCTCCTGCCGAGAGCACCCCGTCTTTGCAGCCACAAGACCCCTTGAGTTTTGACCTTCATCATCAGGGTTTCTTCTGCTCTATTCTTGAAAGAATCTTTCATCCTTTCCTTGACCGCATTACCCTGAACCCAAATGCTGGACGTGGTTTCGGGTGAAGAATTGGCAATTGATCATGATCAGACGGTCGTCGGGCGGTACAGTTTCCTCACGCGTTGCATGTGGCTACTGAGAATCCTCACCGGAGGGTTTTCTGCTGAGATACGTGCGTAGGACTACGGATTTGCCGGCTGCGCCTGTGTGATTGTTATTGCCGGTACGGGACTGATAAAACGCCGACGGCAGCTTGACAATTTTACAAAAAGGGTTGTCCGCTGGTGGCCGCAACGACATTAAATAGTATGCAACGAGACATGATTTGGGTTCCATACCGCTTTGTACGAGATGTCAATCGCGAATTCCAGCGCTAGCTGCGTTTCTTTCGGCACGGTCTGCGAGTTGGTGATGTTCATTATTTTGTGTTGGCAACGCATTGGACTGAGATAAGAACGAACGCTAGCCATTGCACGGTGTGTGGGTTCAACAGTTCAGTGGAGTGATCCTGTAACGGGAACCGAAGAACTAGGCAGCACAGCGGGATTTACAGTCAACGGCCGCGCAAGACTCCAACGTGAAGCGCGGACATGTAAACTGAACCGGTGACATGATCTTCAGTGTGGTTGGCTCGCTCATTGCTCGAAAGCTTACATTTCTTTGGGACACATCGTGATGTGTTCCAAAAAACGTTGATTGCGTCTATGCGCACCAGCAGGAACTCACCTGCTTCGGTGAGGTTCACGTAGTACGCCGCTAACCACTGATTCGAGACTGGAGGTCCTATGAACATGCAATGTGAATAGCCTCTATTCGAGCCAACCCCACTTTTCTGTAAACGAGTTTGAAAGTGCATTGTTTTTGACTGGAATTAGTGCGGAGCTAGCTTTTCCCCCTCCTGCCCAAATGAAAATGGGTGGCACAGTGAGCGGGCGGTGGCCTTCAGGCCGGTGCGCCCGGGTTCGATCCCCGCCCATGACACTTTTTCGGTCGAAGATTGTTCGACGTTTGTTGCGTTCCGGAATTTGCGTTTTTTGCGGAGTTTCTCAGTATCCCGCGGTATTTGGGCACCCCGGGAAACGGAGTCGGGGGAGGTCCGGGGGGTCTCCCCTCCGGGTACTGGCGCCGAACTTGCCATCACAGGCCAAACTTGCTACCGCATCACCACGGACACCAGAACCCGAACTTTGCTTCACCCAGAACTTAGCCGCGCCCGAACTTTGCTTCACCAGAACTTTGCTTCACCCGAACTTAGCTTCGCCCGAACTTTGTTTCGCCCGAACTTAGCTTCGCCCGAACTTTGCTTCACCCAGAACTTAGCTGCGCCCGAACTTTGCTTCACCAGAACTTTGCTTCACCCGAACTTAGCTTCGCCCGAACTTTGTTTCGCCCGAACTTAGCTTCGCCCGAACATAGCTTCGCCCGAACTTTGCTTCACCAGAACTTAGCTTCGCCCGAACTTTGCTTCGCCCGAACTTAGCTTCACCAGAACTTAGCTTCGCCCGAACTTTGTTTCGCCCGAACTTAGCTTCGCCCGAACTTAGCTTCGCCCGAACTTTGCTTCACCAGAACTTAGCTTCGCCCGAACTTTGCTTCGCCCGAACTTAGCTTCACCAGAACTTAGCTTCGCCCGAACTTTGTTTCGCCCGAACTTAGCTTCGCCCGAACTTAGCTTCGCCCGAACTTTGCTTCACCAGAACTTAGCTTCGCCCGAACTTTGCTTCGCCCGAACTTAGCTTCACCAGAACTTAGCTTCGCCCGAACTTTGTTTCGCCCGAACTTAGCTTCGCCCGAACATAGCTTCGCCCGAACTTTGCTTCACCAGAACTTAGCTTCGCCCGAACTTTGCTTCGCCCGAACTTAGCTTCACCAGAACTTAGCTTCGCCCGAACTTTACTGTTCCCCGAACTTTAACTGCTGCCTCCAGTCTCGCCACGCGCCGGCCTTAGCCGAGCGCACTACTACTGTTACTAGAAAGTACGAGCAGGTATTGCTAACCTCTGAAAAACGAACAGATCGAACATACCGGGCCCTCGACCCATATGTGCTGCAGGGAGTCGTTCATTTTCACCGCTTCCACGATGATCTTGGCACCCGTGTCCGTGATCGGGTTGCCGGACAAATCGAGCTCGGTGAGGCTGTTGTTCGTTCGTATCATGCCGGCTATCTCGCGCGCGCCGGGCAGCCCCAAGTTGTTGTCCCGCAGGTCCAGCACGGTGAGGCTCTCGTGTGTGCACAGCGTGCGGACCAGCGGCGCGATGCTTTGCTTGAACAGGTTGTTCGGGAGCCTCAGAACCTTCAAGTGCGGACACTGCTCCACGAGGTCCGCCACCAGCTGGCACTGGCTGTCATTCACGTCGCAAAACGACATGTCCAGCGCAGTCACCGACGCATTGAGGGAGACCGCGTCTTTGATATGCCCAAGGGAGGCGCCGTCGTAGTACCCCAGTCCCACCCAGCCAGCGAGGTTGACCTCGGGCATTTCTTTCCCCAGCGCGATGCTCTGGAACAGGGCGCAGAAGGGCTTCGCCTTGTGGTTCAAGGACTCCAACAAGCGGGCCTTCGCGTACACTCCGTCGGAAACAGCTTTGTTTTCAGCCAGGTTGAGCCGTTTGATCACGAAGTTCACCACCAGGCACTGCATCAGCATCGCCACGCCGACTTCGGTTAGGGCGTTGTAGGAGACGTCGATATCAGTTAAAGACGTGTGGGTGTTTAGTACAGCTGCAAGCTCTTCAGCGCCGGAGTCCCCTATGGCGTTGTGAGATAAGTCGAGCTTCGTAATCGAGTCGTTTAGCTTCAACATGTGACACACGGTCATGATGCAATCGTCGGTCAATGCGTTGTGCGACACATTGACAACCTGCGCGCACACATCTGTCTTCAGGGTATCGGCGAGCAAGATCATGCCTGTCGGTGTGCAAGGACATGGAACACCATCCAGAGAGTAGCGCGGGTATCGAACCCCCCGAATCACCCCACCGTGCTCGTTCACCCTCACTCATCTGTACCTTGTGTGTTTGCACCTTCCCAATAACACTTCTTGCCAAGAACACTTCTTCCCAAGACGTATCCCCGAGTTCTGCACTCTGTGTTTGCCTCCCTTTCATACGTGTAGTGTTCTCCCGTTGGTACCTGATTGCGAGACAGTGACCACCGTGGGGCAGATAACCACGTTTTCCGCCCCAGCGTCGAGGCCAGAGCCAGCACCTTGTCTTTGTACAAAAATACGCGGATTGAGTGCTATTTCGACGGAGGCTTCATGGGGAGAAACAATACCACTACCAACGGTTCTGTTGGGTGCGTATATCTTATGCCCACGCCCCCCCCCCGCTCGACCCAGAATGGCCTTCAAGATTCTGCACCTAGCAGCCACCTTGAGTACTTCCCACAAAGCGACTATAAAACCCCGGATCCCTGAGCGAACTTGCACTCAGGCAAGCATGAGATCAGTAAAGTCGGTGCCATGAAGGCATGGCAAGCTCTCAGCTGCAAAGCACGAGCAGACTCTTCTCGCTCCTGCGTGATGCAAAACCGATGATGCGTAACAAACGCAGATGGACCATGGACCAAGCAAAGAATCTCGTGAGTATGCCGGCGATCGTATTCGATGAAAGACAGGAAGATGGGGCCAGACCTTCATCTGAAAGCGGCTCAGCCCCGTCGTCGGCGCCGCTGACCGTAATCGAGACCTGCGTCGAGTCGCGGTCGATCGAGCGCAGGACGCTCTTTTTCAGCGACTTCGGATGCTGATTAAGGTCTACAAGGTGGCGCAGGCGATTCATGTCGTACGGGTTGACGTCGTTGTCCGACAGGTCGAGGGTGATGATGGCGCAGTTGTCGGTGACGGCCTTGGCAAGCATCGCGGCGGCCGGGCCGATTTTGTTGTTGTTCAGGCGCAGGCAGGTCAGCGTCGCATTCGTCTCCAGGTACCCCGCTATCAGCTCACCGCCTCCCCACTGGATGTTGCAGTTCCTCAAATCGATGCTCTTGACCGACGTATTCCCCTTCAACGCGGTTACCAATATCGCCGCGTACTGATCGTTGAAGCACGTGTCAGCGTAGTCCAGCATTGTGATCTGCGGATTTTGTTGTGCAATCAGCGGAGTGAGAAGTTCGGTGGTTTTCACTCGACACTTCTTGTTAAACAACAAACTTTGTTGGCTTCGGCAGGTTTCTGTTTCACTTGTTTTAGAGCTAAAGTTCGCTTGAAATTCGGGGTTTTAGGGTCTCCGTGTGACCGTTCATGAATGGGTTCTCTTAGAGCAAGAAAGGGCTATATGGTTACGGGTTGTATATTTAGTGCACGCTTTCGTTATGGGTTATGGCTAGCCATGTCCGGGACTGTTTGTGACTGACATCAAGTACATTCCTTCGTGGAGTGTAGTCTTGGGCCCCCCACGTTCTACGTTTTCTCTGTGCATGCGTCCTCGAACCTTTTGTGACCTTCGCAATATCAGCAGAGCATGAATACGGCCACCCTACTAGCTACTCCTTGAATGCAACGCAACCTGAACACGACCGTTTTGCGGGAGAAGACCACCAGAACGCAAAATGATCTGAGCAGTCTGTTTCGTAAAAAATACTCGACGTAGCTGCTTTGACTCCGAATGGAAGGGAGGGTAGAGGGAACACAATCTGATTTGTTCTTCGCTTACACCACCGTGTGTTGTTTAATCACTCAGGACTTTGACCTGTTGTGTTTGTGTGTCTTGTCGTGTTGGGGTAGACCCGCATGACCTCATGTCCGTTTAACACGTGGTTCGGTAGTTACAGCGCTTGATCCCTTCGGCTCTTTGTCTAAGAGCTTTTGTCGAGCATCTGCTCCCAAAAGCTGGCGCTTATGTAAAACAATAGAAGAGAGAGAAGCAATACCGCATTCGCTGCGATCTTCGGGAGGTCGTACTTGAGCCCGATAGGCCCGTTGTTAAGGGCCAGCTGCACCGAAAGGTCGGCCATGGTATCTTCTCTGATGTTGGAGCTGTGCGCCAGCCGCAGGTCCTTCAAAGCGTCGTTGCCGTACACATCGGACCGCAACAGGTCCACCAGCTTCCGACACCCGGGGTTCCCCACGCTGGTGTTGCTGAGGTCCAGCGCCGTCAGCGTCTTGTTGACGCGCAGCGCCACCGCAAGGTCCCCCGCACCGACGTCGCTGACAGAGCAAGATCGGAGCCCCAACGACGTCAGCGCCCTGTTCTGATGCAGCATGTGGGCTAGGTAGCCGACACCCGTGTCCGTGATTTTTGCCGCGTCCGACAAGTCCAGGCTCTGCAGCGCCGTGTTGAAAAGCAACGCCTCCGACAGCAAAAAGCACGTGGTGTTGTCGTGTGCTCCGGAGGTCGAAAAGTCGAGAACTGTCAACGTGGCGTCGTCCACGTGCAACCGAGGGAGCGATACGCGCAGGAGGGGCTGCGCGTTCAAGTTCTTCCCGTTGATACGGTTGACCTCCGCCGTCGTAAGGCCCGTGTCGTCGAGGATGAGGGAGAGAAAGCACGTGTTCACCTCGAACGCCGACTCCGCCGCGTCGACGACGGGCTTGCCCGGGTGTAGACTCGTGCCGGTCAGGTCGAGGGACTGCAGCGTCGAGTTGTCGACGAGGGCGGCGATGACGGCGGCCGCGCCCACCGTCGTCGTCGACGTGTGCGCGAGGGAAAGGTACCGCAGCGGGGTGACGTTCTCCCTCAGCAGGACCGAGAGGTGGTTCACGGAGCTGGCGTCGGTCACGTGCCGGTTCCTCGAGAGGTCCAAGTGCGTCACGTGCGAGTTCGTACGCAGCGCCGCGCAGGTGGAGAAGACGGTAACGTCGCTCGTCTTCCGATTCGACAGGTTGATCGCCACGATGGTCGGATCGTCCTCTTTTACCCGCGGCAGCAACCGCTTCACCTCCAGCTCCCTGTTCAACTTAACACACCGCGAGGCCTCGTCCAAAAGCTCATCCGACACACAGCTGCCCGATAGATTCAGCTCAATCAACGTATCGTTGTGCTCCAACGCCTCGAGCAATGCCCGGACCCCCGCTTCGTTCACGTCGTTGTGCGACAGATCAAGCGACGCCAGCTCCGCCGAGTACGGGCCCGCCAAGAACTCCGCAAACGCCCGCCCGACGTTCGAACCGTCCAGGATGTTGTTCCGGAGCGACAACGACACGACGTTGCCCCTCGTTCGCAGCGTGTCGATCAGCTGGACGACCCCCGAGAGACTGATGTGGTTGTGGCCGAGGTTCATAGTCTGAACGTAGTCGTTTTTGGCGAGCGCCTCGCAGATGTACGCGAGTTGAAAGTCGGTGACTTGCGCGCCCGACGTGAACCCCGAACAGTCGATGGTAGTGAACGAAGGGTCGTTCCTCAGGATTTGGAGCAGGAGGAGCTTGAGCTTGTCGCTTTGCGCGTTGAACCGAAGGGTGTACTGCAAGCTGTTGAGGCCTTCCTCCGTGATGTAGAGGTTCCCGTGCAAGGCGACCCTCGTGATGTGCGGGTGGGCCCGGACGAGGTCGATGATGTAGCGGACGCCCGTGTCGGTCACGTGGTTGTCGGAGAGATCGAGGGACGTCAGGTTCTTGTTTTTACCGAACAGCTCGACGAGGCTCGCGACGCCCGGGTCTCCCAGCCGGTTTCCCCTGAACGATATCTTCTTAACGTCCGGCGCCGTGTCGACGGCCAGGGCTATGACAGCTGCGGCGTGATCCAAAACGGCTCTCGGCGTGTCCGGGTCTATGGCGTCGTGGAGGCGGTCGATGGTTAAAGCGTCGTCCTCCAACCGGCTTCTCCGCTCGAGGAACGCGATGAGCTTTCCCTTCAGCGCCGGGAGGCACTTGTGGCTCTCCACCAGCGCTGTGATGTTCCGCTCCAGCGACGGTTCCATCCGGTTGTCGGCGACGTGCAGTTCCCGCAAAATGGTGGCGTTCTCCTCGTTCTTCAAGTAGTCGTACAGCACCATCCCGCCGCTGTCAAGCAGCCGGTTGCTCGACAAATCCAACGCGGACAACGCCCGGTGCTGGCTGAGGACGCCGCAAAGCATGCGTGCCACCTCGTAGTCGAGCGCGACGTTCTTCGACAGATTGAGCCGCTTCAACGTGTACCGGTTGACCGTCAGACCTTCGCAGAGCAGGTGGACGCCCTTCTTCGTGATCTCGTTGTTGGACAGGTCCAAGTCGGTCAGCACGTAGCTGTCCCGCAAGATACTCGAAAGAATGCTCGCAGACCCGTCCGACAGCGCAAACTCCCCTTGCCTACCGCTGAGGCAAACTGTACTGTACCCCACATCCCCTCTGTGCAGCTTCGCCACGACTGTCCGAAGCGCCTGCGTGCGTGTGCGTGTTGACAGTATTGTATTTCGTTGGATGCTCATGCCCGGCACTAACTACACCCAAGAAATTACCCGTGTTTCGAGTGGGGCATTTCCTCCTCCTTTTGAGAGTGTGCAGTTGCAACTGGTGGCCTCCCAGGACCAGCATATGTGCCGCAATAAGCTCTGGCAGAGACGCCCCCGGAAATCGGCAAAAAAAAGAATTGGAATCCAGTTGCAATAGTGGGGAGTCATCGGCAACCGCTGATAAGCACCACACTATGAGTACTACACCTCCTTTGAGATTTCGCAAGTGGCAGTCTCCTCAAGTATTTCCTACAGATGCTTACACAAGAAAACACACCTCAGGCTCGGTTGCGATGGCCCTGCTGTCTGCCAGTGTGCGAAGCGTCATGCGGGACACACCGGTGTTCGCGAGGTCCAAGCTCTTCAGGTTGCAGTTGCACTGCACGGCGCGCACGAACGTCGCGCCGCTCTCCTTGATCGCCCAGTTGTCGCTGAGGTCGAGGTGCGTGATGGAGTCGTTCTGCGCGACGGCGTCCGCCAGCTCCTCGCCCCCGCGGTCATCGAGGCCGCAGTCCTTCAACACCAGCGACGCCACACTCCGGTTGCCCCGAAGCGCCTCCGCCAAATGCTTCGCGCCCAGACCCCCTATCCGGTTGTGGCTCAGGTTTAACGTTCGGATGCCCTCGTTCTTCCCCAGCATGTCGGCCAGCACGTGGACGCCCACGTCCGTGAACGCGTTGTTGGACAGGTCCAACGAGGTGAGATGCGTGTTGCCGCCGAGACACTCCGCCAGCATCGACGCCGAGAGGTCGTCGTAGTACCGGCAGCTCTCGTGCTCATCGAGGCTCAGCGCGACCATCGTCGGGTCGTCGTCGGCGAGCTTCCGGAGGCACTTTTTGAGGAACAGCGGTTGCCGGTTTTCGAGCAGCCGCCGCTCGAGGGCGAAGACGCCGGTCTGCGAGACGCAGTTGGCCTTCACGTTGATGACCGTCACCGTGTTGTTGTCGTCGATGCACGCTGCCAGGGCGCCGGCCCCGACGTCCGTCACTGCGTTGTCGAACAAGTCGAGCACGTCTATCCGGTCGTTAAGCCGCAGCATCTCCGCGAGGGCCACCGCACCTTCGTCGCCGACCTGTTGGCTGCGCAGCCGCAGCTCCGTTACACTCCTGCACTTCGCCAGCACCTCGGCGACCCTCTTCGCGGCCCAGCAGTCGAGTTTCCGCGCCGGCTGGTGCTCCAAGTCGCGGAAGTCATCGCCGCCGAACGAGAGATCTAGCAGCTGCACGGCGCCCATGCGGACCGCCGAGATTGCCGCCTTCAAGGCTGCAGGGCGGGAGTTGAGCGCGACTGCGACCGCCAGGTTCTCCGCCGCGCGCTTGCTGAGGAGGGGCGACGGGGAGACGAGCAGCTCAGTCAGCGTGTCGTTGGCGTCGAGGGCCTGCAGCAGGCTGTTGCAGCCTTCGTCCGTGAGGTGGTTCTGGGTCAGGTCGACGCGACGGATCGGCGGGTTGGTTTCCAACAGGGACGCGAGGCCGTGGCAGCCGTCGGTTTCGATGTAGTTTTTGCTGAGGTCCAGCGCGGTCACTGCCGTATTGCCCCGAAGTGCATCGCACAGGGACACGAGGCTGACATCGGTCATCTCAGACGCCGACAGATCGAGCTCCGCCAGCTCGGGGTCGCCTCCGTAGACCCGCGGCAGGTACCCCTTCGACCGCTCCCAGTGGACTGCGTGCGCTTCGATCATCTCGTCCGGGGTCAGGGAAGCATTGCGCGCCATGCACCACCCCCCCACAACTACTCCGCTTCGCCTTTCTCAGGTGAACGCAGGAGAACGCCCTGTATGACAGTTCGAAGTAAGGACAACACGTAGCTTGAAACACACTCGAACTGGTGGCACGAAAGTACTCGACGTATACAAACACAATCTGATTGGTTCTTCGCTTACACCACCGTGTGTTGCTTTCTCACTCAGGACTTTGACCTGTAGGGTAGACCCGCATGACCTCACGTCCGTTCAACACGTGGTTCGGTAGTTACAGCACTTGGGATCCCTTCTGTTCTTTGTCGGGCAGCATCGTCGAGCATTTCCTTTCAAGCTGGCGCTTATGTAAAAAAAGTTGAGACTATTGAGCCCGTCCATCCCCTCTTGATAGACCGTGATCGACCGAAGAATACAGCACCGGGCAATTCTAGGGACTAGGGTTGGACCTGATAGACCGTGGTGGACCGTGATTCACTGTGATAAACAGCGGCAGGCACTTCGATGCAGTTTCAAGAGATAGGTACGGACCGGCTCAACTATTGGGGTACCCAGTCGAACTTCAGATCCGCTGGTACAACTGTGCACCTTGTTCATTGACGAGCTTAGGTGTCAATCTACATCTATCGCTGCTAACGTGCGAAGCACGTGTCGAAGCTATTTGGTTTTGCTGTCTCAGCGGGTTGTTATTGGGCATTTGCGAACTCGGGGACCCGCGCTGTCAGGGTTCCCGTTCAGCTGCAACAAGCATGCTCTCCAAACGAGGCAGTTACTCAGTGTTACTGGTTATCGCAGCTTTAAATGGCGAATAGAAACTTGCGTCACCGCCGACACACTGGGGGGTCGGTTCTGTAGGCCCATCGACCGCTTTGTGGCTGCGCCGACACTGAATTCGATCATGCCGCAAGGGAATACAGGCGAACGGGAAGGGAAAAAGGTCTTCTACGCGAGTTGTCCGGCAGGCAGCGAGAAAAAGCCGGGGAAGGGGGGATAGACGGTTCGACAGGAGGTAATAAAACACGCGGGGGTGCTGGAACTGGCGTTTTGCGACACTCTTTTTATCTCTCTCTTTTCTCGGCAAAGATCAGCGCGATAACGATGAGAGCACATCGAAGGCGGGTGGGAAGGCTCAGGCTCTGGGACTATCACTCCGAGGAAGCCGCCCCAGATCTAGCAGGCCGCGTAACCATGGAGGCCCTGCACCCCTTAGGGGTTTTGATGTGTTTTCTTTCTAGAGTGTAAGTTCGCTTAGAGATCCGGGTCTCTCTCCGAACTGTTACTTCGGGCTTATTCGGACCGTCCGCCAGTTGTTGGTTGCTTCTGTACTTGACCAACAGGCCCACCCCCTGGCACGCCCGATCCGCCGTTCGGTATCATTTCATCCAGAACTTCTCTCACTTCGCTTGCGAAGTTCTTGATCCCTCTCGCATGGCCTAACGATCCTTTGGTCTCGCTTCATGTCAGGATGAAGCCGGAGGTGACAGAAAAATTACCACAGGGATAACTGGCTTGTGGCCGGGGAGACCCGGTCCGAATCTACCGGCATGCCCGACACGGAATTATTTTTGTTTTGTGTGTCCTCTCTCTCACTCTGAGCTTAAATTGGGAACTGGCCGCGTTGCTGCCCTCAGACTTTGCCGGGAGGAGTGTTGCTGGTTGCGCCGGTGGTCTTTGTGTGTTTTGTAGCGACCGACAAGTCACACCCACGCCAAGTCCGCTCTGCGGTCTAAGGTTATGCAGAACTTCGTTCACTGCGTTAACGAAGTTCTTGATCCCTTTGTCTGTGAATGAAGCGAGTCCTGGGGGTGAGCACGCTTCTCAGGTTCACGGTTCAACGCGCGCCCGAAAGGGTTGCCTGATCTATCCAATTCCAAATACTATCCCTGTGCTTCCTCTCAAGGCAGCGGGCCCACTCCTTGGAAACCGTTCTTGTGCTTGCGCTCGCTTCGTCTTTCGAAGAAGTTTACTGGGCACGAAACCACAACTAACAGAGTAGAAGTTGCAGTAGAAAGACTTGCTGTGCGAGCCTCCGACTAGACGACTCAGGAAACGTCGCACGCTCTCATTTGCTCGCAAGCGATGGGCGAGGGGGTCAGTTCTTGTGTCTGGTTCTTTGTCGCGCGTCGTTGCTCGTGTTGCAGTCAGCATAGCCTGGCACCTCTTGACCCGGATAGCTGTACAAACGGCCGAGTGGGGTGAGGAAAAGACCGCGGTGGACCACAAGATGCAACGCAACACATGCTCGAGAAATACTTAAGGTACCTCGAGACAACACAAAGTGCCGAGACAACTCGGGGTGGAGATGGTTGATGTTTAAGAAACAGAGAAGGGCCTGTTTCCCAAGACTAGAAATGAGAGAAAGAAACAAAGACGGCGACAGATCCAAACCAAAATCAGATGTACGAACGAAGGAAAGGTGCGAAGCTTGTGAGCAAGATGCGACGCGGGGCGGAAAGGGGCAAAGGAAAAGAAAGAAAGCGAAAGAGCGTTGAAGTATGGACGATGGATACAAATAAAATAGTGTCACCTGAGGGGGGTAATCGGACCGCCCACGTGTTAAAGCCGTTAAGCACTGGGTACTTTTAAGTACATCGACCACGTGGATCAGCATGCACAGCCAACCGTTAAGCAGCTGCCGGCTTATCCCGTGACACCTTTTATTTCAGCAAACAAGAGCGTGGTCGTGATCTAGAGGAGGAAATGCACGTGCTAGTTGTTACAGTTCCGAACCCTCAAGCTCCGACTACAATCCGGCCTGCCACTCAACAAGTCCGCAGCTCGAACTCCAAGGAAGTTTTCTAAGACAAAGCGAGAAACAGAATATCTCGGTTGTTCATCTTCTTGTTGCGTTAGTGGGAGTCATTTGCATGCAAATGAGTACCACACTATGCCAGCTTTTCGCTACGTGACTCCAGAAGGGTCACTCTTGCCGCGCTTTCGTCGTGGTGGAACCCTTGTCGGTTGCAACTGTTCTTGGAAGTTACTGACTAGTTCATAATCCGAAAAGGAATCGGAATCTTCGCTTTCTCGTTGCGCCAATAGGCACGCCGCGATGCGGAGGACGCGAGTAGCAGTAGAAACAGAATATCGCGGTTGTTCGGGACCACACCCGCCTCCACTGAAGCAGTGAGGGCAAGGTGAGCTCCTTTCCACCCGCTTTTTAGTACTAACAATTTTGCGGGTTGCCCTTCAATAACAAGTGCACCTGTTGCAGGCCTGTCGCTACATGGCGCTCCACGTTCCCGCGGGCAGTTTCTTTCTTCTTTTTTAGCACTTGCGGGTTGCCCTTCAATGTATTGTGCAGGCTAAAAAGACGAAGGCAGCGTGTTTTGGTGGTTGATCAGAATTCCTTACCTGAATATACACAGGGTAAATACAAGTGGGAAAAAAGATCAACCGGCACGCACAAACAAAACGAAGCGCCTGTCTTTTTTTACAGAAGATGGAAACGCAGACAATAAGTCCCGCACTTCCAGGTGCACCCTGCATCAGCTAAAAAACGCCGGAAATAGGGGCGGACTGGCCCAGCAGAGACTCACATCGCGACCGGACGGAACCCACCATTCGTTCCACTCAGCATAATAGCGACGAAAAGCACCTGGACCTACCTGTGTTTCGAGTGGGCAGCAGCCCACTCGAAACCCATTTCGTCCTTTGCGATTTTGCGCCTGGCGGCCTCTCGAGTAGTTCTCGCAAAGCAGCGCCGGCGCCTGGCAACTCCGATCAGCAGAGGCGGTCCACCACTGCTGATAGATTACTGTGTTAGACAGCGGTAGGCAATTCGATGCACCTCCAGGAAGTAGGGGTGGACTGGCCCAGCAGAGACTCAGATCGCGACCGGACGAAAACCACCATTCTGGCTGCGAGGGGGCCGTACGATGCACCCCGGGATTCATCAATCGAAGGCCGGCGCCGAAAGCTGCGGCAAGTGGCCGACCGGCGCCGGGCTCGCCGCACGCTCCGGCGGCGGCGGCGGCGGCGGGTGGTGCGTCGGGTTCGACGCGCGGGGTTTCTTCGTCCGGTTCGTCCGCCCTGCGGCTACTCTTCCACCGCCTCGTCGCCGTCGCTGGCGCTCCATCTGCCGCTCTTCGGCGTCTCCAGCAGAGGAATATTACGAGTCGTCTAGGGCATGGTTCCACTCAGCATAATAGCGACGAAAAGCACCCGGACCTACCTGTGTTTCGAGTGGGCAGCAGCCCACTCGAAGCCCATTTCGTCCTTCGCGATTTTGCGCCTGGCGGCCTCTCGAGTAGTTCTGGCAAAGCAGCGCCGGCGCCTGGCAACTCCGATCAGCAGAGGCGGTCCACCACCTGCTGATAGATTACTGTGTTAGACAGCGGTAGGCAATTCGATGCACTTCCAGGAGGTAGGGGTGGACTGGCCCAGCAGAGACTCAGATCGCGACCGGACGAAAACCACCATTCTGGCTGCGAGGGGGCCGTCGACGATGCTCCCCGAGATTCATCAATCCAAGGCCGGCGCCGAAAGCTGCGGCAAGCGGCCGACCGGCGCCGGGCTCGCCGCACGCTCCGGCGGCGGCTGCGGCGCCCCGTCGGCGGCGGCGGCGGCGGCGGCGGGTGGTGCGTCGGGTTCGATGCGCGGGTTTTCTTCGTCCGGTTCGTCCGCCCGCTGCGGCTGCTCTCCCACCGCCTCATCGCCGTCGCTGGCGGGCTCCATCTGCCGCTCTTCGGCGTCTCCAGCAGAGGACGACGACGACGAGTTGTCTTGAGCAGACCGCCGGCGCCGGGTGCAAGCCATGTACAAGTGCTTGATGTGCTCCGTCATCGGACGCAGGATGCACAGCAGCAAGAACCCGTGCCAGTAGTACACCTGCCAGTCCCAGAGCATCGGCGTCAGGAACAGGAACACGAAGTGCACGAAATACCCGGCGGCGAACTCGAACAGAAGCGTGCACCACAGCACGACGGATTGCACTAATGGGTTGCGAAACGCGCCCTCCAGCAGGTGACCGAACAGGTCATAGTGCATGACGTACGTCGAGATCATCGCACCGGCTACAATGTGATGGTACAGATCTGGGTACCAAATGATGTTGCCGAGGTCGTTGGTGATGACCCCCGCCACCAATTTGAAGGTGTATCCGAGGGTGAGCAAGAGGGCCTCGAGGAGCAGCAGCTTGCATATCACCTTCGCCACGGAGCCCACTGCCCAGCGGGAGTAGTCGAGCGGCCGGTCGGTCCGCATCGTGGCGAGAGTGAAGGGAGTCTTGCACTCCGTGCACTTCTTCTTGTTCTCGATCGACGTCGTCGTCCGCCTCCACTCCTCGAGGCATTGCCGGTGGACGTACTTCGTCGAGCCCTTGCACACGCAGGGCGAGAATAAGTCGGCCGACGGCACCGTGCTCCGGCAGATCTTGCAGCACCGGTCTTCGTCCTCCTCCTCCTCTTCGACGACCGCGGGCGGCGGCCCACCGCCTTCCGGCTCCAGGCCCTGGCCCCGCCCCTCCAGCCTGCTGTACAACCCTCGGACGGCTGCTCCAGCATCCGGCACAATGCGGATAAACATGTCGCTGACCCGCTGCGACGGCGGCTGGTCCTGCTGCTGGTCTGTGCGCGTCCTGTTGTTTATAGACTTTTAAGCTAAACGCTCGCTTAAGAAACCGAGATTTTGTAGTCTCCGGGTGACCTACGTCGAATGGGTTATTTTGAAGCTAATACGTACGAGGGGGGTTGGGGTAGTTGTTCATGGTGCTGGTTTCGAGGAATCGGGGAAGGCAATTAAATTCTTCTTGGCGGTGGTATCCGTCGGTTCGATAGTTTGAGCAGGGGCAGCAGGACACCTACTTGTCCAGGTGGGTAGCGTCACCTCCCCGATGCGAGCTGATTGCCACCTTTGTACAACCGACACCCTCTGTGTGCTTCCAGGTTACGCGAATCGGGGGTTTGAAACACGATGATTAATAGCAATAGCCCGCACCCGCGCGGCGTTGACTGTGGCTGGTCTTTGAAAGAGCTGCCTTGATGTTACTTTGATCAAACTCATGCTCAGCTGAAAAATGTTTGAGCACTATCACCGCTCTTTTACACTCGTACTCTTCTTGACTCACTGTACGTGCCCTTTCACTCTTTAACTCACTTTGCCTAGCAAAAAGACTCCTGCTACCCACGGGGGTTGGGAGGATGCATGGCTTCTTTCGTGAACACTTCACCTGCTTGCTTTGGCAAGCTAGGTTCGTAACAATTTATGACCGACACCAAGATCTCCTCAGGTTAGGAGAGTTTCCTTGGGCCTCCCACGTAGTACAGGGTGAGGTTTTTTTGAGTAAATGTTACTTTGTTTTCAACTTTATACGATGTGTGCGAATGTTCAAGCCCCTATTTGGCTTCTCAGGGAAGAGAGCCGGGTGATAGCTGTTTCCCTTCCCCCCATGCTTTGTGACCCTCAACCTCTATCTAAAGCCGACGTGTATTGATCGCTGGCACAGTCATGCTTGGAGATGTGACGTAGCGACCGACACAGTTTGCCCGGCTCGCTGCGTAATTAGTCGTTCGAAAGCAGAGAATGTAGGGTACCTGCGGGCCTTCATCAGCATGAGAAAGTCGAACGTTACACCGACGGCCAACGCCGCTAAAATCGCGAGACCGATGACGGGGAGGATGGCCCGACGGTACGTGTGATCCTTCTGCCGAATCACGAGCTTGACGTATGCCTGTGAGGGGTTCGTTCTTGGTACTGAGCCTTAAGTGACCCCGCCCTGGCCCAATCTTTTAAGGCCCCGCATCGGACAAGACACCACCACGGTAATAGCTGACGGTACTACAACGACCAGCAACTGGCGTTCCTCTGTTTCTCTCCTTAGTTGCTTCGCTTCAACGCAGCGAACACATGTTAGATGCACTGGGCATCGAAAAAATGCCGACGAGTCCGATTGGGGGAGTACGTAAATGGCGGGCCCTTTGATTGTTACCGCTTTCGACTTCGTTTTTCGTTGACCGCACTACCCTGAGCCCAAATCCTGGACGTGGTTTCAGGTGGCAAATTGGCCGATCAGAAGGTACTTGGTGGTTCAGCTTCCTCACACATGTGGCTAAAAAGAAATGTGAAGCCGCTTCCTGCACAAGTGAATGCAGCGCAGTGTGCCTCGTAGCGACTCAGTATGGCTATGTCCAGATCTGACCACGATGGCAGGCCATTCTTCCTTGTTTTGTTTGACCTCATTTCCGTGATGCTCTGAGGTTCGAACCCATAAGGGCACCTCAGTGCGTTACGCCCGCCGGTCCATTCGTAAAGACCCGGTTGGAGACACGGGATCTGGATGTGAAATTGGAAGTTGCCGTTCGCCAAGCCAGCCGTGGCCCGATAAATCCGAGTGTGTCCTGAGTAATTCACGCAATGGCATTGAACGCGAAGAGAAAAAGTGGCCTGGCCCCCTCTGCTCTGTACACGAAGCTCTTCTCGTGTCGCTTTCGTTGTGCAACCCGTGACGGTTACAGTCGTTGGTGGTGGCTCTGATGGGGAAGGATGGGAGGGATGCAGAATGCACACGTTCTCAACGACGGGAGGGAGCGAATTTTCGATGCGAGCCGTCCAATTACCGGTCAGAGAGGTGCCGACGGGAAAGCTGCTTTCGGTTCTCAGAACGATCCGGTTGCTGTACCGAGAGTTCTTGTCGACGAACGAGGGCACTGTGTACGAGAAGTACTTCTGCACTTCGCACTCATCCAGCGTCATGCAGGACGCTTTAGCTCCCGTTGGGGTCGGACCTGCTACCGTGGTGTTTAAGACTGTTTCAAGTTTTAAGAAGCCGGAATTTTCAAGTTTTCGGCTGACCGTTGAGGCGGCGAGGGGAATGTTCGCTTGAGGGTCCGGGGGTTCAGAGTCCCCCCGGTAATTGGCAATAATTACCTCCTTTGAGATTTCGCAACTGGCAGCCTCCTCAAGTATTTCCTACAAAGCAGGTGCTTATACAAAAAAAGAATAGGCGTGCGTTTGTTTGTACGTGCCGGGGAGTGGATTGGCCTGCTAGTGGATGATAGTGATAAATTTTTGCTCGTTAGGCCAATCTGCTCCGCTGCAACACGCTGCCACCGTTCTCTTTCGTGTTTACAATGCATGGCTTTGTTTGTGCGCACTAGCGGCTTTTCACCTGATTTGGTGAGTTGCTTTTAGTATGCTGCCAACTACATATTTTTAGTACCAACAATGCATTGTTAACCCTTTACCGACCATCTACGCATATATGCGTAGATAATGCAGCGAATATCATGAGTAGCTCCCGAAGGGTGCCCCTGTGGTTAATCCGGCACCCAAGGGACGTATTTTAAAGATTTCTTAGCGTATCTTTCCATTAAAGCAACTGCCGACAAAAAAGAGTGCCTGCCCCCCCTCTTTTTTCACGGCTGGAACTCGAGGTGTCCCCAGAAAACTGGGAGGTTTTCTTGGGCCAGTCACACACGGATTTTGAAATATCAGCACCGGTACCAAAAAAACGAGCAGGACAGAACTGCGGACTGAACAAAAGAACTGCGAAAAATGGTCAGGAAAGGCGTGATTGTCAGTGATGAAGTGTGCGATTCAGAAAGCACATCGTCCGAGACAGAGTCGGACAGCTCGTCGACGGATGAGGAAGAGGTGAAGCCGAGAAAGTCCCCTTCCCGTGCGCAGAAACCTGAAAAGCAGACTGGGAAGCCTCAGCAGCCGGTAGATGGGTGGACAGAGGGTATGGGGCCTGTGGATGACTTCCTGAGAAAGCTGCCTGCGGACACCTTTCGCACGTGCACCGTCGTTGATTCCCTGGAGCAGTACGACGACCACCGAAGCAGGCGCGAATTCGGGTCCATACCCGGGGTGACACTGAGACTGAGAAACGAGCAGAAGGGGTGTGAATGCGCCTACATCGCGTTGTGGCGTGCACTTGCATGGCGAACTACCGGAAAGACAGATCTCCCGACTAAGGCTGTCCTCCTCAACTTTGCAGAAGAGAACTTCCATGAGAAGAAAACGAGCGTGGGGAGCTTGAGGTCGCTGGATTGCTTTGAAGTTCAGCAGTTTTGCCACACGCATGACATTGGATTCGTACTCTCGCCGGACTGCATGAAGACAATCCTGTATCGCCGTGTTACAGGAGACACAACGCACAGGGAGGAGTACGAAGCACAGCGTCCCGTGAACATTGTTTTCCTCAATAGCCCCCGTGGTAACGACGCCGTCGGTCACTTCGTCAACTTCTTCTTCGAATCCCCCGTGCGTGCGCAGACATCCAGAAAGCCGGCAGCGAAGCGAGACGGGAAGAAACCACCGCAAAAGAAGCAGACAGACCAGAAGAAGACCACACCACCCAAACCTGCTGCATCAATCAAGTTCCCACTTATGAAGTGGGCTGACACGGTAGTTCCGATTCCGGAACTTCCATTCGATGAGAAGTTGTCTGGACCACAAACCGACACCTTTGGGGACGTGCTGCATCAGAACTCTTCTCCGGAGGGGATATTCAGTTTGTTCTTCACTCCAAGTGTCGTGGGCAAAATAATCGGCCAGATGTCCACATACAGCGCTCAGAAGGCGAAGACACGAGGGCGGGAAGACAAGTTCAAAGCCCCAGATGAAAAGGAACTGAAGCGTTGGTTCGCACTGACCATCGCCATGGGGCTGACTGTGAAGGGGGACCTGTACAACTACTGGTGCACGGATCCTGTTGAACACATTCCGTTTTTTGCTTCTGTGATGGGGCGGAACCGGTGGATGGAGATCTACAGGACTCTCCATTTTACTGACGACAGCGTTGTCGAAAGCGACCGCCTCAAAAAAATCAAAAACGTTTTCGACATGGTTTCGGAGCAGTGGGCAGAAGTCTGGCGTCCGTCCAAGCAGCTGAGCTTCGATGAGAGCATTATTCGCTTGAAAGGACGCCTGTCTTTCAAACAGTATGCGCCACAAAAGAGACATCGCTTCGGGATAAAAGCTTTCGTCCTCGCTGAAGCTGCTACCGGCTACGTGCTTGCTGCCACCATTTACTCCGGGAAGATTGGCGATGGCGTTGGGGGAAACGTAGGCGAGCGTGAGATGCTTCACCTTGCCAGGAAGTACGCACAGCGTGGGCACTGGCTGTATTTCGACAACTACTATACCAGTGTCCCACTAATGCTTGCTCTATCCAGCATGGGGTTCCATTCGTGTGGTACAGTACGGTCGAACCGGAAAGGGCTCCCATTACTTCGCGAGAAAAAGGAGAAGAAACGTGGCCGACCAAGTAAGATCGAGAAGGCCAAGGCACCGCAGCGTGGGGACTCTTTTTTCATGCAATCCGGACCGGTCACTTACGTGGAGTGGCACGACAAACGGGAGGTCAAAATGTTGTCCACCCTCCCGATCGGGGCATCCACAACTGAGGTCCAGAGACGACCCAAAGGTTCTTGTGGAAGAAAGGAACCAGTGCAAAAACCCGATATCGTCGAGTCCTACAACGCGTACATGGGCGGTGTCGACCTCAGCGACCAGCTCATGGCCAGTTGTGGCCGGCTCATGAAGGGTCGGAGGTGGTACCTGAAGCTTTTCTTCTACTTGTTGGAAGTTTCGTGCCTCAACGCATCTGTTATTTGGAAACATCTCCACAAAGACGATCTGCAGAGCTTTTCCTTCGCTAACTTCAAGCGTGCGCTTATTGCGGGGCTCCTGAACGCAGATCCTGCCGATGACAGCAGCACAGAACCGGATGAGGTAAGTGCCGGCCCCGAACCCACGACTCCCACCAAATCGCAGCAGGACAGCGCACCGTCGACCCCATTCTCGCCAAGTACTCCGTCACGTGCTGACGATCATCCGTGCCGGCTTGACGGTAAAACCCACTACCTTGTGCCCCTGGACCGCCGGACGACTTGCAAGTGCCACGTGCAGCGCAAGGACGTCCAATACATGTGCAAGCAGTGTGGTGTGCCATTGTGCCCTGCACCCTGCTTTGGGCGGTTTCACACCAAGCAGGACCACAAATTCGACGACCCGAACTTGAAGGACGCGCAGCGCCGACTCAAGGATCCCAACGGGCGCCCATTCAAGCGCGGGAGGAAGCGCAGTCTCCAGTCAAACAACAGCCCTGCGCACAACAAGCGCAAGACCTGAGGCTGTGCTTGGATCGCCTTCTACTTTTTCGACGCGTAGGAGTGCAATCTCGCTACCAATTTCGTCTCTCTTCATACCTTCCGTGGCAGAGCTTTATTCTTTCACTCTCATTCTTTCGTAAAGTTTCCAGGTGGCTGGCTGAGCAACGCCTGGCCAACCGGACACGATACTTTTGCGACGGCCCGGCCCCCCTGCACGCCGAACATGACATGAGTGCCTGATACAAGACAGCACGAATGCTTGATACACCCCGGACGAAGTGTACCCGAAAATAGGCAATTTCCTCAGAATAACCCCCCCCCCCTCCCCCGGTCGGTAAAGGGTTAACACAAAAAAACCGACCCCCCTTTTCAGGTTTCGCCGGGTCCGTGGGTGAGACATGAAAGCTCCGCGGAAAAAAAGCTCGTCAGCTCGTCATTTTCCTCTTTCGATCTCTTCTTCTTTGTAGCATCCACACTACAAAAAGGCAGACCTTTGCTTCGGGCGACACCAAGACTCGGCAAATGGGAAATGGACAAAGGTTTCGAAGTCCAGTGTTTGAAGGTCTCCGGTTGGCCATTGGGTAGAGGTTTTAGACATGTATTCTCAAACTTCAACTTCGGCTAGCCAAAGGTTGTACTAATACACGTACGTAGATGATAAATATTCCAGGATTTGGACGACACATACTACTACTACTAGCTGGCAGTCTAACCGAGCCAGTCGGCTTGTCAGGAGAAACGAAAGAACCGCACGCGCATACCAGTCGACAGAAGTGTGAGACTGAAGCTGGATTCCCAACCGTTGGCGATGTAGAGGATGGCTTCGAGGGTCTGCGTCTTGTCCGACGACACCCCGAACGAAATCTCCTGGAGCGTGCCGGGGTAGATGGGGTCTCCGTCGTCGGGCGGCCATTCGAGCACGTCATTAAGGCCGAACGCCGGGAGACGGATCTCGGAAATGATCGGTGTATCGTTGCGCCGCGTCAACGTCGCGTGCGTAAACTCCAGAGCGGCCGCGCGGCTCAGAAGCAGAAACCCCGCGACGGCGGCGAGCGAGCTGGAGCAGGGCAACATTATTGAGAGATTGTTGCTTGCTGTTCTGTCAGAGTTGTGTCGTTGTTTATTGGTTGCGGGATTGGACAACACGACAGATTTGCCGGACGAGATGTGAAAACGTGTTTGCCCAGAGGATTTCGTGTTATTCTGCAGATGCTTTGAGCATTTGTGTCTATGATGCTTTCATTCGTCTTTTTAACCATGGTGTCAGCCGAAGCTGGTGGGGCTTCGGCGAGAGTTTGGGCAGTAAGATTCTGGCGAAGTATAATGCATGCGACCTGCGTCACCCCTCAGGGACTTGCGCTGCTAGCTTGAAAACCCGTATTAAGACACCGGATTTGCCGTGTCTTCGTGCCAGGTGTGTTTTTCGCCGCTGCCAATCCGCTCCGGCAACAGAAAGCTGGAGTTGCACGAAGGTTTACTGCGCCTTCTTCATGACTGTATTCGTTGACTTACCGGCCTCCCGGGACAACTCGCCCCGCCCGACACGCTCAGGCGCTATCAGAAGGGTGGAAAAAGCGAAGCAGCAGACGATCGACTTGCGCAACGCGCCGACAGTCTCCCTGAATCTAAAACTGAGGCGGGTAATGATGATGTCATGAGCGAGGCTTTTTCTTCCCGAAGCGGGGGTTTGGAAGAGATTCCCTCCCTGCACCCGAAACAGTGGGGTTAAAAATGGTGTGTGTGCGTGAGTGGCCTGGTGTCAAACATGCGTGCATGTGTACGCGTTGAGCGTGAAGCTAGAGAGAGAGAGAGAGAGAGAGAGAGAGAGAGAGAGAGAGAGAGAGAGAGAGAGAGAGAGAGAGAGAGAGAGAGAGAGAGAGAGAGAGAGAGAGAGAGAGAGAGAGAGAGAGCGAGAGCATGGGCTTGTGACGCCTACATTACTTTCCAGGACAAGGAATTTGAGGACTTCAAGTGGCCTTCCTTCGGCGAGCACCGCGTTCTTCGCGAGACAAGACAAGGGGGGGGAGAGAGACGCAGAAGCCGTGCTTGCCTGGTACTCGTTACTAAGATAATCCGAAGAACGCCGCCGGTGGCGTATCTCACTCGTGGGAACCAAATAGGGCCAACCCGAAACAGCATCTGCTGTTTGTTTGCGCCCTTTTCCTTCAACCCTTTTTTTTTTTTGTTTTTTTTGAAGGACAGCGCGCTGCCAACAAGCGGTTGTCGGCATTCTTGAAAATTTGCATTTTTGTTGGAAACAAAAATGAAAACAAAATGGTCCCGGTTGCGTTCTTCACAACAGCCTTCACTACTTGCCTGAGGGGCACTCGTGCGAGGAGTAGCATGTCCAAGGACGAGGCACACATTCTCACCACACATTTGAGTACTGCCGAGCAACCCAGGCAGAGCGGGTATGAATTGGAACCAGAGCAAGCCTGGCGTCTGTTATCGTCTTTTTGCTTTCCGTGCGCGTTTTTGGCGGCGTTCATGAAAAAAGGAAAGGACAAAGGAAGGAAAACCCCGAAACGAAGGGGAGGGTGGGGACGAGCTCGTGGAACATTTACCCGCCATTTTCTTATGTGGTTTGTGTAAATTCAGCATATTCTGTTGTTTCGACGCTTTCTGTTCCCATTTATTCTGGCCAGCATGTGTCTGGGTAGCATTCCCATCTCATAGTCTCTTCCACAAGCGGGTTGTGAGCGGCATTGGGCATGCCGAACCTTCCTGCAACAAAGTGCAGTGAAAGATTGTTTGCTTCAACAGATGTGCAGCAGAAGAAAAACTTCCGGAGGTATGGTCTTGCACGCGATAAACGAAGCCAGGGGGCAGAATGTTGGGTAACAGAAGCCCTGTAACCGCAAAAGGTTTGGTTGATATTGTACGATTCAGGGCACGTGCGTTTCCTTCTTTTGCTGGCGGGGAAAAACGATAGAAGAACGAGTTGTGTATCTCTGCATGTGTCCAGTCCACACCCGCCTCGTTTTGGCTTTCACTCCCTGCCCTTTTCTTTACGTGAGATGAATGGACGGTGTCCCTTGCGAGAGCAGCGGAGCGGGACTTGGCGTGCAGACAAACCTCTTCCTGGGCGTCCAGCATCCGAGGAGCTGACGCTGACACGCAGGCCAAATGGCAAGCGTGTAAGGAAAAAGAGCCGCCTTCTGCCAAGCGCGTTCATACCCGCACTGCCGCTCCCCTTACATGCACATAAGAAGGGATCGTGAGACTCCCCGTTTGTTTAGCTGCTCGGAGACGCGCTTTCGTTGCACTCGTGCGTGCGGCGAAAGGAAGGCGAAGGATTGTTCCGGAACTTCTTCTTCGTGTACAAACTGAACGCTTCGAAGAAGAAAATACGCCGAAGGGCTTTTTAGGGGTTTCCACGTCCAGACCGGGGTCCAAAAGGAGACCACCCGGGGGGGGTTTCCTTCGAATTTTCCAACGATGCATTCAGTTGCTTACGGCAATGCTCGAAGAATTCGGGCCTTCGTTTTCTTTCCAACCCACCGCTGGGTGGATGGTAGCCGCGAGCTCCGGCGACGGGGGGGGTGGGGGGGTGGGTGAGGGAAGTCTTGTCTCGGGAGATCGCTGTTGGGTTCCGCTTAGCCGGTTCGTTTGGCCCGTCCGTTGCCGTGGCTGCCCCCCCCCGCCCGCAAGGAACATCGCGGGCGGCAGAAGGCGACGGCGGCGCCGGGATTCAAGAGCCGGCTTCAGGCAAAGCGCGAAAAAGGCCGGGGGGGGAGGTACGCGTGCGGGCGGGGGGTGTTGTGTGTGTTCGCCTCTTTTTCTTTCTTTTCTTTTCTCACTCCTTTTTCTTGTTTTCTTTTTTCCTTCTGCGGGGACAGCCTTTAGTTCGCACGTGCTGCGCTTCGAAGCGCAGACAGCGTCGCTGCCAATCATCGCCCCCGCAAAAAGAAAAGATGGGTGAGTCGCATCTCTCAAGGGATTCAGTGGTGCTGGCTGGTTTGGTACGTTAGGTTTACGGCACTCGTGCGAGCAGCACCAACTCGAGAGGGTCTAGTCAACGGTTCCCTTGCGGGATAGGCGTACTTGAAGCAAAAGAACGAGAGAGAGAGAGAGAGAGAGAGAGAGAGAGAAAAAAAAGAACAGAAGACCCCCCGGGCAGCGAAATAAACTGGTTGTGGCACCACCCCCTCCGAGGAAAACAAATCAGGTTGGGGGGTGGTAAGTGGTTTCCTCAGTGGCCCTTTCGGGTGTAGTCCTTGTCCCGTAGTCGCTTCGCGCAAGTTCTTGTACGTTGGTGATTCCGCTTGGGTGGCGGGAGGCGTGCACAATCCGATATTGTGTTATGAACAACATGAAAGCGGATACCCCTTGCATAGTACTATTCACTCGTGTGCTGCTAGGTTTACTTGCTGTGTAGAAGATTAACATTGCCTGCCATGCAACGTGCAACTGGAAGTGCACGAGAGAGGTGTGGTGTGGGTGTGAATGTGGTGTGGGCGGTCGGAATCCCTTTTCTATTTCTCCGCTCTTTTCAATCGGCGAAAACGCGCCCGTGGCTCCGGCCTCTTTTCGAAGGGGAAGGACGAAAGAGGCCGGCGTACCTACTTTTACCCCTTCAACCTCGCTCATGTGAATACGACGGTGCGCTGTGGAAATGTTGGGACTCAACCGTGGGGCTCAAGCGCCGAAGGCGCTTGAAGCTGGTTCGCTTTGACCAAGAATGACCGTTCTTGGTTGTTGCGCTTTCCAAATCGGCAGTCCCACAAGATCCCGAATGAATGGTCTGTGTGCGGGATGGTACATGGCGATCTGATGATCCAGCACCGCGAGTTCTCACGAAACGCGACAAGAGCCCGATGCCCTTGGCGCTCGTGGTTGACTACTCTGCTCGCTTGAGGTGCAGCTGCATCTTTCAAGAGCCGGCGGAGTTTGTGCGCCAAACATGCGGCAGCACAGCCAGAGACAGCCAAACTCCAGCCCTCACAGAAGAAAAAGTGAAAACGGGTTTTTGCCTAGAGGCTTTTCGTGTTATTTTGCAAATGCTTTGAGCTATCTCAGCCGCCTCGAGTCCAGGAACGTGACGGTCAACCACAGCTTGCAAAACCTGAGTCGAAGGCGACAAAGTGCTCACAACCACGTCCGCTCACTGATCTTGTCGCCTCACCCTTGGCCCTTCCGGTTTCGCAGTACTCCGTCAGGGAGATATGCTGCGGCCCCCAGTGTACCAAAAGGAGGCAAACACCGCTTCCGGTTCGCCGTTTAATCAACCGCCTGTTCATCCGACGAATGCAATGCTGCGTCGGCGTGGCTTGTGCCAGCAAGGCTCTCATCTCTATACAGGACGTCCTGACGTCGGTATGAACAGGATTCCGGTGACGTTCCTGGCTTGCTTGTTGGTTGTGTCGGTGTAGACAGCCAATACGAACGGTCATAAACACGCTCTCCGCTTGTGTGGTTGACAGCTGCATATAGCTGTTGCGTTCGGCGTGTTGATGCTAATGATGAGGGCGTTCACGACTTGAATGCGCAGCCGTCCTGTCACGGTGACGGGCAAGAAGTATCCTTGCTACCGGCTGACGCATTGCAGAACGAAAGTAGCCTCCGGCATGCACCTTCTCGTAGGTCAGGTTACTTTATGACGTCGTCACCTTCACCTGCTATTGCGTAGCTAAGATCCAGTACAGAGCGAGCGGGGCTAGGTCTTCTTGTGGCTCCGATCGTGCCGGCGACCTTAGGACCGAGCAGGCATGGTTTCACTTCCGAGGCATCGGAGCCGAAGGCCGCTTCGGAGCCGATGTAGCAATGAGTTTCTTTGTGTGGGTGTGTGTGTTTAAGCTCGTGGCTGAATCGAAGTAATAGCCCACTCGTCACTTTCACCAGTCGGCTTTGAGTTCCGACACGCTGCTTTTCTTTTTTGAGTCCTGTGACTCCTCTCAGAAGGGTGGATGGGGCGGGATCCTTCAGGGGACGGATAGAGCGTGGCAGGCTGTCTGCTCCGGCACTCGGCTCAAGACTTCTACTTTCATCTTGCGGTGTTAGCTGCACGGGGTTTTCGGCCCCGTGCAACAGCTAAGTGTCTTTACAAAGACGGCACATGTCACCCGAGGATGTGGCAAGCTGAGTCTGTGCAATGAGCTTGGCCTGACTAGCTGCTCCAAACTCCTGGTGCGGTGTGTGTGTGTGTGTACGTGGCGCCCCCCTTGGCGAGAGTGTGTCCACGGTGTTATGGACCCATTGGTACGTGGTGTCTTCCTTCACGTTTTTTTGTGTGTGTGTGTGTGTGTGTGTGTGTGTGCGTGTGTGTGGGAGTACATGGACCACATGGAGTAGCATGCCCTATGATGCAGCAGCATCAGATGGGCGGTGTCACTGCACGCCGCTCGCTCAGCTGCGACTGTTGCATGAGTAGGTCGCGCAGACCGCTATGCTCACCACTGGCGACTGCGGCCATGATGTCCCCTTGTATCCTCGTCGCCTGGTGCACTGCTGTCATGACGAGGCTTTCTGCTACCAGCTCGTCAGTCTCCTCGAGCCTCGCCGCCGGCTCTTTGCCCTGCTGCTGCCGTTGGCGTGCGGGCAAGGCCTCTCTCGGCGGCGACTGAGCCAGTTCCCTGCCTTTTCCCACGTTGGTCCCCGGCTGCGTTTCGGATGAGCTCGCACTCTTCCGACTGCTGGTCGCCAACGGCACCGAGGCACGGCTTACCCCTGCAGCAGGGAGCGGCATGGAGCAGGCTCCGGAGTCTCCTGCGTGGTATGGAAGGGTTTTCTAATCCGAAGCTTGCAGACACTGGCACGTGCACGCACCCCTCTTGTCCAGAGATGCACTGCAGCTGTGGTCCAGCTCTCGTTCTCTACAGCGCACGCTGTTCAGTAAGACCGTGCTCAGTTCATCCCTACTTTACGGCATGTGAAGCTTTGCTTCACATCTGTCGGTTCCCACGCACGTGAAGCAGACAATCAAAAGAGACAACATGGGATCTCCAAAAACTAAGCCGAGATCGCAGGCTCTGTGTTTAGGGTCCGGTAGTTGGAACCTTTGAGTGCACTGGGTTCAAGCTTTTTTTTTTTTTCGCAAGGCGCAGAGAAATGTTCCAAGCCTGTCAGTGACAGTGAGTGAATATGATCGTCAGGCCAACCTCCTTCCAAACACGCTGCCAGCGTTCTCTTTCGAGTTCACAATAATACCGACAGTACAAATACTTTCACGCGTTGTACGGGGGTAGTCACGGTAGGGGCAGTGCGGGCACATACGGATCACAGTCGCCTTACTCCACGCGAACTCCTCGTCGGTCAGCAGTCCCCGTGTGCGCAGGGCTGCGAGGCGCTCGAGCTCGTAGACGACGTTCGCCATTTGTTTCCCCTCTTTGCTAGGCCCGTCGCCACCCTTCCTCCAGAGACCCCAAAACCCAACACGAGGTAGGGTCTGCTGCGGTCTGATTCGGAACCACCTCGCTGTTCGTGTGTTGACAGTCCAGAGCGTTATTGCTAGCTATCGCTGCTAGCTAGCGGACCACGTATGGGAGACTGCACAGAGAACTGGTGCACACTCCTGAAGCGACGCGAGGAGACTTTGGGTCTTCGTTGACTGTAAGCCACGCCCCGGCCGGCGTGGCGAACGAGTCGAAGATAGGCCAATGCTGTGAACACCCTGCGCAGCATGCTGAGAGCTGCTGACGATGAGAAGGTATTATTTTCTACATTGGAGAAATCCTTGCTGTACCACGTGAGGACGCCTCGTTGTGCTCGAGGAAGCTTTTAAGAGCTCCGTCCGCACAACGGGCTTCGTCCTGTCATGCGGGCCCATTGCGGTAATTCAGCTTTCCTCGCTTATTATCGATAGACAAAAACGTCGACTCTTCTACGCATGCTTCGCTCCTTTCGTCGCAAACGTGTCGAGTCCTGCTAATGCGCGACTGATTGCCTTGGGCAAATGTTCAACGACGTAAAATGAAGCGGAGATGAAGAAGTGGCACAGCTTGTAGAAATACCGCTCCCGTTTGATATGACGCTTGACGTGCGGGAAAAGAACGTTTTGAGCTAGCAAGAAAAACAGGACAGACTCTGATGAGATCGTAAGAAAAAAAGAAGAAGAGGGCGTATGCATGGGAGGCTAGTAGCTGGGAAAATCTTAGTTTGGGGTTGGGCAGAATCCTGCCTCTCATGTGCACGGTAAGCCGGTCCATCCCTATCTCCTGGAACTGCATCGAATTGCCTGCCGCTGTTCATTGTAGCGAATCGAGGTCCACCACGGTCTATCAGCTACATCCCTATCCCCTGCATAGTATTGCCTGGAGCTGCATTCTTCTGTCTATCGCAGTCTATCAGGAGGGGATGGACCGGCTCCATGTGTGTTTGATGCAAGCTTCAACGGGGGGAGCCGTATAATCACTGATCTTGAAAAGCTTCAAAAAAGGGTTTTCCGAAGGCGCCGGTGGTAAACGGTGACCTTCGGCTGGTTCGGGTGTGCAATTTGTGGTGCGGCTCCACGAGACGGACGACGGACGGCCTGGCTGGTAAACCCGCTCCGTCTACGATTTCGGATCTTTTCCAGTGCGACCACTTTCCCCACCCTTTTGGAGCATTTTATGGGCACCTGAGTGGTAGGATTCGGGTTTTGGATTTCTGGTGACGCCCCGTCTGGGTTTCTGATGTTTTCCCTTAAGGAATTGCCTAGGAATTGGCTTGTGGAGGTGACTTTGTCTTGTTTTTCCATTCTGCAGCCATTATTTCAGCCTAAACGAGCCTCAAGACTCGGAGCCGCCCTCCCCCGCAACCTCGCCGAAGCAGGGCCGACATGAGACGCTCTCGCCTTCAGATTCTGAATTGTTTTGTTGTTTTGGACCGGGGTTTTGAAGGGTGCACAGTGAGCAGGTGCCTGACCCTTTTTTCGACCGCCGTGGAGGTCAATCAAATAGCGAAACGGGGACGGTGATGACTGCAGCATTCCGTCAACTCCCGGATGTTGGCACGTTTTGCCTCTTTGCGCGAAGTTGTTTGTGCGCACGTGCGTAGTTCCTATTTGACGCAAAAAGACAACCGATGGTCCAGCCATTTGACCGTCAATCATTCCAGTACCGTACTTCGCGTAACGCGATTAGCTGCCCTCAGCTCGCAGGACCTGTATGCAACAAGCAAGACGCCATACAGAAGAGCGCGTGACTGTGTGGCAATCTTCCTTCATGGACTACTGTTTGTGCTTGCAATCCGGGATGAGGCGCGGCCCGCAATGCCTTGCTAGATGACTCGTCACAACTGCAGCATGAGCCTAGATTTCGTGTCTTTGACCTGTGCCGTCTTTCGGATTTCGGCGGCACTCTTCCGGTTCCCGACAGGAGCATTACCAGAGGAGCTCCGAGACTTTAAGAGCACACCAGGCTTCACCGTTTTCGGCGGGATAACAAAACGAGGCTTTTCGACGCTTGCGGCGAGGCATGCGGCAAAGTTTTCTTTCGCAGCACGAAGACGCGAGCGTCACGGATCATCACTTTCGTCCTTTGCCGCCTTTGCCTCCTTTGCCTCCTTTACCGCCGCCTTTGCCTCCTTTGCCGCCGCCTTTGCCTCCTGTTCCTTTGCCGCCTTTACCGTCTTTGCCGCCTTTGCCACCTTTTCCGTCTTTGCCGCCTTTACTCTGCGGTGTGAGTGTGGGTGTGTGCCATTCGCCAACTCACGCCATTCAGTGTTCACGAGTAACTGCTGCCCGTACGGGACCACATTTTGCGAAACGGAATTAATATAGTTGTGTCGATTCGAAGGAACTGACTTGGTGTTCGTTTAGTGAACACGAGGGATGCTGTTTGTAGTTCATATGGGTTCCCGTAGTCACTTGACGAACAAATTCACACACAACGAAACTCAGGTGCTTGCATCGAACCGAACCCTCTTCCCGTGCTTTAGATTCACACACCCCTCAGCAATGGCCGAACGGGTACAACACTGAACGGGCTTTCTACATAGGCCTGGGGTAACAATCGAGGGGGCTTTACGTGGGTGTCATCTTCGCCGCGGAGTACATGCGGGAAAAATAAGTGAACCCTGCCACCTTCACCACAAGTTGCACCTCCGTGACGTCGCGAATAAAGCATTGCACCTCCAGGAGAGCGTGTAGCAGGTAGACGTCGAGGTCTGTAGTGACTGCACGTCCCTGCGGCGAGTGCTAAGTCGCAGTCACGCGGAATAGAAGCACGCATACCGCAGACCGACGGCCTCCCTTACCGCCCTTTCCTTTGCCGTCCCTCTCCGGCTCGTCGCCGATGTCCTCGTCGCCGCCGTCGTCGCCGTGCATGTTGCTCCTCCGGCGCTTGTGGGGCTGCCGCTCCGCGAGCTCGAAGGAGATTTCCTTCGCGGCGCCGCCCTCGACGGTCCGCACCCTGCTGGGCGCCGCGCCGCCGCCCGCCTTCAGCTTTTCGAGCCGCTGCTCGAGGGGCAGATGCTCGTGCCGCTCGCGCTTGCGGCCGGCGTGAGACTCCTTCCGGCTCTCGAGCACGCCCCTGCCCTCCCGCAGCTCAAACATCTCGAGGGCCCGCTTGCCGGCCGGCCGCTGCCGCGGCTCCCCCCCCGCGTCTTCGCCGGCCGCCCGGCCCTTCGCCCGCGGCATCATCGACGGCTCCGCTTCCGACAGATCCGAGCTGTGGTTCGAGCCGCTGTCCGAGTCCTCCCCGCCACCATCGGCAGCGACCTTCGTGAACGCGCCGCCCTCGCGGAGATGCGGCTTGTACCGGAAATACGCGTCGGACTCCTTGTCGATGCCGAACCGGTCGCTCGAGAGCTTCGCCGCGAAACGCTCGTCGGCCAGCGCCTTCTTTTCCGCCGTGGCGGTCTTCGGCTCGGCGTCTGCGGCATCGGCGCGGGCCGGCTTCAGATAGTCCCGGCGCTTCTTGACGACGGTGATGCGGTCCTCGGCCTCCTTCTTGTCGAGGAACTTCTGCTTTTTGAACGCGGTCCACTCGTGCGGGTCCATGACCGCCTTCGACGCCCGGTAGAGGTTCAGGTCGACGTAGAACCCGTGCATGACGGGGGTGATCTGGTCGGAGTTTTCCTTGAGGAGGTGCGAGAGGTGCAGCCGGTCGAGTTCCTCGCGGGTGACGAACTTGAAGTCTTCGTACTGTCCCGCGAGGTCGGTCGTCTCTTCCAGCTCCTCGGTGATGTTTTCGAGGTACGAGCACCACGGCGGGGCGGGGCCCAGTTGCGGGACGAAGAACGCGTTCACGTGGGTGGTATCGCAGGTAGCGAGGATAACACCCCCGTCTCCGTCGGCCGAGCACTTCGGGATGGCGAACGAGAACAGCTCGTGGCTGGTGTCGATGGTGGTGAAGACGTCGCCGGAGGCCGAGTCCCAGATCTTCAGCCCTTTCGAATCTCCCGAGACGATGGTTTTCCGGTCGAGCGACGAGTGGAACTGGACGCGCCGCACTGGCAGCCCGTTGTTGTGGTCCTTGACGAGCACGGGCGTCCGCTTCCGCAGGTCGAAGACCGCGACGACGCCGCCGGAAGTCCCGGCAACGATGCTCATCCCGCCCGCGTCGAACGTCAGCGCCGTGATCTGCTGGTCGCCGTCTGCGTCGATCGGATCGAAGTCGGGCAGTGCGCGGGCGACGTCAAGGGTCGCGACGACTTTTTCCGGGCATCGCAGGTCCGCGCAGGCAACCTTCCCGTCGATGCCGCCGACTGCGATCAGCGGGTGCGCTGGGCAGACGGCGGCGCAGAGGTTCTCCTCGGACGCCGTCAGCATCGGCTCCCGGAAGGCGCCGGCGCAGCAGTCGAAGAGGTACACGGCGGATGACGCGGTCGGGATGATCATCGTCGCGCTACGCTCGTCGTACTGCAGGTCTCGGCCTTCCTTCGGGGTGCGGATCCTCGCGTGCCGGCCGCCCTGCGAGTGGAACTCAACCCAGCGGTTCCGCTGCAGGAGGGCCATCTTCTTGTAGTCATCCGACAGCGGGACGAGGGCAGTTATTTGACTGTCGACGTGTCGGCTGAACTTCATCGAAACGTCATCCAGCGTGTAACACCGAGCCTGCGCCGGGTACTCCCCCGTGATCCAAATGTGGTTCCGGTCCTTCGTCAGCTCGATGACGTTCGGGCACGTCTTCTTGAACTCGAGGTCCTGCAAGATCTCCACCCGCCTCTTTTCGTGGTCCTTCTGCAGCTCGAGCTTCTTCTTCTGGCTCAGCCACCCGGGGAGGGACGCGCCGTGGGTCAGATTGTAGTGCTTGACCCCGCCATAATTAACGGCGTGCATCTTTCCCCCAGCACCTTTTTTACACCCCCCCGCCCAGCCCGTCCCGTATCTGCGATATCTGTGATGATGGAGCCAACATTAGCCGATGGTTGGATAAGAAGATGCATGAGCCAATTCACCTACCCCTGATCGAGCGTAATCGAGCGTAATATAGTGTAGTCGTTTGGTTTAGAATGCAAAGAATCTGTGGCGATAATCTGCATCGCCGACGGCGCGGTTATCTCTTCGCACGTGATGTGTCATGCTTTCGCCTCTTTAGCTCGTCTTGATCGTCGCGCTCAGGCGCGCGTTTGGTGCTTCGCTTCTTCTTCGATTGCTCGTCGAGGTTCATCGGTTGCGCGTCGACTTCTGCTTCTTCTCGGCGCCTGGGCGATGGTCGTGGCACATCGACGCGTCCTTTGCGTCTTTTCGGTACCCGCTCCGCCGCGGAGTCCGATTGCCGCTTCTTCGCTGGCGTTGGCGCCGTCTTCACGACCTTCGCTGCTGATGTCGGCGTTGATGTTGCGGGTTCTCGCTCGCCTCTCTGCTTCCGGCAGAACGAGCACCACGTTCTCACGTTTCGCCTGTCTCGGCGCTGTCGCGGGGCGCCTTCCTCTTCTTCGGTGCTGCTTCTTCTCCTCTCGCCACGACCGCCCGGTGGTGCCCCTTCCGACAGCACTCCGCTATCGTGTTGCACGTCGCGCATTGCGTCCGGCGGTGCTGCGCGCAGAACTTCACCGCAAGGCTGTCATCTTCCTTGTGGTGGGCTTTACAGCACCGCGCCACCGACTTGCCATGGGGCTTGAAGGCGTCGCACTTCACCTTTTGGTGCTCGTGGCACACCCGCTCACCCCACTTTTCGTGTCGGGGAACCCCTTCCGGCACGTACCACGGATCCCCTCCGACTGCCGACTTCTTGCCTTTCTTCTTCTCCGTAGCGTCGTTGAACACCGCCCATCTCGCCGCACGCTCTGCCCTTCCACCTCCGTACGCCGGGAAAAGATCCATCCCCACGCCTCGCCGTTGAATTCGTGCCGAGCCGTCGTCAGCTGCGTCTCGAGCACTTCCATCGTCTCCGTACCACCACGGAAGATTGGCCTCATCTCGTACCCCGTGAGGCACGGCGGGGCTCCCACCGTTCTCAGCGACCCTATCGTCCCCAGTTTCCTTCCCGGCAGAGGCGGTTCGTCGCCGTTTCGCTCCAGCGCATCCCCGACGGTTTTCAAAAGCCTTGCGAGTACCCTCGCACGCATGCTCAACGGTGTCCCGTCCGTCGTTGCTACGACACTGCCCGGCAGATCGAGCCCGGTGTACACTTCAAAGTCGATGGCGAGCTCCGCTGTCGAAACGTCACCCGCTACCGACCAGCACATCCCATCCAGCCAATGTTGCAGCGCCCGGAACCACCTCTCTCCTCCGACCGCCGCGAAGGTCCCCGGTCCAGCGATCGCTTCGAAATTCAGCCGGCGCGGGGGGCAGTCGTCGGGGTGCAGTTGTCTCCAGGGGTGGCCGACCGCCCGGTCTCTTCCTTCTCTCTCCAGCCGTCGTCTCTCGTGCATGACCTCCGCCATGAACGTGTGCAGCACTTCGATGCTGACTCGACTTCCCTTCGGCAGAATCCCGTGTTCTTGCAGGCACGGGGGCCAAGTCGAGCGATCCGCGTCAACAATTTCGGCATACTGCTGTTGCACTCGGATCCGTTCGTACGCCCGGCATTGCCACCAAATGTGGCCCAGGGTTTCCTCCGTCGGCTCGACACAGCGTCTGCACAGCCCGTCAGCTGGACGACGACTGCAGTGTGCACATGTATATTGCTACAGGGCGTAACAGCAACTCCACCTTTTCGTCTTGGCTTAGCCGACGGGGGGGAGGACGCTGCTCAACCAACAAGACGTGCGGGCTACGTCTTTTTAGTTTTGCTGCCCAAGACAAAATAGGTCTCACAAAAGCATGCACCTCCCTTGATTCTTGCCCGAAAAAAGGTTCGTGAGCCCCCCAGCCAAAGGCGCTGAACTAGTTGGAGCCAACTGCTCAACCTTCGCGTGCGTAGGGCGGAATGAGAACGCGAACGGGCAATCGGCGATTATCTAGCTGAAGCAAGTACAACAACGTTCGTTTCTTTTCTACTTTTCCTGTCTTCGGGGCAGAAATGAGTGGGATCTACGGGGAAACCTGAGCTTTCTTCTGCTCGAGAGAACCATTCGGTTTTTCGAAATACACATCCAGGTTTCTCCTGATCCAACCCCACTCTTTCGAATGGAGCCGAACCAGGAGATAACCGTAGGAACCGGCCGTAAGGCTCAACCCGTGATTTTGCCTTGTTTTCGCATTCAAAGGTAGGCTTCTAGTTTTGGGTTTCTGGCGACCCCCAGTTTGGGTTTCTGATGTTTTTCCTCAAGGGAACAACAAGGTTCCTCAGTGCGTTACGCCCTCCCGGTCCATTCGGACTCGTATAGACCCGGTTGGAGACACGGGTTCTGGATGTGAGTTTGGGAGTTGCCGTTCGCCGAAGCAGGGCGTCGAACACCCACGCCCACTTCCCATTTGCCAGATTCTGGGCGAGACAAGGCACTCTGGAAAAACACCCGAAGGGCGGTTTCATTAGATTCACCGAACGGCTCGAAGAACACGAAAAGATTGCGCGGGTACAGGTGACGTGCGATGATGCCCGTCTGCAAGTCTCGGAACAAGGCTTAAAACCGTGAAAAGACGTCTGCAAACCAGCGCACACAGGGGTTTGATACAAGCCAAGCTCATGCATAGAGCCCTCTTCCTCGGGTGACAAGCCGCTGGTGCAACGACGTTCGACGACGGGGCCAAACTCCCCATGTAGCGGAATCCGCAGTAGGCCAAACACCCCGTGTAGCAGAATCCGCAGTAGGCCAAACTCCCCGTGTAGCGGAACCCGCAGTACGTGGAAACAGAAGTCTTGACACGGTATGCTATGTGGAGAGCCACACTCTTCCTAACTGATGTTTGCTCAACGACGCCGCACACCTGCGTCCTTGCCTCTATATGGACGAAACGGACGGCACGCCGCTGCACTCACGGTTGCGCCACGGGGGTAGTAGACCTGCTCACACCCACCCCACCCAGCTTCGCGCGGGCGATGGCAAGCTGCGTGTTGATGGACGGCTGACTTCGAGTCGGCCTCTTTCGCAACGACGTGGACGGGCGCCGCCGGTCGACGCGCTCGCCGAAGACGAGGTCCAGCACACCCGCAAGGTCAGCAGAGCGCGCCCCCAACAGCTCCACCACAAACGAGTCCCCGCCGCGCAAAGTGACCTGCACCAGCGTTGCACTCGGCGCTTCACTCGTCGGACGCACGATCTCGGCCACGTCGTTGAGGGGGATGGCCGTTAACAACTTGCCTTCTGAAACCGAATACAGTTTTAGGTCTGTGAATGTCACAACTACGAACCGAACAGACCAGTACAGGGTTTGAGGAAGCACAGCCACGCGTGCGCAATCCGCAAAGAGTGCACCGTCTTCTGCCGACAGAGGCGTATAAGGGGAGCATTCGAAGGTTCCCGTTACATATGGCAGCCGCGTCAACGGGCAGCAGCTGTCGCCGAAGGTGCGGTTCTGATACGCGGCGGTGGCCGGAACCACTGGGGACGGTGACAGCGAGGCTTCGTCTGCCCGGTTGCATGAAACCGTTCGCGGCACCGAATCACCACGGCTGGGCCCGGCTTCTGCGGTGAGTGGCGCCGCATCCTTCTCGCCGCCTGTTTGGGCAGCTGACAGTGCAACCTTCTGAGATAGGCCCCCGAAAGCTGGGCAGGCTGCGTCACGGCTCTGGCCGACTTCTGCAGTGAGTGGAGCCACACCCTTCTCGCCAGCCGTGTTGGCAGCTGACAGTACAACCTTCTGAGATTGGCACCCGAAAGCTGGGCAGGCTGCGTCACGGCTCTGACCGGCTTCTGCGGTGAGCGGAGCCACGCCCTTCTCGCCAGCCGTGTTGGCAGCTGCCAGCACAGTTTTCTGCGACCGGCACCCGACAGCTGGCGAAGCCGCCTCTCGAAGCGCGGAGCACGCTGACAGCTCGCTTTCTTCCTGAGGTATAGTCGGCTGGCAGAAGTCTTGCGCGGTGTGAGGTGACGGTGCGTCGCGCGTGGGCTGGGGAATGGAGGGCGGGGTGGTTTCGTCATGTCTGTGGGCGGCGGTCTCCCACAGAAAGGGCAGGGCGAACGCAGACAGCCAAAGGCACAACGCGATCTGGTTGAAGCTCAACGCATGCCCTACCGCCGAGAGCAGGAAGCTGAAGGCCAGGACGGCCATCGTCCGCTCGCCGTCTCGCCACGCCGCGACGGCGTACGCTCGCCGGGCGGCAGCGTTCGCGAGCGGAACGCCCCGGTTCTGCAGCTCGGCCGCAACCTCCGCCCAGTCCACCGTGCGGACCGCCGTCGGCCGGGCGCTGTTGGCCACGTGCAGCCGGTGCACGAGACCCAGCACGAGCGCGAGGAGCGCCGCATACGACGCTAGCCCGCACAGCGAGAACCCCGCACCCTCGACCAGCACAAACAGGGTCACGCCTCCGCCCAGAACTCCGGCAGTCTCCAACGGGTTTCGCCAGAGCATTATTTCGACCCATTTTGACGACATCACGCCCCTCTCCCCCCGCCAGGGGTGTACCCCGTATCGCGCACCTAGTTTCAGCTTAGTGTGAGTTTGATCAAAGTCGCATCAAGGCAGCCCTTACAAAGACCAGCCACAGTCAACGCCGCGTGGGTGCGGGCGTTTTTGTAAGCCGGTCCGTCCCTATCTCTTGAAACTGCATCAAGTGCCTGCCGCTGTTTATCACAGTGAATCACGGTCCACAACGGGCTATCAGGCCCAACCCTAGTCCCTAGAGCTGCATCGAATTGCCCGGTCCTGTATTCTTCGGTCAATCACGGTCTATCAAGAGGGGATGGACCGGCTCAGTTTGATAGTAATCGTCCTGTTTCATACCCCCGACTGCGCGTAACCACCCAGAGGGTGTCGGTGGTACAAAGGTGCAGTTGCCCGCATCCATCAGGCAATCAGCTCGCATCGGGGAGGTGACGCTACCCACCTGGACAACACTGGGTGTCCTGCTGCCCCTATTAGTAGTTTGGACTCCTCCGATTTAGTCCACAAGGTGCTTTCAAACCCCCGATTGCGCGTAACCTGGAAGCACCCAGAGGTGTCGGCATCCATCCGGCAATCAGCTCGCATCGGGGAGGTGACGCTACCCACCTGGACAACACTGGGTGCCCTGCTGCCCCTATTAGTAGTTGTAAATTTGTTGCATTAGTGTGATTGTCAGGCCTTCGACTACCCTGAGCAACGCACTATTAGTAGTTTGGACTCCTCCGATTTAGTCCACAAGGTGCTTTCAAACGATGTTCGGCAGGTGTCACCACTTTAGTTCAGATCTGCATCCGGGTTGCGGAGTGTTCACGCATTCCCGTTCAGCGTGCACGTCCGAAGTAGGCGGGCAATTACACTTTGCCTTAGGACCGACTAGCCCATGTCCGATTGCTGCTGACCCGGAAACGTTCTCCACTCGGGCCTTTCAATGTTCTCCTTTGAATATTCGTACTACTTTGCCAAACGCCAAACGCTCGCTGGATGCGCTGAACTCGGAACTCTTGGAGATGTCTGCCCGAAGGGTGGTGCCCCAGAGTCACCGGGCGAACGGGTAAATACAAGTTGGGGTGATTTCGGGGGTCAAAAATTCACAAAAAATCGTCGTCTTGTTGCGTTAGTGGGGAGTCATTTGCAAGCAAATGAGTACCACACAAAAAATCACAGAAATCAACAAGAAATCACAAAAATGCACAAGATTTCACGTCAATTCACAAAAATTCACAAGAATGCGTCGTCTTGTTGCGTTAGTGGGGAGTCATTTGCAAGCAAATGAGTACCACACTATGCCAGCTTTTCGCTACGTGACTCCAGAAGGGTCACTTTTTCCGCGCTTTCGGCGCGGCGCAACTCTAGTCGGCTGCAACTGTTGTTGGCAGTTGCTCACGATCTCATAATCCGAAAAGGAATCGGAGTCTTCGCTTTCTCGCTTGCGCCGATAGGCACGCCGCGATGCGGAGGACGCGAGTAGCCGGGAAGAGCCGGCGGGAGGGCGCGATCGTTGTGTGACCCGTGGAGGGTCGGAACCAGAATCAGTTAAAGGGCCCGAGTCAGGGCCTGCCATCGAAGAGGGCCGGGCGGGGCCGGGTGGGCGCGGTGTGTTCGGGCCGGCGAGGCCAGTGCCGTCGTCGCCGAGATCGGCGCGTCGTCGTCGTCGTGCGCGCAGCGCGGCTGCGGGAGAGGCCGTGGGGGTGCATGGCGCGGGTCGCTTCCTGCCTGCTGGCGGGGGGGCGCGCTTCGGGGGCGACTTCGTCGTCCGCCTCCTCCGGCCACGGCTGGTAGGTGTTCCAGGTGGGGACGGCGCGCGCCGCTTCCGGCCTGTGAGGCCGTCGCTCTCGCCTAGGCTGCGACCGCCACCGCCGCCGCCGCCGCGATCCCCGCCGCGTCCGCTGCCGCGACCGCCGCCGCGTGCGCGGCCGCGACCAGTGCCGCGGCCGCCGCCACCGTCTCCGTCACTGTCGTCTCCGCCGCCTCGGCCGCCGCGGCCGCGGCCACGGCCGCAGCAGCGGCCGCCACGACCACCGCCACCCCCGTCGCCACTGCTGCTGTCGCGGCCAGCACCACCCCTGTGATGCCCCCGTCCGCAGCACGCGTCAGCGTTCGGGCAGGTCCCGCATCGCGTCAGCCGATGCGCCCGGCAGCACTGAATGCGCAGGCCGTCGTCCGGTTGGTGGTGCACCTGGCAGCACTGGTCCACTACAAGGCTGTAGTTTCTCCGCATGCCCGAGCACATTGCGCACTTCTGCTTCGCGCACGCGTGACAGACGGACTGTGAGCGGAGCAGGGGGTCTGCCTGCGACTCCGGGACGAGCACCGGGAGGCGTGGTCGTTGCGGCATTGGTGTGGGCTCGGCCCAGCGCGCCGAACGCTGCGCTCGCCTCGTCGCGTCATAGAGCGGGAACACGTCCCCGCCCCAGTTCTTCCCGTCCCCGAGCGCCGCACGCGGGAAGTTCATCTCCAAGACTTCGAACGTCTCCTCCCCCCCAGCGAAATGTGGCCGCGGTGTCAGACCACCCCACAGCATCGGCGCCCCCAGCGTCCTCATCGAGCCCACCCGGTCCTTCCGCTCGGCCGGAAGCGGCGACGGCAGCTGCAGTTCCCGACACAGGCGGCACAGCGTCGCTAGCATCGTCCAAAGGGTTTTTCCCCTTCGGTTGGCGGCGAGGTTCGGGGGGCCCAGGATGTCGTGCCCGGTGAAGACCTCGAAGTCGACGGCCAGCTCGATGTTCGACACTTCGCCAGTGTCCGTCCACTGCAATGCCGACAGCCAGCCCTTCATCGCCCGCATCGTCCGTCCCCCATACGGCCACTTCGGCGGCTCATCCGGTAAGAATCCACAAGAATTCACAGAATCCCTTGTGAATTTTTGTGAAATTCAGACCCCCGGAATCATCCCACAAGTGGGAAAACGATCACCCGGCACGCACAAACAAAACGCACTGCCCCGCCTGGGTGTGACGGCGAACACAGCTCCGACTATCCTATTCGGCATGCAATTAGGCTCGAATTGGTCTCGAAAAGCGGTGATTGAAGAACACAAAAGACCTTGTCGCGTTGCGATACGCGTTGCGCCGGAAGGGGAGAAAAGGCAAAGAGGAAAAAATGAAACAAAAAAGCAGAAGTAGGAAAATGAACGAGAAGAAGAAAAGAAGATCTGAGACTGCTACACGTGAGCATTTACCGAAGTTGGGGCTTGCACTGATAAACGAAGTAACAGAACGATCAGCATCAACTGATCTATGATGAAAAAAATGACAAGCAAAGATAAATTTCTTCGCGGGCACAGGGAGATAACACTCTCCCCGGACGGGGATCCCTGTATTTGCACGTTTTCGTTGGCTTCGTTTAATTTTTCAAGTGCAACCGTTAATCTGGAAATGCTCCCTTCAGTATTGTACTACATACGAAAGAGAGTTGAAGTATGGCTAAAGAAAGCCAAAGGTCTCTACGGGATCAATAATCCCGCCCCTCATGCGACCTCCGGTACTTCCGGTAGCTTCGATCTCGTTTCCGAGAATCGCTGGCAAACTCGGCGGATTCGTGGCACAAGCGCATCAGAACGGACAGAAAAAGAGATCCTTGGAATGTTTTCGATGTGTGTCGCGAGGGGATGCACCCCCCGCACTCCCCCCTACTGAGCCGGTCCGTCCCGATCTCTTGAAACTGCATCGAAGTGCCTGCCGCTGTGTATCACAGTGAATCGCGGTCCACCACGTCCCTAGTCCCTAGAGCTGCATCGAATTGCCCGGTGCTGTATTCTTCGGTCTATCACGGTCTATCAAGAGGGGATGGACCGGCTCACATACGGGTTTGCGGAAGCCACTCCTACACAGGAGGCATTGCAATCATCGATCCTCATCGAAACACGAGCTCGAAAGATTTTCCCGTGCTCTCGTTAAATACGCCAGTGTGGGGCGCGTGCAGCCCAGGACATTTCGGAGCAGCACAGGCCCGCGGTTGGCTCGCTCTTCCGCACGACAAAAGTCGCGCGCAGTCCCCTTTTCTGCGAGCTCGACGTTGACGAGCGTTGAATGATGATGATACGAATCCGCGGCGCGCCCTCCGCGCTGCGTCGCGCACAGGTGCCCTTCCTTAGAAACGCAACCGTGCTTGAGCTTTTTGATTGGAAGGCAGAAGCCACGACCCGACCACCCAGCCGACAGCGCTGCTTTTTTTTTTAGAGTGCAAGTTCGCTTAGGAATCCGGGGTTTTAAAGTCTCCGGGTGACCATTGTCGTAAAGGTTCCTTCAAGGTATAGTAAGTTAGTGTGCGTATCGTATCTGCTGTAGTGGCAGTACGTGTACTTGCACGCGTATCTTTGTTGCCTATTGCCGACTATTCGACTTATTTTAGCGCGCGCTCTTATTTCCTATGTGCTTTGCCATTTCCATGGCTCTTGTGACCGACACCGTTCAGTTCACGTTCGCGAGGAAAGCGATCTCGGGCCCCTCACGTGCGTTTTTTTTTTTTGGGGTTTTTGCAAAAAGCACGGGTTCGAGACTTTTTATAGCAGCTTTCGTGACCTTGTCGTTGAACCATTGCCGGCTGACCCGACGCAACGTGAACAATGTGAACTTTCGAGGTACATTACGCGAGGGGCTGCCGTGTGTTTGTTTCGACGGAGGCTAGAGGGGGCGAAACAACACAACTACGAAGTGGGTCTTTTTTTTTTTTTTTGTTGAACGCTCACGCCCACCACTAAACCCAGATTCACCCGTGTTTCGTGTGGGCTTCAGCACTTTACCCCTTCTTTGAGGTTCCGCAACGGGCAGCCTTTTCAAGTGTTTCCTACCAGTGCAGGTGCGTATACAAAACAAGTACGGGTCTGGGGGGAACCTGGGCACCTGTGGGCCTTGCGGCACGTTGCCTCCGAGAAAAGCAAAAAGAAATTGAAAACGAACACAGCACGAAAAGAAGAGAAGAAGAAAAATGAACACTGAATGAAAACATCGCTTTTCCATTTTTGTTCTATATGTGGTGTTTGGTGGGGGTATGGGCACGAGGGACCTGAAGATTATAACAATCAGGTGAAAGGTCGAGGTGGAGAAGAAGAAAGGAGAATATATTTTTGTTTTGCTGTAACCGAAAAGAGACGAAGGGGCAGAAGATAGTGTTTGCTTTTTGTTTTTGCTTTGATGCAGCCAGGGAAGTAGCTAGGCCCCCGAACCTAATAGACACCTGCCACATGTTCTACGGTGCATGTTTTGAGGCACTTTTGACTCTTTGTGCGGTGTGTGGAGCTTCAGACCGACAGCATTGAAAGCGTGGAGGTTTCCGACGTTCTTCAGCATGGTGGGTGCGCCGCTCGTCAGCTAGGATGATGACGGCGTCGATGACGTCGAGAGCGGGTGGAAAAGCAAAGGTGCTGCAAGTACAACATTGTAGGTATACTACAAATGGTTCGAGAGCCACGGTTGTACACTACCAGCCGCAGCAGCGATTTCTTTCTAGACATTTCGCTAACTACGGTTCCTGGCACTCCTTCCACTCACCCACTGAACTACCACCACTGCAGTTTCACTGCACCCCCCCCCACCGGCTGGCTATACTTTTTTTTTCCCGTATGTTAGTCTCAGGGCATTACTTTGGTCTCCGGCACATTTCCCAAATTTGGACCGCACACGGCGTTTTGCGTCCGCACTCAGGAATGGTCTCAACACAGCGCGACGCGACGTATCCTCATGACAACGCCGGTCCCTAAGTGCCTCGGATTGCACATTGGCCACCTCTGCCGGGGGCCTGGGTGATGGTGTACTGCCATTTTTTTTCTTTTTTTTCCCCGTCGGCTTTTCCAAATTTGGACCGACAGTCCAAATGTGGATATGGAAGCTAATCTAAACTAACATTTGATATACGTAGCTACTTCTACAGCCGAAAGGTGAGGTGAAGACAAGAATATACCTCATTCCTCCGGCCACCCCCACTTCCATTGATGGTACGAAAATGCACGCTTCACGCATGAAAATCAAGAAAGAAATGTAATGGGGACACGCACACGTGCACTACACGCACGCACGCACATCATCAACGATAACGCACAGCGATCTCGACGCGTCGCCAACGGGCCAGCAAATGGAGATCATCAGTCAGTACTGTGCACCCACAACTTTCCCACCGTGTGGTCAGAATAGCCATAACATTTACCCACAATTACATTGTGGCTCTTGTGGCTGAGAATATTTTCTCCCGTGACCCAGGGATTTTGGGGTCCAATGTCGCATGAAAGCGTGGAAAAAGTTCGTGTCGACGGAATTGAGTTCTACCCTGGGCACCGATTATTGCCCATCTTGAATATGGAAAAAAGGTTCCAGCCGCAGTAGCCACAATACAGTGTGGGTGAATGTTGTGGCTATTCTGACCACACGGTGGGAAAGTTGTGGGAGCACAGTACTGCCTCAGTCCGTGGCAGCAGAGCGTGTGGAGCCGGCATGGACAGCAATGCGGCCTGATTTTTCCCCGACGATGGATTCGGGAAACAGCGCACGCTGCCCCCCAGGGGCGGAGCACACAAAGGAAGAATGCCCTTCAACAGACCAGAAAGCCTTCGGTTGCGTGGCGTCTCGCGTGTGTTTGTGTTTGAGTGGATGCTTGTTTTTTCGCGAAGATCCATCTTGACAAAGGAGCTGATCAGCATTCACCCCGTAGGCAGGAGTACACAGATTGCCCATTGATCGACGCTGTATTTTTTTGGGAAACCCTGAAGGGGTAATTTGTATCCACACTTACCCAAAAAGAGGATTGGCCTTAGCTGGGCAATCTTATCGATAAGACTTCTCATCCGAAGTGAATTCGCAGAACATGGGGGGCGAGTCTCTTCTTCCAACACCAACACCAACACCAACACCAACAACAACACCAACAACAACAACAACAACAACAACAACAACAACAACAACAACAACAACAACAACAACAACAACAACAACAACAACAACAACAACAACAACAACAACAACAACAACAACAACAACAACAACAACAACAACAACAACAACAACAACAACAACAACAACAACAACAACAACAACAACAACAACAACAACAACAACAACAACAACAACAACAACAACAACAACAACGAAAAAGTAGTAGCAAAAACAACATCTCGACTCTTGGCCAGATGAAGGCCCAAAAATAGCGCAAAAGCTTTGGAAACAAACAGGTGTGACCGAGTATTTGTCTGGAGCTTTCGACAACTATTGCACCCTATGCACCGGAGCACGAGCGGCTTCTAGCGGTATTTAGAGTTGAAGTAATTGTGGATTAGATTTCATTGTGCGATTTCAGTGTTACTGCGTATGTGTTGTGTGATTAAACCGCTGCCGTTGTTCTTTTTCGCTGGTGTAACATAATATACTATTGTGTCCCCAGGAAAAACTGGTTGTCGCAAGAAAAAGGTCAGGGTGCTAGAGCTGATGAAGGGCCGCACACAGAAACACGGGAAGAGCAGGGGACAGTAGGTGGGAAAGCCGCCCCGACGAGCCACAAACAAGGGAAAAGTGAAAGCAAAGAAGATGCCGTGCCCAATGAAAATTGGTCGGCGGAACGGGCGCGTGAGAAGCCCCTCGCTTCAAGCGGGGAGGGGGTCACCCGGGGGGGGTTGGTGAGTGGGGGGGGATTGCAAGAACGTGCTTGGAATGGGTATGTGCTCAACACCGCACTGGTCCCGTCTGCGCCGTGTTTCGGTCCTTTAAGCCACGGACACATAAGGCGGACCATCATCAGCGCGGAACCTGAGTGTCTGCAGACAGGACAGCGGTGTGAGTCTGGTTTGTCAGGCGGTTGTTCGTAGCTCGTCACAGCCAGACCACCCGTGCTACGAGAGCACAGGCGAATCCGTCACGGGGGGGGTTGGTGAGTGTGGGGGGGGGGTGCGACGGTGCACTCGTAAAGGAAATTGCCGACGACTCATGAGTCCAGAAAAAGGCAGTGCTCGTGCGGGAAGGACAAGCGAATTGTTCGCCGGAAACCCCACGGCTTCTTCCCTCTCCCCCCCTCCCCGAAGCAGCGCCCCGGCAGGAACCTTGTTTCGCACGGGACGACACGGCCTTCCTTAGCCAGCCCACCCCTATCTCCTGGAACTGCATCGAATTGCCTGCTGCTGTCTAACACAGTCTGAACCCTACGATCAATCTGAGCTGAAGAGGCGAAAGCATGACCATCACGTGCGAAGAGATAACCGCGACGCCGGCGATGCAGATTATCGCCACAGATTCTTTGCATGTGTGTGCGAAGGACCTGTTTTGTATCTTTACATGGCAAGTTCCAACGCTGCCGACTTTCTTTTTTGTACTGACATGCCCAGCGTGGTATGTTGTTCCAAAAAAAAAATTTTAAACCCGACTGTCACAGTCTATCACAGGTCCTAGTCTATCAGGAGTTTATCAGCAGCGGGTGGGCTTCTGATCATTGCAGCTTTTTCAAGAGCGAAAGTTCGCTTTCTGTCGGCCAAAACGAACTTCCCGGCTTGGTTGCTCCGTTCGAACCCTGGGTATGCTGAACAGCCCTGTCGCCAACCAATATGAAGAAGGAGCCGCGACGCGCCTGAGTTTTCCACTTGAGACACCTTCGCCGGGCGCCAAGATCAATGCAATTTCCTACGAAGCTGGCGCCTTGGTGGAGCCAAGCAAAACAAGAGAGAAAACTACAGAGCAAATACGAAAGCCCCAACTGATAAGGAATAAAGTAGTACGCAAGGAAGGGTGGGGCGGTGTGGCACACTAATCCGCAGCACGAGTTAGCGAGTCTACAACCGTGTTTCGATGAGATAAAGTTGTGGACGTTTCTGTATTACCGTCTCGTTCAGTTTCCGCATCGCTGCAGAAAGGGTAAGTGCTACCCTATGTCGACAATTTTCGTGTTTTCTCCAGAAGGTCATCCGAGAAAAAATCGCCAGCATTGTTTCAGGCTTTAAACCACGGACACATAAGGACCATCAATGCGGAACCTGAGAGTCTACAGACAGGACAGCGGTGTGAGTCTGGTTTGCTAACTCTTTCCATAAAGGAGGGATGCGTGTGTCGTTTTCCGGGAGAGTTCCTTCAAACAGTCGGCGTCCCGCTGGTTTTAACGGACCCGTGGAAGAATGAATGCTTTGTTTGTGCGTGCCGGGTGATCGTTTTCCCACTTGTATTTACCCTGTGTATATTCAGGTAAGGAATGCTGATCAACCAAGCACACGCAGCTTACATTACCTTAGCCTGCACGCTTTCGGGGCAGCAGCTGGATCCAGCCGGGGGGACGGACTTGGTTGGGTGAGCGACGCCTCCCCTTTTTCCGGACGCAAGCGTACTGCAACGGACCTCCACCAGGGTTTCCCCCGGCTTCGTCCTATCCAGGCATAGTTCACCATCTTTCGGGTCCCAACAAGTGTACTTAATCTCAAATCCCTTTCCAGTAAATCAGGATCGGGCTGTGCTACGTCCTCAAGGATTGGCACATCTCCCTTTCAGTGCGGCTTGTGGGTTTGACACCCGGAGCCAACTTCGACTCAAGCTTTCGATGCCGCGGGAGAGAACCTCTTCTTCGTATTCTCGGGGGTTAAGTTAGGTTGGAAACGTTTTGGACTGGCGCGGCGTTAGAGTGCAAGGAAGTGGACAAGCCGATTCCTGACTGAGGCGAACTCCCCTAACTCCACTTTTGACAGTTTGATTTTCTTTTCTGAAAACTGATTTCAGTCCAAAACCGGGTTTGAGCCAGTCCACCCCTATTTCCTGGAAGTGCATCGAACTGCCTGCCGCTGTCTATCACAGTGCCCGGACAGAGCTGATCGCGCAGCGGTGGCAAGAGGGGTTGGATCGGCAGAGAAGCGGAAAGCGGAGCACCTGAGGACGAAGTGCGAAACCCGGTCTCTGAGAGTGACGACAATTCAACACCACAGAAACTATCGACGCGCAACCGATGAACCTGGACGAGCCATCGAAGGAGAAGCGAAGCACGTGGTGCACTACAATGCAGGTCATCGCTACAGATACTCTGCATTCTATTAGAAGTCGGGTTGAGCGGCTCACATTTTGGAAACACCGGGAAACCGGTCCTAACTTAACCCCGGAAGCTATCTTCTGTACCCCCCCAACCCATGGGTGTTTTGAGTTGTTTGATTACATGATCACGGGCTTTTCCTCTCTTGTTTGCTTGTTTTTGGCAGCAGAGTGTCCGCGGCTCGCGTCGACGATGCCTCCGGACGCACGAACTCAGTTTGCTTGGATCTGGCACGCTGCAAAGAGGGGGGGGGGGGTCGGTTGTTCATCAGGCGGACGCAGGCCGGATTGAAGCACGCTTTGATCTTCTGCGGCCACCTTCAAACACCCCGCACCCCCAAGGTTTTGAGAAAAGGCCGAGAAAAAGCGATTTCCCGCTGGCTGTCCTGAGGGAAGATTCCGAGTGAACCGGCTAAGACAGGTCCGGCGGCCGCAGTCTCAATATGTTTTTCCCGGCACCAACGTTGCCCTCGTCACGTTCTACCATCCGAAACCGACCCGCGTACATCGCGGTTTGGTTCGCTTGACCGAGGTCCTATTTTGATGGTCCCGAAGAGGACAAGGAGTTTTGTCAAACTCCTCGTTCAAACAAGAGTCAGGGTATCAGGTACCAGGTTTCAGAATTCATAAATTCTCTTCGTTCGCTTTGATCCCAAGGCATGCTTCCCCTTGGCAGCGGCGCACGGCAGAGCAACCGCTGCCAAGAGAAAGAGCCCGGCAGTAAATAGAACATCCCCCCACCCACAAAAAAAAGTCTTACACAAAGAGGGCGTTGCGCGCCCAGGTGCACAGAGCAAAGAGGTTTTCGCGGGAACAAATGAAAAAAAGCGAGGTGAAAGAGGGGGGGGGGAAGGTGTTTTTGCTCACTCGACGTCGGGAAAGCAGGGTGCCGGGCCGTCGCAGGCGCCGCAGGAGGCCGCGTCGGCTTGGTTGACCAAAGTGCACTCCCGGCAGTGCCAGCTCGAGTTGGGTGGGCGGACGCGCACGATCTCCATCTCGTGTATGTACCCCATCCAGTTGCGCTGCTTCGGGAAGTCGACCTTGACGAGCTCCCGCCGCCGCTCCATTTCGGTCACCATTCCGACGTCGCCGGGTGTCACGCGGCCCCACGCGAATTTCGGCGTGGTCACGCTCGGCTTCACGCGGATGTAGGCCCCCACTCGGATCCGGGGGCTTGACGGCGACCCAGGCGGCGAGTTCTCCGGGAGACCGGTGGCGTCCTCCGGCGGAGACTCCTCGATCACTTCCAGCTCCGGGCTATAGCCCTTCCAATTGTGGTGCCGCGGAAACGAGACGTAGCAGGTGAGCGTCGACTCGGTCGTGTCGGTTACGGTGCCGACCTCGCCCTGCGAGACGCTGCCCCACTGGTACTTCGGCAGCGTCACCTCCGCCTTCACTCGGACTTTCGACCCGACCTCTATTTTCGGCGGGTCTGGCATCCCAGGGCGGACCACGTTCTCCATCACGTACATGAACGCACCCTTGCTGAACTGGATCTTGATCTTCCGCTCCGCCGGGAGGACGAGGATGACTTTCCCGACCTTTCCGCACGTCGCGTCCATCGAGGTGACCCAGTTGGACCGGTCTTCCTGCTGCTTCTTCGCGCGGGCCAAATCGCGCACGATTTGCGCCTCCTCGTGGGGCTGCCACTCCCTGTACGAGTCCAGGTATGCAGGCACCTTCTCCAGCTCGGGGATGAATCCCCGCCAGGACTGCTGCTTGTCGAAGTCGACTCGGCAGGTGTTCGCTCGCCTGTCGATGGACCGGATCGTGCCGATGTTGCGGGGGCGGACGCGGCCCCACTTGTAGCGGGGGGTGCCGATCTCGGTCTTCACGCGCACTCGCGTTCCGACTTTGAGCTCGACGTGCTTGCCGGCGGCGTCGTACGACGCGCGCCCGCCGGACTTAGGTGACGCGAGCGCCGTTTGCACGCGGGAGCGGAACCTCGGATCCTCAGCGAGCGACGCACACAGCGTGTCCGACAGTCCGCGGGGTTCGAGGAAGTGCTTGCGAGAGATGGTCCCGGCGACGCCGGATGACGAGTCTGTGAGGATGCACCAGATGTTGTCGACGACCTCCTTGGCCTCCTCCTCGGAGGAGGACAGCGTGTGCGCCACCGCGCTGGCGACCTGCTTTTTGGTCAGGTAGCCCATGCACCCCTCGTCCCAGTGGTCGAACCACCCCATCGGGTTCTCCGGAAGGAACGGCGGCTCCGCGTTCCTCGGCAGCCGCTTGCGTACGGTCCGCAGCATCGTGGCCGCCATGTCCTGACGGACGCCCTTCCCGTCCTTGTCCCACGCCGACCAGTGCTCGTCGAGGACCGAGCGCAGCAGCGGGAGCTCGATGGCGATGGTGGCGATGATGCCGTCGAGAACCTCGTCCTTCGACATGCGGTCCTTCTGCGAGAAGTCGACGACGGTGAACCACTCCAGCGGCTTCATCTTCGGGTCCGGGACCTCCTTGACCCCGTCGAAGCCCGACCGGCAGCTCGGGCACGCTTTGATGGCCGAGTCGGTGTAGTACATCTGGACCTTCTCGCCGTACCCTTTCCCGTCGACCGCCTTGATCCGCTGGGCGCAGTGCATGTGGAAGTAGTGCCGGCAGACCCGCTTCCCGTTCTTGGTCAGCACCGCGACCGAGCCGCTGTCTTCGTCGTTGAGCGCGTCGAGGCAGATCACGCACTCGCTGCTGCCGTCGGACACGAACGGGCTCGCACACTCGCCGGGTCCTTTGCTCTCCGGCGAGCTGTCACCGCCGGTGTCGACCTCGTCATCGTCGTCGTCGTCGAGATTCTTGTTCGGGATCTCAACGGTTGGCATTTATACCCACAACCGGCTGGCTGCTTTCCTTTTTTGGTGTTTCAATCCTTTGCTTCTTCTCCGCGGTCGTCCCCCTCACCGGGAGGCTGAAGAAGGTGCGTCTTTTCTTCTTTCGTTCTCCTTCCTTCGTGTGTGTGTGTGTGTGAGTGTGTTTGTGTGGGGGTTTTGGGTGGGTTTGCTTCGTTTGCTTTTTCTTTGTTTGTAGTATGGTGGTCGGTCGCACGCGGCTTCCGCTTCCTGTTTTGCGTAGGTTCCTTTTGGAGTGTTGCTCTGTGTTCCCTGCGAGTCTGGCAAGGTTGCGAGAGAGAGAGAGAGAGAGAGGGAGAGAACACATAAAACAAGTCAAAGGGTGTGGGCCCCCACCGTCAGGTGGGCCAGGCTAGTTTCGGGGTGGCTCCCTGGGAGGGACAGGGGCGGGGGTTGTCATGCCTTAGCAGTCCCAGGGCCTCTCCACCCACCTATATGTCTTCTCGCTGTCATCTCTACCGCGCTCACAATTTCGAGAGAGAACACACGCATCAAGTCAAAGGTGTGGTCCCCACAGTCAGGTGCTAGGCTAGATTCGGGTCCACAGGGCTCGTCTTAGCAGGCTCAGGGCCTCTCCCCGCCGCGCTGACACTATCCACATTGCTACGGCATAAGTCGCTTTAAAGGCGCACTGCTCTGCCATGGTTAGTGAAGGTTGACCAAGGCGCCGGACTAAGCGCTGCCGAGGGGAGAGTTCTGGCGGGTGAGCTCGCCTTGCGGGGGACTGTTACGCGGCGGGTTCTATGCTTTGCGACTTCTCTGCGGCTGCGTAAGCCAGCCGATCCTTTCCTCACCGTGGTGTTCCGTGGAACGCCGTGAGTCTGAAGTTTGAATGCAGAGTATCTGAAGCGATGCCCTGCATTAGTCACTAGGTGACTACTCTTCGATCGTACTGTGTCGTGCTTCTGGCGCTTGCACTCATTCGAAGCATCTCTTGTTAGTCACAGGGGGCCTCTCTTGTCACAGGGGCCCCTCTTGTCCGCCACAGGGGCCTCTCTTGTTTGCCACAGGGTGATTCCCTTTTCTGTTACAGGCGGTGACTGTCACGGGGGGGCCTCCCTTGTCTGTCACGAACAACAGGACTCCAACCGATCGCTTTTCATCAGCAGCATGTCGATGCGTGGAAGCAACAAACGAAACGGAGAAGACAATGGTTCGCGCGCACAGAGAAATTCACGGCTCTTCGGCTTCTCTCCCTGTGGCTGGGCGCGAGCGGAAGCCAGTCCGCCGGGGGGGTGGGGGGGCGGTGCAATTCCCACCTGCCTCGCCGGGGGGGAGCAATCGTTTTCCTTCCGAAATCCTCTCATCGTTGGGCCGACGACAACTAGCAGGGTATTTTCCAAACACCAGCTGAGGGCCAACCCCGTGGTGAATTTTTTTTTTTTTGATTTGGCGACTTTTTTTCGACTGCACGTGTCACTTGCAGTGTGGTGTGGGCCAGTCAGATCATGCTTGTGCCTGTCTGAGTCCGGTCTGCGTTATCGTGGCTCGCTCCCACGACACTGGAAACCCTGAACTTACAACATCGCTGCCACAGCTCCACAAGTCGCTGCCACAGCTCTCCCACGCAAAATCCCTTTCGGGAAAAAATACTCGAGGGGCTGCCTTGTGCTTACTTCGAAGGAGGCTAGAGGGGGAGAAACAATACAACTACAAAATGGGTCTTTTTTGTTGAACGCTTACGCCCGCCACTGAACCCAGATTCACCTGTGTTTCGTGTGGGCTACAGCACATTTACCTCCTTTGATCTTTTGCAGCTGGCAGCCTCCTCAAGTATTTCCTACAAAGCAGGTGCTTATACAAAAAAACTTTTCACCAGGCCCGTTTTCAAAAGTCTTTTTTTTTTTTAGTGAAAAAAGATTTTTTCTGAAGAGAAAAAACCTGACAACTAGCGTCAGGCTTTCTTTTTTTCGTAGTAACAATGCTTTGTAAACACGAAAGAGAACGCTGGCAGCGTGTTCGGGAGAAGATTAGCCTAACGATCATATTCACTCACTCAATCACGAACAGGCTAATCTTCCCGGCGCGTACAAACAAATCTCCGTTTGACTTGAGGCGGGTTTTTTTTTCCGTGACAGCAAACAGGTTTAGGCTCAAGTCCTTCTTTGGGGACGACAGTCGGCTCGCGGATGACCTACCTGCAAGGGCGACTGAGCCAGGGAGCCTGCACACCGGACGAATGACGTGATGGACCGTATTGGACCATCAACGGCAGTTTCGATGCAGCTTCTGCGAGATAGGGCAGACCAACTCACTTGGCCTCCACCATGTGGATAAACCTGGGGGGGGCTGGGCGGGTTTCCAAAGAGAAGGAAAAAGAAGGGAATAGTTGAGTTGCAGCTGTTGGCAAAGACAGGTGGAAAAAAGAAGGTGCTTTTATTCTTCGCTTTTTCTCACGAACGGGGGTCGGTCCAGCTTTTGGCTTTGCAGGTTCTCCCGACTCCCCAAATCGTGATTAGCACAAACTCAAGAGGTCGTGTCAACTATTCCCTGCAGTATTAGCATACTTGCAAGAAAAAGAAATGGTAAAAACAACAAGGAAAGGCGTGGAAATAGTACACTCTCCGGGTGATCTTCGTGTTTCCCCGGTAGTCGGGAAGGAGCGCGTGGGGATCATGGGCGCACCACGAGGGGGAGAGAGGGGGGTGTGTCCCGGTGGACAGCCCTCATTTGTCGCCCGAGCGATGCGAGGATGCCTCGCAAGGGGGCGGGGGCGCTGTTATTGCTTGAGCGCCGCATGGGGCTCATACAGCTGCATCAGCAATTAATGAACCCTTCACGGCAGGCTGATGGCCTACGTTTTAGCCGCTGCGGTCAGTGATATCCCTGACAACAACTGCTTTTATACACTTAGCGACAGGTCAGAGCTATGAAAGTTTGCTTATTAAATTATGGATAGTTCCCACGCATGCGAAATAGATAAAGGTTCGAACATACTAATTTTCGGAGGCTCAATTACGTTTCCGCGTAGGAATGCTCTTGAACGCAGTACCTGTGCATCACGAGCTTTGAGGTTCAAAGACCGGCATTGTAGAGCCTCTTGATCCTTGAGGCTGGGTAGTTTAATGGTGCGGAGGAAAAGAAATAGGGGGTGTGTGTGTTACTGGTATCGGGTATGATTGCTCACACGTCGTGAAACCAAATTGGGTGTCCCTTTTTCTCATATCTCCGGTTGACATTCGAGGTTGAACCTTGGAAGATCTGAGCTTTGCAACAGTAGTCTGTCACGTCTTGGTCCCGTGGTGTGAAATCATTATACACCATTTTTCGTGAACAGGAAGTTTACCGTAAACTGAACGCGAGCTTGCGCCAGCGTGCAGTTGAGCCGCTTGATTCCGCTGAAGCCGGAAAAGGTGCGCGGGGAGGTCGGTTCGGAACGCAAAAACGCATTCGGTCTAAAAAGATTCTGAACCACTAAGATTTGACCCCCCGGAATTCGACTCTGGGATCTTCACTCCCGAGTGACGGGAGGATAGTACTGAGCTTCTGGGGACTCCACCTAACGTTTCTGACTCCACGTTCTCGTTGTATATTGCAGCACTTGGTGCTTTCGGTGAAAGAGGTCCCTTGGCAGATTTCTGGTGTACCAAAGCAAACCAGCTGCTCGGAGATGGCATCCTTTCATCTCAACCCAGTACGCATCGTCTTTGAGACGCCTACTCAGGGAAAAGAGCTTTGTAACAAAAAAACGAAGAAAAAAAAAGGGAAGACAAAGAAATGGTGAGTCGAAGCTCTTGATACTACGAAAAGGGAACTTCTTTCATTCTTCGCTTTTCGAAGAATCTGAAGCTTGTTCTTTCGAAAGGGGGAAGGGGGTGCAAGAACGTGCTTGGAATGGTATGTACTCACCTCCGTGCGAAGGAAGAGAGGGGGGGGGGGGGGCAGGGTGTTTATTAAGATTTGGCCTAACCCGTAACATGTAACAAGTGCGGGTGGTGGTGGGGGGGGGGGGGGGACCCCCCCCCCCCCCTCCTGCATGGCTGGCAGGTCACCCGGTGTCAAGCGACCGACTCCGCAACTGCCGCTGGCCAGGTCAGGCTGGCACGAAGGAGTTACGGAGGGCGGCAGCTTGGGCAAAGCCGACTTTGCGGAGGCATTCAACGGACGACGATCTGTCGCAGTGGACACAAGGAGCTGAGCCCTGCGCTCCTTCCCAAAAACGCCAAGCAGCTCCTTTCGCTTCGCTGCGAGGTTATCCTTACCCTAATCTTGGCATCCGCGGAGTGCCCGTCCCGCGAGCGCTGTTCCAGAAACGGGCTAAAAAAACAAGAGTCGAGGGCCGAGGAAACCTTTCGGTATTTAGTATGTACACTAAAACAAGGATTAATCATCTCTGCTCTCGGTAGCTATTTATTCCCGCAGGGAGCCTGAGATACAGTAAATACACAACAACAAACATGACGGATGCCGCCTTCTTCATTGAAGCTGTTGCAGACGGCACGTTTGGAGAGTGCGTTGAATGGAGTGAGGAAAGGGTGCTTGCTCGTATCCGCGACTTGCGTGGTTCACAAACACAGGACGCGCAAGCCTTTCAGGCTGAGCTTGCTGCCGCAAGCAACCCAAACTTGGGAATTAGCTCCAACAACGAAGGAGTGAAATTCTGTGTGTGGCACGACAAAGGAGTTACGGAGGACGGCAGCTTGGGCAATGCCGACGTTGCGGAGGCATTCAACGGACGACGATCTGCCGCAGTGGACACAAGGAAGGATGGGATACTCGCGTAGTGTACCAGCAAGCTGCCACAGCACGTGCAGTGGACCGGAGAGGTCTTCACGGAACAGGAGGGGGATTTCCACTTTGGCATACCAAATCATCAAAAGGCCGGTTGTTCCTTCATGCGAAGCCTTCGTGAGTGCCTACTTCCGTGCGCGTTTCGGTGCCGGTTCGTGCATGCTGTCAAGCAGGCGGGCAGAAACCTTTGCTGCTGGCTTCAAGCGCACGGGTAACGGCAGTTTAGCCCCCGGCTCCGATGGTCGAGATGGGACCTGGCGCTCTACACTTGCCTCCGTGGATGTTGAACTGGAAGCTGAAGATGTCGTCGAGCCAGAAGAGGAGGACCGTGAAGAGGAGGACGACTGCGACGACACCGAAGATGAAGGCAGTGATGCATTCGGTGAATCCGAAGACTCGGATGCATTCGCGAAGGACATCGCCGACCACGTTTCGTTCCCTGACCACGGCGCGAAAGACGGTACAACGCTACACCCCGAGTACTCAGTGCGCATATCCCCGTTAACCTGCTCGAATGCGTCGGCTCTATCCGTCTTCTTCTTTCCACCAGTCTTCCCCCCATGACGACGATTCTTCCGAGAGTGCCATATCTTGGCGCCGAGAGTGCAGGTTTCGCTTACTTCTTCATCGGTCATTCCTTTACCCTGTTCAGCGAGAATGAGTTCGTTGCTCAGAGTCTCCACCACCAAATGGGGCCGATTGCAACCCACGCGTTGTTTGGCCTTGCTGAAAAACGACTCAGCTACGTTGCTGTTGTAGCGACTATGTGTGTGGACCAGCGCCAACACGTCAATGGCTCTCTGGTTGCCTTGTTCTTTTAGGGTTGCGAATACTCCGGTCCAGGCGTTCCACCCCAAGTCCTTGAACTGAACGGCAAGAATTTTTATGTCTTGCCAGTCCTTCTGTACGGAGCTCGCTTCAAACCTCCCGACGAAAGCAGCCAAATAGGCGTACTCTTCGTTACCGTACGCCTTCAAGTCGGCTCCGGAGAGCACCTGCATTTTTTGTACGTCAAGAATGAGAGAGAGAGCTACGGCGTGGTCATCCTTCTTTATCTTTTCCTCGACGGCTTCGAGCGCCTTCGCGACCTTCGCCAAGCGACGTTTGTTTTCGTTGCCATCGGTCATCCCTTCGATGGCCATACGAGCTCGGCTCAACCGAAACTGCAAATGCAGAACGGTGGGCTCTTGATGCTGCGAGGCCAGCGAGATATTGCGCAACATCCTTAGTACAGGATACCACTGCTGGAACTGCTGAGCCCTGCGCTCCTTCCCAAAAACGCCAAGCAGCTCCTTTCGCTTCGCTGCGAGGTTATCCTTACCCTTCTTGGCATCCGCGGAGTGCCAGTCCCGCGAGCGCTGTTCCAGAAACATCTTCCAGAGTGGCCACAATGCAGCGGCCTTCTCCCACAGACGAAAGGTTTTTGGCAACCACCGAATAGAGCAATGGAGGGATGGTTTGGGACCCGCAGCAAAGCCTTGCAGCTTAGCGAAACGCCTGAGTCGGCGATAAAGCTTTCCGGATGTTCGCAAGTTCGCCTCCATCGTAAGAATTGCTTCCGTGATTTCTTCAACAACGGATGAATCGAAGGCTCGCTCAAGTTCGGTCTCCAGTCGGTGCGAAAAGTCCGGAACACGGGCACACTGAGGGTTGAAATCTTTCTTCAACAAACCGTATACCCCTGTGATGTGCCCCGCTAGATTCGATCCCGAATCACTGCAGGTTGCCGTTATCTGCTGTGCCGCAACGCCGAAATCTGCAAGCATCGCACGAGACTTCAAGAAGATGGTGTTGCCATCTGTATCGTCGGAAGCCTCGAACCCCACGAGTCCCAAGGCAGTTTCTTTAACTGCGCACAAAGATGAGACGAAGTAGCGTAGGATAACTACATACACCTCCATCTGCATTGCGTGCTTCAGTGTCGTTCCGTCCAAGATCAGCACAAAGGAGCTCGATACACTTAGTTCCTTGGCGATGCGCACTTGTGCGATGGAAGCCCAGATGCCCACCATTTCCGAGACGTGTGAAGTGGTGTTGTACTTCTTGGGTATATCAATACCCCGCAATCGGTCGGCTCTTATCTGCCGCACGGAACTTCTGTGAGACACTCCTTCGCACACCCTGATGAACATGGGAACATGCAAGTTGAAGAAGCGCTGCAGCCTCTCTTCCGAAAGGTAAGGGGTCTCGGCAAGCTCAGCCTTGAGACTGACCTCAAACGTGTTGCCTGCTTGCGGGTGCGCGTCTGACCGGAAGTTGGCAGGGACAACGCGGAACGCGATCGCAGCAGCAGCAACCGTGAGGTACCCGACTATTACAAAGGCACCGTATCGCACGACCCACAAAGACACTCGGTGCGCGTTGGAGTTGCGGTGCCGCGAAAGAGCTGTCCGCGCGGCTTCATCGGTTTGATAAGGGCCCGCCGTACCCTTCGCAAATGCGGCAGCAACCCCCGAAGAAAGGCTGCCCCAGATGAAGACGTGCGTGTGATGGCAAGCAAGGCACATGTACCCTCCGGGGACCCGTTCCGTTTCTCTGTTGATTCGAGCAAACGGCGATAGCTGGGGCCGAAAAAGTGGGGCAGGATAGAATGGCTGCTGCGTCGACTTCTTCTCTTCCAGCATCGCCTTGGTATCCGGTGCGGCGGTGAAGGAAACGCAGAAGAAGTGGTTTAAGAGGTGGCTGCTGGAGGGGAGGCGGAGGTTTACAACACACACATCATTTGTCCGCAGAGCCTGGAACCTGAAACTCGATACGCTTCCAAGGTCCTTCGAGATGAACTTCAGTCCATTTTTGCATGCAAAGGCCTGGACTTCAAATGTTGTCAAAGCCGGGGGTTCCTCACCAACTCGCAAGTGCTCCTTGATGGACTCCCACCTCTTTTCCGACATGCCCAGCATGTTCGGTGACGTTCCACGGAACCAGGTGTACAGTTCTGGAAGAGATGCGTTGTCAGCTCGGGAGAAGGGAATTCTCTTTAGTTTTTCCCCAAGAAAACACGCGTTGTACCCACAAACCAACCCATGCTGATGCGTTGTTTGGGTATGAGAGCCCGACACGAGCCGCTTTTCGCTAGCAAACTCCGCTTCCAGCTCCCTCCTCAAGTCAGGACAAGCAGTGGACAGGTGATCGACAATGCGGTACACGAGCCGCTGCGTTTGTGGCTCTTCGGATTGCGTAGCCTCAGCAATACTCTGTTGGAGGGCTTTTTTTGTTCCAGTGGTCTTGATACCAATGGCTGCTGCTTCGGCCTTGAGCTGCTCAAGTGTCTTCTTCACTGTATCCGACGTCGGCGTGGGAGGCTGATCGTCGTCCGCGTTTGCAGGTGTAGCAGGTGCAGGACCTACATTCGCTACAGGGTCTGGGCTGTTTGTTGCAGCGCACGGCACATGTTCTGGACTTACGTCGGATTGTTGTTGTTGGGCGGGGGAGCATTTGGTGCACTTCACGTCTTTGAAAAGGCAATAGAAAGCTTTTCGTTTCTGTCCCGCGAAGGACCGATTCCATCCCGAAGCCTCGGGAAGCCAACTCAAAAGCTTTTGGTGAAAAGCCTTTCGGCGAGCCTTCTCTATCCCCAAGAGGTCAAAAAGCTGCTCAGCACAGAGACTGTGTTGCTCGCCTTTCGCTTGGACGATGGACGCAACCGCAGCATTGAATGACAGCGCACCATCAATCGAGTCGGCGCAGCCAGCACAAGCGGCCCCAACAACGAACAAGCAGTACAGCTTGCCGCGTCTACTCCAGCCTTCGTGCAGTCCTTCGCTGCGCCACTTCGAAACGCTTTGCGAAACCAAATTTGCCTCGCGACCTTCCATTTCCAAGAGCGCGAAAAGCTCTTCGTGGTTGAGGTGGTGCTGAGGGCCGTGTTTACAAACGGCTTTCTCAACTGCAGCATTGAACAGCTGGACGGAGCAGGTATCCACTGTAGTAGTGGTGTCTCCTGAACTTGCCGCACCGAACTCGGTCTGCACCTGCCGAAGGACTGCGTCCGCGGACCACTTCTTGCGCTTCACAAGCCCCGAGGCCCTTTTCTGCATGCTCTGATACGTTCCTCGTATCGGCTTCAGCAGCCTGCGTCCAACTTCTTCCCACGTTGCCACCTGGACACCGGGCAAAACGACACAGAATTTCACTCCTTCGTTGTTGGAGCTAATTCCCAAGTTTGGGTTGCTTGCGGCAGCAAGCTCAGCCTGAAAGGCTTGCGCGTCCTGTGTTTGCGAACCACGCAAGTCGCGGATACGAGCAAGCACCCTTTCCTCACTCCATTCAACGCACTCTCCAAACGTGCCGTCTGCAACAGCTTCAATGAAGAAGGCGGCATCCGTCATGTTTGTTGTTGTGTATTTACTGTATCTCAGGCTCCCTGCGGGAATAAATAGCTACCGAGAGCAGAGATGATTAATCCTTGTTTTAGTGTACATACTAAATACCGAAAGGTTTCCTCGGCCCTCGACTCTTGTTTTTTTAGCCCGTTTCTGGAACAGCGCTCGCGGGACGGGCACTCCGCGGATGCCAAGATTAGGGTAAGGATAACCTCGCAGCGAAGCGAAAGGAGCTGCTTGGCGTTTTTGGGAAGGAGCGCAGGGCTCAGCTCCTTGTGTCCACTGCGGCAGATCGTCGTCCGTTGAATGCCTCCGCAAAGTCGGCATTGCCCAAGCTGCCGCCCTCCGTAACTCCTTTGTCGTGCCAGCCTGACCTGGCCAGCGGCAGTTGGGGAGTCGGTCGCTTGACACCGGGTGACCTGCCAGCCATGCAGGAGGGGGGGGGGGGGGGGGGCCCCCCCCCCCACCACCCGCACCCCCTGACCGCGATCCGTAACATGTAACAGCCCTTAATAAGCACCCTGGGGGGGGGCCGGATCATATCTTTCGGTTCGTTCATGTGCGACTGAGCCAATTCCTGCTTGATCGAATGGTAGTATTTGGGTTAATGCAAACAATCTGTGGCGATAGTCTACATCCGCTCACTTTCGTGACCACCTCTTACTTGAGCGCCCGTGTCATGTTTCCGGCGCTTGTTCAAATGTTGTCGAGCGTTGTAGAACGTGATCGAGTTGGGTAGTTTGGGATAAAATGCAAAGAATCTGTGGCGAGTATAATCTGCATCGCCGGCGTGGAGGCCTCTTCGTAGTAGTGTTACAGAGTGCAACCGCCGCGGCAAGGTAGAATGCAAGTAATCTGTGGTGATCATCTGCATCTAATCGCCGCGTAATCGAGCTCAGGTCGTTTTTCAGCGGGGGTAGGTGAATGGGCCCAGTGACTCGTCCGTGGGCGGCACAAGCTCAAGAGGATCTGGCCGACCGCTTGTGCCCGACACACTGTGGGAAACAACGCTCGCATCCGCAACTTGCAAAGGGGAGGCGGCGTCGTTCATTTTTCCCCGTCCCACAGCGCTAGGTCCAGGTAAGTCTAGCCCCCTTCGCGGCATTCGTACAGCGCGCTTTCTTCCCGGCTTTCTGAGGGTCAGACTTTACACACGTTTCTTCACGCCTCCGGAAGAAGGAGCACGCGGAAGTGCGCCGCCGCCGCCCCGCCTCACTTCACGGCCGCGGATCCGTTTGGATGCTCTTCTTTGCACTTTCCAGCGGGTTCGGCGGCCGGGTCGCGGTGCTTCGCTTTGATCTGCGCTGTCGGCGCGCCGCCGGCCGGCTTCTTCGAGCCCTGCTCGACGTCGCCCGTGGCGGCTTGCCCGTTGCCCGTTTTTTCCGGGGCGCCGGCGCCGACGGCGGCGTCGTCGTCGAGGACCTCCTTCACCTTCACCTTCATCACGCACGACAGCTGCGGGCTCGTGGTGCCTCCCGCGGCCGGGGGCAGCGGTTTGCCCCTGCCTGCGGGAAACCCTGGCCCTTCGGTCTCCGCAGGTCCCTGCGGCGTGGTTATTTTTTTTTTTTGTGCGGTCGACCAGTGCAGTCAGGCTCGACCGCTCGATCGGTCAAGTCACTTTCCGAAAAAACTTTTTTTTTTTTTTTGGACAGGAATTTGCCACAACTTTTTTTGGCACTGGCGAATACAGGTCAAAATCCATCCTATGCCAGAAAAGGTTTTCCCCACGCTACGCGTGGGAAAACAACATGTGGTGTTTTAGAGTAAAAGTTCGCTTGAAACTCTGCTTGCTTTGTTTTCGTTGTGGACCTTTGATTCCCTCCTTTCAAACAAAAACTTCTTCCTCTGGGACAATCCCCACTCACCATTTTTTTTTTGCGTTTATTGTGGTTTAGAGGTCCGGTGTTTAGGGTCTCCGGTTGGCGGGTAGTATGTGAGATGTGGGCATGATTACACACTTTAACTACGGCTAGCCAAGTTTGTAACTGTTTCTTAGAGGCTTTTCGTGTTATTCTGCAGATGCTTTGAGCTATCTTTGTTGTCTGTGCCTTCAGTCGTCTTCTCAACCATGGTTAAGTGCGAAAATGGTGTCAGCCGAAGCTGGAAACAATACAACTACAAGTCGGTCTTTTTTGTTGAGCGCTTACGCCCGTAACTGAGCCCGTGTTTCGTGTGGGCTACAGCACATTTACCTCCTTTGATCTTTTGCAGCTGGCAGCCTCCTCGAGTATTTCCTACAAAGCAGGTGCTTACAAAAGAAAACTGGAGGTCGCGTACCTTGCAGTGGTGGACCAGATCCGATGTCCGAGCAGGCAACTTCTTGTACTGGCCCATGGGGCCGGACGGCGGCGTGGCAAGGGCGCGGAGGGGGCGGAGATTCGGCGTCGTCCTCGGAGTGTACGTTTGCGGTTTTTTCCGGATGGTGGTGCAGTCGTCGCCGAAGTCCCACCGCATGAGGTACCTTTGGCACAGCTTCCGCACGTACTGGCTGCCGGGCGCGTTCTTCTTGAGGGTGAACTCGCGCTCCTCGCTCGCGAGGAAGGCTTTGAACTTCTCGTCGAGCGCTTTTTCTTCTTCGTCGGGCTCTTCGTTGTCGTCGATCATCTGACCCCCGGCCATCGGTCCGATGGCAGGCGAAACAGACGGACTCATAGAAGGGGTGCGGTTGGACTCTCCCATGGGAGTGTGGGAAAGGTACGAAGAGTTTGCCACCTCCAGCGACATGCCACGCCCGTGGCTGTCAGGCCGCGATTCCGACTTCCCTTGCTTGTGCTTGAACTCAACGCGAATCTGCCACAGGTTTTTAGTCGCGTTCGATTTCCGGTGATGCGACGAGTTCGCATTTTCTTGCAGATGACAGAGCCCTGCTACAGTACCGCCGCTTCTTTTTTTTTTTTTTTTTTTTTTGCTTGCATGCTGCACAGGGCCTTATATATAAAAATTCCTCCCACGTAACTGTCCAAAAGTTGCTCGGAGTTACTAAAAATCCCAGTTGCGACACAACTGCACGTTTATGTATCCGACAGGGTGCACCTCTTTGTGGTTGTCACTACTGTTCATCACAGAGACTGTCCTTCGGAAGCAAAAGAGCCATGCGAAGAAGGCGAGTGTTGGGGTACTTTAGCAGTGTGCCGGGATCATTCAAGAACACTTGGCAGTAATCTGCAACAGCAGGGCGGACAGCCGCGGTCTTCGCTTTCTTGGCAACACGTCATGAAACAATACACAAGCCAGATATACCAGCGCCGCAGGCGCGGAAATTTTTTTCAAGCTATTGGGCCAGTCGCAGGTTCCAAAATTGAGGCTGTACGTTGCTTCAACGATGATCCAAAGGTGCAGCAACCGGTGCTGTGTACTGCTAGTGTGACTGCTGTACTGTAGCATTACAACTGGGCCCCTCAGCCAGGCATTCTGTGCTTTTTTTTTTTTTTTTGTTGCTCGGACTTGGTCCGAGCACCAGACCCATATACAAGCCACTGATGCTGCAGCAGGCTATTAGCTTCATTTTTCCTCAGTTTTCCAAATTCCGTCTCAATAGCCAATTTGCTTTTCCTGCTCTGAAATCGAGAAGCCTTTGTTTGGCCACCCGAACCTTCCAAAAGGGGGGGTCCGGGGGGCGCCGTGCCCCGGCAAACGGTACGGTACATTCAGGTGGAGAAAGAGTTTGCACTTCTCAGTCCGTTTGTCGCGTTAAACGTTCTGGCGGCATTGTTTGCCATCTTTGTGACCCTCGCCTCGCTCCTCCTGGTGCACACTCCTGAAGCCACAGCCCATTTCAAATTCATCCACCACTCAGATACTGTGTGCTGGTAGATCATTGGCACGAGTAGATGCAGACCGGAGATCACACGGACAAGGCACTTGTGTCAACTCGGAGAGAATCTGTCAAGAATTCCGGGCTGCTTCCGCCAGTCCACCATGCCCAGCGGCGACCCACCGATCGCCAGCCAGCTTCCTGGCACAGCTGGCCTAACCCACGCCTCCACCGGACCCCCACGGCTTTTTTCATCGAAGGTCGTTTTTTGCACTTTTTATTTTTATTTTTGAGCCGCCCGGATTTCCAAATTCCGTCAGCTGACGGAATTTGGAATGGGAAGCTAGTGCCCTGTGCTGCAGGGCCTTATATATAAAAATTCCTCCCACGTAACTGTCCATAAGTTGCTCGGAGTTACTAAAAATCCCAGTTGCGGCACAACTGCACGTTTATGTATCCGACAGGGTGCACCTCTTTGTGGCTGTCACTACTGTCCACCACAGAGACTGTCCTTCGGAAGCAAAAGAGCAATACGAAGAAGGCTAGTGTTTGGGTACTGTAGCAGTGTGCCGGGATCATTTAAGAACGCTTAGCAGTAATCTGCAACAGCAGGGCGGACAGCCACGGTCTTCGCTTTCTTGGCAACACGTCATGAAACAATACACAAGCCAAAAATACCCGCGCCGCAGGCGCGGAAAATTTCTTCAAGCTATTGGGCTAGTCACAGGTTCCAAAAGTGAGGCTGCACGTTGCTTCAACGATGATCCAAAGGTGCAGTAACCGGTGCTGTGTACTGCTTGTGTGACTGTTGTAGTGTAGCACTACTACTGGGTCCTCAGCTGTCGCATCATTCTGTGGTTTCTTTTTTTTTTTTGGTTGCTCGAGCACCAGACCCATATAAGCCACTGGCATGCTGGGAAGAAAATAGGATGAGCCGCAGCTCTTAGCTCTTGACGAAACAGATGGAAAATGGGTTCGGGGAGAGACAGACCTTTCGACCCTGCATGGCCAGCTGGTCCATCTGAAAGCGGCCCTTCTCCGCGTCGGCCTGAGTTTCGTACTTCACAAAAGCGATGCCTTTAAACGTGCCCTTGTCGTCATGGTAGTACCGTATGTACGACGGCCTGCAAGCCATGCGAGTCTGTGGGTGATGCGCTAGAATCTGGGAGGTCGACAGAAGAGGGAGGTCTCGTTCGGACCTTCACTCTGCGGTACAACAGTTGCGATTAACGCGAAATCGATCGAGGGGAGCGAGGTCGGGAATAAGGAAGAGGGAGGAAATTCTTGTGTTATTGTCCAAGTTCAGTTTCCGAATCGTCCCCTTCCAACCTTGCTTCTCAAGCAAGTGGACTTCAAACACTCACGGCTTGTCGCCCAATACCTTGTCTTGTCTCTCCTTAGGTCCTCGCTCGACCCCTAGACGCACCAAAAAAAGTTTAGCTAAAAAAAAAAAATCCCAGATCCTTCGGCTGGGCGCGAGTCGCACGTAACTCCCATCAACTTACTGCCTTGCGAAAATGGTCAGACATCAGGTTTGACCATTTTTGGCACTTAAGCTCTCCCGCCACGGTTTGATGCGTACGACAGCCACAGATGCATTGAGGCAGTCCGCCCCTATTTCCTGGCTGCTGGATCAGAGTCTATCAGCGGTCTATCAGCCGGGGGTGGCCCACACCGGCTCAATTCATTGCATTCCCCTCAAGGCTCGCTTCTGCAGTGGAAAGGCCATACCAGCTCCTCGATAAGCATCTCGTGATTCAACTGGAATGGAAGGTTTTTGAGCACAAGCGATGAGTGCTTCGACTCACGCGCCGTTTCGAGCTGCACGATCGTGAACGGGAAGTCGAAGTAGTGGACACTGTTCAGCAACGCCATCCCAGCGTCAGCCTCGCCCCACGTGTGCGTGTAGATAACGACGGTTGCCCTGAGCCCTGTGTCGTTCCTGTTGTGTGTGATTCCGTGGCTAGCTCGTGGCGACATCCACGGCCGTGTACCTTGACAACTCTTATTTTGCTCTCTTTCCGTCAACGCCATTCTTCTGGCCGGTTCGGCGTCTTTTCAAGCTGTTTTGGAGGCATTCCGTGGCTGCGACGAGACGAGGTCGTCTCAAGTTTTGGCGCACTCATTCCATCCAAGCCAGGCGGTGTCTTTGGCGCACCTCAGATTGCCACCGTTTCTTTTCATTGGATGGTGCCGTCTGCAGACCGCTCAATCCTTGAAACGCAGCGTATGGCTACTTGGGATACTTGAGCCGGTCCATCCCCTCTTGATAGACCGTGATAGACCGAAGAATACAGCAACGGGCAATTCGATGCAGCTCTGGGGACTAGGGATGGACCTGATAGACCGTTGTGGACCGTGAATGTGATAAGCAGCGGCAGGCACTTCGATGCAGTTTCAAGAGATAGGGACGGACCGGCTCAGATACGTTCAAGCTTTTGTACACTCTTTTCATCAACAGCCAGCCGACGGCGTGTCAAGCTGTGTATTCCACTCTTTTGTATCAGCACGATTCCGCGGATTTTTCTGATCGAAGTTGCACTCGTTCTGTTGATTCGCGCTTTCAGAGCGAACCGGACTTTGCAGAGCGAACTTGCCACTCGGCTCAGCACGTGTAAGGCAAAAGCGACGAAGGGTGAAAAAGCATACAGCGCTGGATTGGCGTTGAAGCTTCCCAGACCGAAACTGTCGTTGTCCAGTTCTTTGTTCGAAGGCGGGCTATGAGGCCCGATCCAAAAGTAATGCTCGACCGGAATGTGCTTGTCCTGTGTGTCCGTTGGATGGATACTCGTGTGCGTGGGAGAAAGCGTCGGCGGGGTTCGACCTGAAATCTATAGCCTGCTGGAACGACGTAGGTGTAGATGTGGTGCTGACAGATCCACCTCAGGAGACAACTGTGTGGTATCACCACATTCCACTATAAACGCGCCGAGCTCCGAAAGGTTTGAGTAGAATAGATGCTCAAAGGGGCTCCCAGCAAGCGAGCGTCGAGTTTGTCGGGAACTGCGCTTCCACCATGAAAGTCTGGTTGCCGCTGCCGTCAACCCCGACTGACTGGTGGCCACCCAGGTGTGTTTGCGTCAGCCACAATATCCGTTAAGATAGCCGCGCTTTTTCACTCCCGCATTGACTTTGTATATGGCTGCTGAAGTCCGGGGCATAGTATACTGCTGTTCCTGCCCGTGAATAGAGACCTTTGCATCCGGAAAGCAAGCTTACACGCGGAAGCTGACCGGTTCCTTTCCTTTCCGGGAGTGCAGGGGAGGAGTCGGTGGGTTAATAGGCGTACCTGCAAGGTCTTCAGAACCGGCGTCACCAAGCCGCCCTCCGAGAACGGGCCTCCGGTCGCGAGGTTGAAGTGGATGGCGAACCCGGGCTGCGTGTCCACTTTCTCCTCTTGCCGCTTGACCCCTCCAGCGAAGCCGTGCGCCGACGCCGATATTACAGGCGTTTTTCTCCTCCATCCGTCGAGAGGCGGCGTTCCCTTGTCGGGGGTGTTGCGCCGGAAGCTGCTCCCGCTGAGTGTTGGTGTGGCCATAAGCTTCAGTGGTCATTGATACGCGCAAGGCCCCAAAACTACGCACATGCGCGGCGCCAGTGAGACCATTCGACTAACACCGAGAGATCTAGCAAAATACTTTTCTTGCTTCTTCGTTGCGCCGTTTAAGAACAGAAGCATGAGGGGGATTGCAAGAACGTGCTTGGAATGGATATGCGCTCAACACCGCACTGGTCCCGGCTGCGCCGTGTTTCGGTCCTTTAAGCCACGGACACATAAGGCGGACCATCATCAACCTGAGTGTCTGCAGACAGGACAACCCACGTTATGGGAGCAAAGGGGGGAAAGTCTTCGTTCAATGTTTAGGCAGGGCACTGCTCATGCACGTTTGGTGCCAGGATCAAGTCTTCTTCACATAGAATAACACAGGCGGGAAAAGGGAAACAGGGTGTGTGAGACTGCGCAGGGGTGGGAGAGAATGGAACCTTGAGGCACTGATCCTCTATATTCCTTTTTCCACCGGCGGTGTAGTGCGGGGGAGGGGGCTAGATGAACATGACTTAGGCTCTAGCAGAGTGTGGGTCTCTGAGGTCGCTTTTAGTTAGTGTTAGGTACCAGGGAAAGCCTGCTACGCGGGAGCCAGCTTCACAAGTTCGGCGGTACTACAGAGCCACGGGCCTACGGGTCAAGTGCCTACCGATTTCCCAAACTAAAGCATCAAGGCGTGGCGCACCTCGGGGCTTGGCGCTCGCGCTGAACACAAGCTCGTCGAGACGGTCAGCCACAGGGCAGAGGTAGGGGGGAAAATCTTAGTTTCGTGTTCAGGTGCTTGACTCTCATGTGTTTGATGCTAGCATCAAATCTTCTTCGCAGAATGCAGAGTCTTATTTTCTGTTCTTTTCTTTCTTTCGTTGTCGACAACTTCTTTTTTCTCCTTCTACTTTCTTTACCATGGTTTTTTTGGACTTTCTGGGGGGGGGGGGGGGGGGGTCAATGAAGTAACCCCGAGCTCACGCCCATTTAAAGTTTGAGAATAGGTCGAGGAAGCGATTTCCCCAATGCCTCCAATCATTTGCTTTACCTGGCGTAACTCCTGTTTTGGTTCTAGCTATCCTGAGGGAAACTTCGGAGTGAACCAGCTACTAGATGGTTCGATGGGTCTTTCGCCCCTATACCCAGCTTTGGCGAGCGATTTGCACGTCAACACCGCAACGGACCTCCACCAGGGTTTCCCCCGGCTTCGTCCTATCCAGGCATAGTTCACCATCTGTCGGGTCCCAACAAAAGGGGGGGGTGCGGGTGAAGGAGTTGCATACTCAGAGTTTCCGCCTGTGCTCCTCCATGACGACGCTTCCATGTGCGCTCGGTTGCTTCCCGGGATGGCGACGGGAACGCTTCGATTGTCTTGCGGGCCATTTGACTGCGGCTTGCGGACCAGCTCGGCCATCATCAAAACCAACCCGCGGCAGGCGTGGAGTGGGCGCAAGAAAAGAACTTGTACACAAAAGACTGCCGACGTCAAGAAAAAAAGAAAAAGAAAAGGAGAGACTCGGGTCAGGAAGAAAAAAACAAACAAACCAAAGAAGCTGAACTTTCTTTTTTGTTAGTTCGGGTCTTTTTTTCTCTGATCGCGCTAGGTTCGGGCAAGGACTAAAAGCGCTTAGTACCGAGGTACTTCTTTTGCTCTGTATTCGCCTTGCGTCGTTTCGTTCTGGTCTGGGCGCTGGTTGTGCTGATGGGTTCTCCTGGGGAACGGAGAACGGCTTGGGAGAGATAAGAACCAGGAATGATCGACTGCAATTCTCTGCTGATCTGGGAAGGCTGCCTGCGTAATAAAATACAGGTCGAAAGACGAAGAAGGTGAACGATCGTGCGCACTCAGGCCGGATCCTTTCTTCTCTGCTCTTCTTCTTTTTTCTTGATGACGTGAGCCGGCGGGGAAAAAGCTCGTCAGTCGGGGGGGGCGGGGGGGTGGCGTTGTTTTCTTTCGTGATGATGGCTTTTTTCAGATGATTTACGTCTGCCCGCCTCCCGTGCCCACACCCACCCACCGGTCTTTCTGGTTATTGAGAGTTTCGGCTGATTTGCAAGTCCCGTCTTCTTCGAAGAAGAAGGAAAAAAGAAGAAAGAAAATACTCGACGTAGCTGCTTCGACTCCAAATGGAAGGGGGGAAATAGAGAGGTAAGGGGCAAATACAATACAAACACAATCTGATTTGTTCTTCGCTTACACCACCGTGTGTTGTTTTCTCACTCAGGATTTTTTGACCTGTTGTGTTTGTGTGATTTGTCGTGTAGGGGTAGACCCGCATGACCTCACGTCCGTTCAACACGTGGTTCGGTAGTTACAGCACTTGGGATCCCTTCTGTTCTTTGTCGGGCAGCATCGTCGAGCATTTCCTTTCAAGCTGGCGCTTATGTAAAAATACTCGACGTAGCTGCTTCGACTCCGAATGGAAGGGGGGAAATATAGAGGTAAGGGGCAAATACAATACAAACACAATCTGATTTGTTCTTCGCTTACACCATCCAGGACCCCCAGGGACCACGCAGTGGCCTTTCAAGTAGTCAGATCCGGAGGAGGCGAGAGATCTTCCTCCTTCGGTAACCACCCTCCAGGCGTCGCGTTCTCTTTCGCCTGGGTACCCCGGGTGTACTCGTCCGCCCTCTGTTCGTGGGTCGGCACCCACGTAGCCGTGAGCTCAAGTCCGTACTCTCGGGCCAGATCAAAAATGCGCGACAGTATTATGTTCGCCGCGTAATTCTTTGAGTGGCCCTTGTTCAGGCAATGAACCGCCGGTAGGTTGTCTACCATCAGCTCTACGGACACTCCTCGGTGTGCTCTAACGGCTAGCTCGAGGCCTTTCAACACTGCGAAAAGCTCTTTCAAAAAAATGTGCTTTTCTGCGAAGTGACCAAAGAAAATGCCCTGTGACACCCGTTCGGGCTCACCCTCGAGCAGCGCCGCCCATTCTTTTGAGGAGGCGTCGGACCATAGTCGGATCGACTGCCCCCCGCGCGTGCCCACTCGCGTGACCCACCGGTTCTCCCCGATGGTCGCCGTGAGGCTTTCAACTTCGCGGGCTGTCGACGCCGGAACGTTCACCGGCACGTCCCATGCCTGCAGACCTCCCACCGACAGTCGTGAGGAGAGTCTCTGCACGAACGAAAGAGCGCACCGGGCGTACGCCAAGGGAAAACGCGTTGTGTACGCGAACCACACCAGAGCGCCGAACAGCCTGTAGAACGCCCGGGGAGAAACGGCTCCGCCCCGGAAAACGGCGAGTTCGGAAGACCGCAGCAGCTTTTCAACCCAAGCAGTGGCCATACTGTACCGAGGTGGGCTGCTGGCCAGATCGAACCGCAGCCCCAAAAGGTCGAACTGCGTGAGGGGGATCCCGTACTGGCCTTCGTCGTCGTTGAGGACGCAGTTCACCTCACGACATCGCCGGGCGAAACGTGTGAACTTCTCTTCCGCCTCGGCCAAAGAATCGCCCACGATGATGAAATTGTCAACCCACGGGAGACCGTCAGTCTCCGGCAGGATGACGCGAGAAGCTCTCTGTGCTATCGCCGGAGCCCAGCTCCAGCCCATGCACATCGCCCTTAAACGGGCTCTGACGAAACTCCCACGTGGGCCCGCAAGGTTCATGCCGAAATACCCGCGGACGCCCTCATCCAGTTCGAACTGGTAGAAGTAGCTCTTCGCATCCGCCAGGTAGACGACCGCCGAGCTTAGCACCCGATCGATCACGTCGGGCATGGAGGGCAGGAGCATCGGAGGCGGTCGGGGCATGACAGCGTTCAGCTTTCGTCCATCGCATACGAACCTCTCCCCCCCGCTCTTCTTGGGAACCGTGAATGCGGGGAGCACGACTCTCGGATGCTCGTGTGCTACCTCCGCGACACCGTACTTCAGCAGGTCCGGAAGGTGGTGTAACATCCGCCTCGAGGTCCCGCGCGCTATGGCCTCTGAGTGCCAAGAGGAGGCGTCGCGGACTAGCGCGGACTCGAAAGACTCACGCGACCTGATAACGTCCAACACGCCTCCGAGTAGGCCGTGTGTATCCATGGCAAGGAGCCTGTCGAGATCCATGAAGGAGGACGTGATGGGCGCTAAATACCCCTCCGAGCTGCGCTGCGCCGGAGGAGCGGCAAGCTCGTTGACGATGAGGTCGCCCCCGTAGGCGACGGTGACGAAAGGCGTAAAATCCGACGGCGGGGCATCGCCGATGCCCCCATGGTGCCGGATCGCTTCCAAAAACGCCGGGGGGGGTACATCCTGCGACAAAGCATCGGGTCCAGGATAGCACTTGGACAGGGGGTTACGAGGAGCTCTCTTCGGCGGCCTGTATGGGAAAACCGGTTCCAAAGGGAGGCTCACAGGAGGGTTGCCGACGCGCCTGCCGTCTCCCGGACGAGGGGTACCTCCGCCTCCGGGAGGTAGCGCACAAGGGCATCCTGGGTCGAGTGGCGGGACACTCTCCGGAGCGTGTCGAGGTCGACGCCCATCCTCAGGAGGCGAAACAGCGCCCCCCGGCGCAGGGAATGCCCCGTCAGAGCCTCGCGGCGGAACGTGACGCCCGCGAAAATACGTTGACCCGGGCGCGTGGAGCGGAGGAGGGATCGGAGAGTCTGATCCTGCGGGGGTGGAAGGACCACGCCGGTCACCTGTCCCAAACGGAAAGGGTCCGATTTCGAGCCGACCCAGTTCACCGACCAGAAATCGGAGCTCTCGGTCACGTTTCGGGCCTCTCTGGTAAGGACATCGTCCACCCGGGCTGCCCCCTGCCACGCGAGGGTGATGGCCAGACGCATCACGGGATCTGATTCGAGGCGCACGGCGCGCTCCACATCCTCCTTTGTGGCCGGAACTGCCTGCTTGGTCGGCCGCAAAGCACCCGCCCTCTTCAGGGACCTGACGAAGTCTCGAACCAGCTGACTCTCGATCGGTCGACCGAGACGCTTCTCCGCGGATTGTACGTTGACCACGTACTGTATCGCGGTGGACGGAGAGATGGGGTTCAGTTCGCGCGACAGGAGACGCGTCACAAACAGAACGACCGCCGTCGGAACGTCCAACGGCGTACCGAATCGCGTCTCCCAGTGATGGCGGAACTCTAGGAAGCGCCGGTACACCGAGTGAACGCCGCGTCGCGTCGACAACGCCAGCGCGTCGCCGATGTACGAGTTGGCCTTGCCAACAAGTCTCTCCCGCTCGCCGTTCGACAGCGGAGGCTCCAACAAAAGCGCCCGACCACCGGATGTCGCGCGCGGAGGTGGGGGGAAGCGGTCCAGGACGCTCACCGAGACCCCTTCCTCCTGTTGCCGGTGCGCGCCCCGTCCGCCTGCGGAAGGGGGGCTGCGCTGTGGGGAGGGGCAGCGCGCCTCGTCTGTGGTAACCCCCGAGACCGGGCGGGCTTCGTTGGCTGCTCGTCCGCCTTCCGCATCGCCTGGTACCCCCGGCGGAGAAAGGCGGGCACCACGTCCTCCTCGTGGTACGCCTTCTGGAGGTCCGCCGCAACGGACCAGCCCGCCTTGAGGCCTGTTTTGAGTACCACTAGGCGGTGCAAGGTGCTCTCGGCGAGCTGCACCATCCCCTCTGGGTCGGAGGAGTCGTCCATCAGATGCAGGATGCACGAGAGGTGGTGAAGGAGGTGCTGGCCGTCGTTCGCCAGGGTCTGCGACCCGTTGAGGACTTCCGCGAAAATATCGCGGATGTGGACGAGGAGCAGCGACTTCTCGACCTGCCCGTAGGACAGCCACACACGGGGGTCGAGGAGCCCGGGGCCCGGGGTGATCAGCGCTGGTTGGGATTGAACGGACCCGCGCTCCAGCGCGTCGAGCGGGTCCTGCTGAAAAACCTCCGTCTGGGAGGGTGCCGAGAAATGTTGCCCCGCGAATGGGTTCTCCTGGACCGGTTGGGAGGGCTGCGTCGGCGCAGGAACGGGAGCCGGCGGCTGGGGGGCAGAGAAGGGCGCCGGAGCATGGCCTGCCCCCGCGTGATGCGACCCGAACGGGACGCGAGAGGCATCGACGAGGGGAGGCGGGGGCGGCACTTCCATGCTGCGCTGGACAGATGGGCGCTGAGGGGCTGGGGGCGAGGAGCGTTCCACGAGCTCCAGCACCATCGCGGTGAGGCGCTCCACCTGGCCCTCCAGGCGCCGGATGTCGTCCGGGCGTTCCGCAAACGTCACCCGCCTCGCGGGCGTGTCCTGCACGTCGACCTGCAGGGCCCGGGCGACCTCTTCGTCTCCGTCCGGTGTTCCCGGGAGCGGAATCCCCGAGGGGGTGCGCGGAGCAGCAGCGGAAGACGAGGCGGCGGAGGGGTCGGCCGCGGCAGCAGCAGCAGAAGTGGCGGCAGTTGATGAGGCGCGGGCCGCCGCTGTGGCCGCGGCGGCGGAGATGGCGGCGTAATCCGCCGAGTCTGAGTGCGAGGCGTCGGCGGAGCGGCCAGGACGAAAATGGAAAGCGGACGGAACTTGGAGCCCCGTAGCCTGCTTCACCCACTCCACCGCGGCCTCCCTGCTCCACTTCATCCCTTTTTGTTCTTCGCTTACACCATCGTGTGTTGTTTTCTCACTCAGGATTTTTCGACCTGTTGTGTTTGTGTGATTTGTCGTGTAGGGGTAGACCCGCATGACCTCACGTCCGTTCAACACGTGGTTCGGTAGCTACAGCACTTGGGATCCCTTCTGTTCTTTGTCGGGCAGCATCGTCGAGCATTTCCTTTCAAGCTGGCGCTTATGTAAAACAAAAAAGGCCGCTCCTGATCCAGGAACGTGACGGTCAACCACAGCTTGCAAAGCTTGAGTCGGAGGCAGCTCAGTGCCACAACCCCGTCCGCTCTGCCCTGCGGCTGACCGTCTCGACGAGCTTGTGTTCAGCGCCAAGCCCCAAGGTGCGCCACACCTTGATGCTTTAGTTCGGGAAATCGGTAGCCACTTGACCCGTAGGCCCGTGGCTCTGCAGTACCGCCGAACACGTGAAGCTTAGCTCCCGTGTAGCAGGCTTTCCCTGGTACCTAACCTGGTCTCTCAGTCTTCTTCGAAAAAAATAAATGCAAAAATAGGAAAGGGGAGTGTAGGACTCTCTAATAAGGTACGCAACCTTGAGGGGCTCCCTCTGTATTCTTTTTTACACCGCGGTGTTGTGCGGGGGAGGGGGCTAGATGAACATGACTTAGGCTCTAGCAGAGTGTGGGTCTCTGAGGTCAAAGACCGACACAGCAGCGGAACCTAAGGACCGCAAGATGTACACGCATGCCGTGTGCTTCCTCATGTACGTCGGCACGGAAATTGTGCAAAAGGCTGCGCCTGCTGAGGCTTGGAGAATGCGACTGGCAGCTGCTCGAGCTGCTGGATTTGTGGTTTGAGTTACGCTCGCTTCGGACAGAGAGCCGCCGACGGCCTGCGGTAATGTGTGTCAATAAATCCGACTTGGCGCCACGCAGTAGCGCGGACCTGTGTTTACCTTCGATGCTGGCAGGTGCATCAGTGTCGGGTGCTTCTGTGGCAGGTGCCTCTGTGTCGGGTGCATTTGAAGTGGGTACGTCCGTGTCGGGTGCATTTGTGGCAGGTGCATCTGTGTCGGGTGCATTTGAAGTGGGTACGTCCGTGTCGGGTGCATTTGAAATGGGTACATCAGTGTCGGGGGCTTCTGTGGCAGGTGCCTCTGTGTCGGGTGCATTTGAAGTGGGTACGTCCGTGTCGGGTGCATTTGAAATGGGTACATCAGTGTCGGGTGCTTCTGTGGCAGGTGCCTCTGTGTCGGGTGCATTTGAAGTGGGTTCGTCCGTGTCGGGTGCATTTGAAATGGGTACATCAGTGTCGGGTGCTTCTGTGGCAGGTGCCTCTGTGTCGGGTGCATTTGAAGTGGGTACGTCCGTGTCGGGTGCATTTGAAATGGGTACATCAGTGTCGGGTGCTTCTGTGGCAGGTGCCTCTGTGTCGGGTGCATTTGAAGTGGGTTCGTCCGTGTCGGGTGCATTTGAAATGGGTACATCAGTGTCGGGTGCTTCTGTGGCAGGTGCCTCTGTGTCGGGTGCATTTGAAGTGGGTTCGTCCGTGTCGGGTGCATTTGAAATGGGTACATCAGTGTCGGGTGCTTCTGTGGCAGGTGCCTCTGTGTCGGGTGCATTTGAAGTGGGTTCGTCCGTGTCGGGTGCATTTGTGGCAGGTGCATCTGTGTCGGGTGCATTTGAAATGGGTACATCAGTGTCGGGTGCTTCTGTGGCAGGTGCAGTTGCAGTGAAAAGCGCGTTCGGAAACCGCGCGGCCCACTTAAATGGGGAAGTCCGTAAACTCTTTGTGCGTGCAAGAGACGGTCGTGCCAGGGCGAGGAGGCCGCTGCTCTTCCGGAAGTTGCACGGCGCAGGATTCGCACAGTTCGAGGAGAGTGCCCAGCAGTTTGTCCAAATGCGCAAGCTTCGCGGATTGCTCATCGCACGCCTCTCGCAACCGATCGCGCTGGGCCAGCACTGCGTCAAAAGGCGAAGAAGTCTTCTCCTGCCGCTGCTTTGACAGCGCGGCCGGTGGCTGTTTGAGCTGCAAGATTTGTGCTTTGACGCTCGCTTCGGACAGCGAGCCGTCGCGAGCCGCCGACGGGTTGCGCGCTATTGTGTCGGCAAGCAACTTACCGCACGCGGCGGCGCGGGTCTGTATTTTGCCTTTCATGCTCTCCAGCCGCGACTCCAGCAGCGCGGCATCTTCACTCGCCTTCAGGGCATCCAGGATCACGTCTTGCTTTACTTCTCCCGGTGCAATCCCGCGCAACGGTTTTCCAGTCCAGCTGCAGAAAAACGCATCGTTGTCGGGGCTTTGAGCCCCGTTTGAAACTTTCAACACGGGAACACCGTCCACCAAACACACGTCCCGGCGATACCCCAAGTCCGTCTCGTCCATGCAATCCCGTTTGTTGTGTTGTAAAGGTCGACCGAGGGTTATCTTCGGATCGACCGTTGTGTTTGATATCCTAGTCGTGATTCGTTGGCGTCTTCGCCGCTGCTTCTTTTGAAGTAAGCGTGACTGATTGGTGGGAGGCAGAAGCGCTTACTTTTCGCGGCTGTGCTTACTACGCAACTTCCACAAGTACTACAATGAGAACTAAAGTGCTTTCCGACTAGTGGAGCCATGTTCGTATCCATCAAACCCCTGAAGCGAACGCATCAGTCAATGCGTACGTGTCACCGTGCTGCTGTTCCATGATAGCTCTGACACGACAGAGCACCTATGTAGCGACTCAGTGGAACAGCGTTGCAATCGTGGCTCCGTTACGAGAGCCTATCTGGCTTTCAACTTATGTAAGACACAAGCAAAAAGATGACACAAGCGAGGTGCAGCGGTGCAGTTCGGTCGGTACTGATTGTTGGGAGCGAGGCTAGGAACCCGTGAAAAGGCGTGACAGTGTGAGCTAGGGGACCTGCGTCGACACGAGCTGAGCGGTCGGAGCAGTACGTGTTCCTCTACTGCATTTCACCCGTGAGGGAAAAGCTTCCCCTCGTCACGGAGTTTTCCAGAGCTCGCAAGAGAAGGAGAAAGGTTTGCCACGCCGTGCTGCGATGGGAATCCAGCGGGTTTCTGGCCGCTTCTCATCGGTCTTCGTTTGCTTTCAACCGCACCACAACTTTCGCTATGTGGTAGCTCCGCTAATACCTAGACCGTGTACGTGTACATTCGATGGATATCGAGGGTGATGCGCTCGTCATGGCATCAACCTAAAATTCATGCTTTTGAGGTTGCCGTACTCGGTACACTTGTAGACGTAGGACACTATGGGGAGAACCACTCCTCTAGTTCTCCCAATAATATCCGTGAGTGGACGGGTGTGGCAGGTTTCTGTCGCTGTGCTACTTCAGCGTATCGCACGATCACTTCTTTTTGTGCAGAACTGCTCCCGTCTTGAGATTCCGTACCTGTGCGTTTGAGTGAAGTTTGATACAACCGGTGTAGGCATGTCAAACGCTGCATCTCGAATGTGGAAACAGGTGAAACCCAGGAAATACAATTTCGCCAAGGTTTCTTCACCCCATGCGTGCGCACTACCGATGCATCTGCTCAGTTCTACACAACAGGAGAAAAGACGAACGGAAAACAAGTTTTTCCTTGTGTTGCCGACAGACACTAATCCCAGGTATGGCTTTGGCAGTTGCCGCTGATATGACCAGCGTTAAGCTATGCTAGATTTTCCCGACTCCCCAAAACGTGGTCTGGTCCACTATTCCCTGCAGCAATAGCATACTTTCAAGCGACAAAGAAACAAAAGACGGAAGCCACACCTCCGAAAAGAGCTTCAGCTTGAGCTGCCCCTTCTTGCCCTCCGTGACGTAGTGCTGCGATTCGCCGCCGGGACCTGCGCTGAACAGGCTCGCTCCAGCACCGGCGAGCACGTCAGACGCAACAAAGAGAACCACCTCCGGCGCCTGCGTCAACCCGCTGATTGCGGCTTGCACTGCGGCCAGGTCTGGCTGTGGATCGGCTTGCAGAAGCTGGTGGAGCGGCTCCGCCGCGGCGAAATGCATGTATTTGCGGGTCATTCTCGACAGGCATCCGGCCCGCTCGATGAGCCGCCAGGCCTTCAGCGTCGTGGCGTGGGCTAGCAGCACGGGAACCGCGGGTTCGGTAGGGGAGAGGGCCAGGCGGTAGTCTTCGAACAACCCGGTGTCGGCGGCTCGGATGTACGGCTCCCTCGTCCCGGGTGCGGTGCGGAGGACGAACCGCTTTTTGGAGTCGTACAGGACGAACGCCTTGAAGTGCGCAACAGTGAGCTCGGCGAATTCTGGAAACGCATCGCCTTCCAGGAGCCGCGCCAGCGCAACCCAGCCGTCGCCGTCGACGTCCAGCGAAGGGGGGGGCTGCGTGAGGAGCTTGATGAGGCGCTTCGTGGCCTGCTGCTCTTCGAGCACCTCGAGCCGGGCCGGTTCTTCGTCGTCTGCTTCGCCGCTCGGCTTCTTCTCGCTTTCCTTGGCACCCCCCGGCTTCTCCGCGTCGTGGGCGGCCGCCCTCGACTTGGCCGCCTGCGCCATCCGCGCGTCGTCGAGCCCGGACTCCGTCATCAGCGAATTCACAAGCCCCCCGCCCGCGGCGCCGCCGCGGGGCTCGTGTCCTTGTGTCGTGCCCGGCGTCGGCTCAGCCGGGGCCGCGTTGCCGCCGGCCGCCTTCGGCGGGGCTCGCGGGGCGCTGGAGTCCTGGCAGTGGTCGGCTTCGGGGCGGTCTGGTGGATCCGCCTGGTTGGGCGCCGGCGCGGAGGGGGCGGCGGGGGAGGATTCGGCGGTTTCGAGGTCGCGCTTGGCCTTGGCGGCGAAGGCGTCGCGCTCCTTCTGCGCGCGGGCCTCCTCGCGCTGGCCGAGGATTTCGATCCGGGCTTCGCGCTTGCGGGTCTTCCGGTCCTCCGCGTCCCTCCGCACCTGGTCCGCGTCCCTCTTGTCCCCCGCGTTCGCGAAGGCAAGGTCCCTGACCCGCTTCGTCTCCAGCGCCTCCCTCTGCTTCCGCAGCTTCCGCTCGCTCAGCCGCTTGAACCGCGCCGTGTACACCCTCGTCGACGCCGCCACACGAAACGCGTCTCCATCAACCAGTTCCACGGGCGCTTTCGGCGCCAACTTGACCCACGCCGGCTCCGCCGCGGCGGGCGCGTCGTCGGAGGCCTCGGCCTTGGCCGCGCGCTTGTGTGTTGTGCCGTAGGTGGAGCCCAGGTCCGTGAGGTACATCCGGCCGGCGGTGGTGAAGTGGATGGCGCAGTGCACCCGGCTGACGCTGGGGTGCTCGCACGCGACTTCGACCAAACCGGCGTCTTTGCCGAAGAGGTAGAACGGCGACCCGTCCAGGGAGATGCCGTCGAGCTTCGCGTCCTGCTTCGAGACTTCCAGCTTGACCCCGTCGGGGCCCATGCCGAGGTCGGACGGCGGCTCGAACCACTTGTACTGCAGCTTCATTTTTTCGAAGAGCAGGTGCTCTCCGTCCGACAACGCTTCGTGGACCGAGCGGTCGAGAAGCTCCTTGAACACCCCTTCCGCCCGGGGAAACTGCGACGCGACCGCGAAGGCAGGGACCTTGACCTTGGGCTGCGGCTTGCCCGCCGGCTTCGCCCCCGGGAACGTTTCGACGGCAGGCAGCGGCATCCCGCGCGGCGGGGGCGGCGGCGGCGCGAGCATGGCCGGCTTCGCGTCGCGCGGCCGCAGGGTCGGCGGGCCCATCGGGGCGGGCGGTGCCCCTTCGGTGCTGGGCGGCCTGGGGCCCGCCGGCGCGTTTATCCGGCCGGCGGCCTTCTCTTCGGGGGCCCGTTCCCGGCTCCCGGCGCTGCTTCCGCGGTCGGCGTGTCTCTCTTCGCCGGCGGGGTCCTTGCGTGACGCGGAGGCCCTGCGGCCTTCCTCGCTGGCCTTGCGGCTCCGTTCGAGGCCTCGGGCAGGGCCTCGGCGTTCGTTGCTTCTCTCGTTGGTTGCACGATCCCTGTCGTCGTTTCCCTTTTGTCGGGGCGTTCTTCTGCCGTCTTTGTCGTTTTCTTCGCGATCTCGTCTCCGATCCGGATCCCGTCTGTCCAGGGCGTCTCCTTTGCTGCTGTCGTCCCTGGCACCCTTCCCGATCCTGGTCGCTTCGCTATCTCTCCCGCCATGTCCGTGGCGATCTTCGCGCTTGCGATCCCTGCTGCCGCGTCGGTCGACATTCTCGGCGTCGCGGCTTGTCTTCTTGTCCTTCCGTTGGCCTTTTTCGGCGCGGGCCTGCTCGCTGCTGCCGCTGGTGGCGCGCCTTCTGCGCCTCTCCTTCTCCTCGCGGTTCGGTCTCGCCTCCCTGCCGCCTTCGCCTCGAGGGGTCTCTGCGTCCTTCTTCTCCCGTCCGTCGTTTTCGCGGTCTCTTTTGCTGCTGTTGTCCCCGCCAGCTTTCCCGCTTCCGATCACTTCGCTGCCTTTCCCGCCGTCCCCGTGGCGATCTTCGCGTTTGCGATCCATGCTGCCGCGTCGGTTGTCCTTGTCGGCGTCGCGGCTTGTCTTCTTCTCCTTCCGTTGGCTTTTTTTGGCGCGGGCTTCCTCGCTGCTGCCGCTGGTGGCGCGCCTGGTGCGCTTGTCTCCGCGGCCCGTTCTCGCCTCCCTGTCGCTCCCGCCTTTGGCGGTGTCTGCGTGTCTTCCGTCCTTTTCCCGTCCATCGTCCTGGGCGTCTCTTTTGCGGTCTCTTCTGCTGCTGTCGTCCCCGCCAGCTTTCCGGCTGTCGGTCACTTCGCTGACTCTCCCGCCATCCCCGCGGTGATCTTCGCGCTTGCGATCCCTGCTGCCGTGCCGCTCGTCCTTCTCCTTCTTGTCCTTCCGTATGCTTTTCCGGGCACGGGCTTCCCCGCTGCTGCCGCTTGTGTCACGCCTTCTGCGCCTCTCTTCCTTCCCCATTCACCCAAGACAAGGAGCGGGTGCACTGGAGGGTGGTTGCTGGTGAGTTGTGAATGCACAGCAAGGCTGTGCATAGCTAGCGCGAACTATATAGGTGGGCGCGTTTTTTTTTCTTCCCAACTAACGCCAGTCCTGCTTACCAGAAGTAACCCCGAGCACACGCCCATTTAAAGTTTGAGAATAGGTCGAGGAAGCGATTTCCCCAATGCCTCCAATCATTCGCTATACCTGGCGTAACTCCTGTTTTGGTTCTAGCTATCCTGAGGGAAACTTCGGAGTGAACCAGCTACTAGATGGTTCGATGGGTCTTTTGCCCCTATACCCAGCTTTGACGAGCGATTTGCACGTCAACACCGCAACGGACCTCCACCAGGGTTTCCCCCGGCTTCGTCCTATCCAGGCATAGTTCACCATCTTTCGTCTCGTATCGTGTACCCTGCGAAAGCTCAGGTAGCTCTCTGACGACGAAGACAGTTAAAAGGCTCCCCGAGATCTGAGTGACGCCGGATCCTACTCAGCATTCGGAGCCTACCTCGGAGATCACGGCATCACGCCGAAGGTTTATCGTACGTAGAGTCATCCGTTCGTATCTCCCGAGGCCACACACGAACGATCACTATTCCGACACAATGTATTTCATGCTGTCCCTGTATGGGCTTGCCACCTCTGCGAGCGCAAAGTTGTTGCTGTTGGCTTGACGCTGTAAAGCCACGCACAACTGCCGATAACTTAAGGTCACGCAGTGAAGACAGCATGGCTTGATTGTCCGGCTCCTGGCTCGTCACATGCCGGGTGATCGATTTCCCTCTTCTTCCCTCTTCTTACCTCGGTATCAGGGAACTTTGTACACCACTACGTGTTCCCCCTCACACCAACCGCAAGATCGTAAGGTCCAAACAAAAGGACGGAAAGAAAAAGCCCACGGGTAGCCATGGACAGAGTCATGGACACGCCGGGTTCTTTAAGGAAAAATATCGAAACAGTCGCTTCTGCCTGCTGGAAGGCTGTGCTCGTAATAAAACTGAACAACGGTCATACGTTCATTCGTTTCTCGTGCCTGGGCGGTCGTCACTGGAGAGAGCGGGTGGGCCGAAACATTGAAGAACTACATGAAATCGTGTTTGAAAATGCCGGAACTTGCCCTGATCAAGCACAAAGAATGCGTAATAGAAAGAAAGAGCGGCGGACGCGCGCAATGCACTCATTACTGTCGCTCAAGCGCCATGCCCGCGGACAGGCCAAATGAAACATCTGGAGAGCGTTGCTACGTTTTCGTCTCGCCACGCAGGCTGCTCGACGACAACCAACAACACCCTGATCTTGCGGGGCCAGGGGGAAAAGGCTGGCGAGAGAGAAGTGTGCGTATGAGGGAAAATCGCTAACGCATAAGAATCGAAGGTAAAAGTTGCACGAAAGGGTTAAAAAAAAAGAGCAACAGGGAAGTCTGATATATTTGTGTCGAAACGCGGGCGCGGACCCCATGGGAAAAAGAGGGGTGGCTCTGTTGTTTCCGCTGCTGTTTCCCGTCTTTGCTTTCCGGTTGCCAGTGGTTAACGTGCCCCGCCAAAAAGAAGTGAATGGCGCCATCGTCGGCCTCATCCTCAGTGCTGGTTTGCACTAAACGTACACGGGGGGCTCTGCGCTTCGAGGCACGATGTGAAGGCATGGTCTAACGATCCTTTGCTCTTACCTACGATGTAACGATGGGGCAGACAGAAAAGCTACCACAGGGACAACTTGTTGATTCTTCGATCTGTCGCTCTTCGTAACCTAGGCGAGAGTAAAAATTGTCGCAGGGTTGGTCTGTTCACCCACGAACAGGGAACGTGAGCTGCAGTTGGCTCTTTGTTAATTGCGCCACGTTAAGTCGGTTCACCTTTATCCCTTAGACTGCATCGAATTGACTGCTGCTCTCGATCACGGTGTACCACTGTAGATCAGGGTCTACGAGGTCCATCCCTTTTCCCTCGAGCTTTGTGGAACTGCTTCGAGTTGTCTATCACTGCACAACAGCCTACTGACTAATGCAGGCCATCGCTACCTGCATTCTAACCTCGACTATCACTGCGCCGCACGGCCTATCAGGAGGGGATGGACCGGCTTGCAGTGAAATACGCGCGCAGACCAATGCGGTGTCAACGGGAATGTCCAGAGTGCAGAGTATGCTTTGGTCCTGCATTTGATTGCCTTCGGGGGCGGGGCTTAGACAGAGGGTCCAGCTGCAGTACCCCCCCGAAGAAGACGAACCGCCTCGGAGCCGCGTCGTTGTCCTTTCGCGGCCACGGATGGGAGGGAAGGCATCGCAAGAATGTGCTTGGGATGGCTGTGTGCTCCAACACCGCACTGTCTGCACCGTGTTTCGGTCCTTTGAGCGACTCATTAGGCGGACCAACATCAGCGCGGGTGAGTCTAGTTTGTCAGGCGGCTGTTCGTAGTTCGTCACAGCCAGGACCATCCGTGCTACACGCAGGCGCGGGATCACGCGCATTTGGCGAGACTTTGGTCAAGGAGCTGGACGTACGCTTCCGGGTCCTCGAGCTTGTCGAGACCGAAGAAGCCGAATCGGAACGTGTTGAACGGCTTCGGCTCGTCGACCATGAGCGGAACGCCGCCTGCGACCTGCAGCCCGCAGCCCTTGAGCTGGCCGACGAGCTCGGGTTTGCCGTAGCACACGACCACCGACGGCGCGGCGCAGCTGTCGGCTGCAATGGACGTGTACCCCCTCGCCTTCAGCATCTCGCGCATCTGCTGGCCGAGGAGGGCTTGACGCTCCTTCGCCTTCTCGTACCCGAAGGACTCGAGCTCCCGCAGAACCGTCGTGAAGCCACGCAGGGAGTCCGTGGGCATCGTGGCGTGGTACATGTGGCCTCCCTGCTCGTACTTCTCCATGACGGTGACCCAGGTCTTGAGGTCCAAAGCGAAGCTCGACGAGGTGGTGCTGTCGAGGAGGGTTCTCGCCCGCTCGTTGAGCATCACGAAGCCGGACGACGCGGGACCGGACCACCCCTTCTGCGGAGCGGAGAGGAGGATGTCGACTCCTAACGCGCCCATGTCGACCCACGAGGTGCCCGACGCGATGCAGTCGAGCAAGAAGAGCGCACCCACCTCCTTCGCGGCGGCGGCGACGCGGGCGATGTAGCAGTCGCTGAGGATCATCCCCGCGCTGGTCTCGACGTGCGGCGCGAAGACGATATCCGGCTTCTGCGACCGGATCGTCGCCTCCACTTCCTCGATGGGGCACGGCTCGAACTGCGGCTCAGCACTGTCGGACGTGGGGCGCGCCTTCAGGACAGTAGTCTCCGAGGCGATGCGGCCTTGGTCGAGGATCTGGGACCAGCGGTACGAAAAAAAGCCGTTTCGGATGACGAGGGCCTTCTTGCCCGTCGCGAACTGCCGCGCGGCGGACTCCATCCCGAAGGTGCCGGAGCCCGGGACGACGGCCACGGTGGCGGCGCCCGTGTACGCGCGCTTGAGCGACGCCGAGATCTGCTGCATGGTGTCGATGAACGTCGGCGACATGTGGTTCAGGGCGCGGTCGCTGTACACGACGCTGTACTCGGCGAGCTCACCCGGCCGCGTCTGCACCCCCTTGCACCGCCTCTGCGCAGCCACGCACTGGCTGATGCTCACGCGCGTCGTCCGCAACATCTTGTGGTGGCTGCTTTTGTTTCTTTTTTTCGGGGTCGAGTCTCTGGAGGTTCTAATCTGGGACACAAGGGCACAAAGTTTTGTTTGAAGTGGGACATAAGGGCCTTATTAAGGCCACAAGATTTGTTTTGAGTGGGGTATAAGGGCACAAATTTGTTTAGGGTGGGATGTAAGGGAAATTTACCTTCTGCTTTTCGTGCAAATCGCAGTTCGCTGTGTGGGAGTGCAAGAACGTGCTTGGAATGGATATGTGCTCAACACCGCACTGGCCCCGTCTGCACCCCCTTGCACCGCCTCTGCGCAGCCACGCACTGGCTGATGCTCGTGCGCGTCGTCCGCAACATCTTGTGGTGGCTGCTTTTGTTTCTTTTTTTCGGGGTCGAGTCTCTGGAGGTTCTAATCTGGGACACAAGGGCACAAAGTTTTAGAGTTAAAGTTCGCTTGAAATTCCGGGGTTTAGGGTTTCCGTGTGACCGTTCATGAATGAGAGCAAGAAAGTTTTGTTTGAAGTGGGACATAAGGCCACAAGATTTGTTTTGAGTGGGGTATAAGGGCACAAATTTGTTTAGGGTGGGATGTAAGGGAAATTTACCTTCTACTTTTGGTGCAAATCGCAGTTCGCTGTGTGGGAGTGCAAGAACGTGCTTGGAATGGATATGTGCTCAACACCGCACTGGCCCCGTCTGCACCCCCTTGCACCGCCTCTGCGCAGCACGCACTGGCTGATGCTCGTGCGCGTCGTCCGCAACATCTTGTGGTGGCTGCTTTTGTTTCTTTTTTTCGGGGTCGAGTCTCTGGAGGTTCTAATCTGGGACACAAGGGCACACAGTTTTGTTTGAAAGTGGGACATAAGGCACAAGATTTGTTTTGAGTGGGGTATAAGGGCACAAATTTGTTTAGGGTGGGATGTAAGGGAGATTTACCATGTGCTCAACACCGCACTGGCCCCGTCTGCGCCGTGTTTCGGTCCTTTAAGCCACGGACACATAGGGACGTGGGAATCTTAGTTGTAGATGTAGGCCGAGCACGGCATGCATGTTTCATGCTGGCATCGACCGTTCCAAATTCCTGGTGCAAACACCCGTCATGGTCAGCAGACGCCAAGTGGGACCAATCGTTCGATTTCCACCCGAAGGACTTGTGCGTGATTTGTCTGGAGTGCAAGAGAAAACGGTGAGAACTGGTCAGCTAACACGGTCGATCGATTCGTTTTTTTTTTTTCATTCCGAAGTGTTGAACGACAAGGCGCTCAGCCGGCTAGAAGGGGGAATGCATGTACGTGCTTGCGCGTCCGCTCGCACTGCAGACGGCTCGGCAGCCAAGGAAAGAAAGCCTCTTCAGCGCACAGAGTAAGTCGGTGCGCTTTGCACGAAAACTGGGGTGTGTGCACAACCTACGTTAACTTGGGCGCATTGAAAGGGCACTTGTCGTGGTATTCTGGTAGATCTACGGAACCATACAGCCTGAAGACGGATAAAGATGAAGGCATATAGACAGGAACTGACGACAGGGACTGCATCCACCGGACTGATAAAACCCCGTTGCCCGTCCTTGACACCTCGTCTCGTCAAATTCGACGGCTGCGCAAGATGCACGAGATCTGTGCTTCGGCACACGCTACACGCACCGGTGCTCATCCGCCGTGGCACCGCCACCGATTAGTTCGGGATCGAAAAGGAATGTAACACACGCACTTCTTGCTTGGTGGAGTCCTCCGCGCACCGACACCGTGGCGTTGGAGGGTGTGCACGCCTGACACAGCGGGGCGGGGATTTCTGAGCACCCGCCCAATCGTGCCGACGCTGGGGCGCGAAGGAACGTGTGGGGTGACATACTTCACGGGGGGCGGGTATGCTGGTTTTACTGGCACTGAACAACACCTTCGGAAAGTTGCCAGTAGGCGGCTAATGTCGACGTGGTTTCGTCGGAGAACCCGGCTACTGACGATCAATCAGGATTGATGTGCGGTCACTGTTTTCGATGTTTCTTTCTTGGGCGGGTAAACATGCCTTGCCGGATACCCTACCGAAACGCGCGCGCTTTTAGTTGCTGAGGAGAATGGAAAACTTCGTTTCCCGGGGAACGTGGTGGGTCATGACCTTCCCGTTGTAGGCGACCGCGGCGAAGAGCCAAGGCGAGAGAGCCGACCACGCGACGGCATACACGGTGTCGTCGAAGTCGGACACCGAGCGGAGAAGCATGTCCGTCGCGTGCGGGGGCGACACGTGCGAAGCGAGGGACGGAAGGTCCCACAGCTTCACCGTCGACTCCCGGTCGGTGCTCGCGGTCAGCAGCAGCTGCTCGTGGCACGGGTTGAACTTGATCTGCGTGACCCAGTGGTCGTGGGCCTGCAGGACCGCGACCGACTGGTTGGGAGACCGGATGTCCCAAAATTTAACGGCGCCGTCATCGCCGGCAGAGGCGATGTGGTACTGCTTGTTGGGGTTGTACTCCACGCACCGCACAGTCGGATGCGCCCTCTTTATCACCGACTCGACCGGCTTCTGTCGCGCGTCCACCTTCACCAAGTCCCCGCCGACCCCCAAACAGACGACATCGGTGTGATGCGGGTCCCAAGCCGCGTCGGCAATCCGGGTTTCCTCCGTCCCTGCCGCACCGAAACTGCTCGATACCTGGGCGTCGTTGTCGACCTTTATCCAGTGCAGCTCCGTCGGGCCGACGCCCAAAACAGTCGACGGGTCGAGTCCTTGCGCGTCCCAAATGACGTCGCGCAGCTGGATGTTGCTGATCGTCGTCTTCTTCCCGAGCCCCTTCTGCGTGCCGCCCTCCTTCGTCCAAAGCGTGGCGTTCCGCTCGTACGACGGGGTCCCGTGCACGGTCCAGAAGAGGTCCTTGTGGCTGGACGCCGGGCACGCGGCGATCGACCAAATCTCATTCGGATGCGACCACATGGCTTGGCAATCGCAGAACGCGGAGTCCTGCGGGAGTTTTTTGTATAAGCACCTGCTTTGTAGGAAATGCTTGAGGAGACTGCCAGTTGCGATAGATCAAAGGAGGTAAATGTGCTGTAGCCCACACGAAACACAGGTAAAGCTGGGTTTAGTGGCGGGCGTAAGCGTTCAACAAAAAAGACCCACTTAAGATGTAGTTGTTTTCTCCCTCTCTAGCCTCCTTCGAAATGAGCACAAGGCAGTCCCTCGAGTATTTTTCCGTAAAGTAGTCGATTCTTTTTTCGTTACGTGACAATGGAACGGGTCATCCCTTTTTTCGACTGTGCTACACGGTGAGGTCCAGCCTCATACGCTGGAGTTAAAAGAGGATGTGCCCGAGTCACACCCGAAAAGCGGGTGTGCTGCAACCAAAACGTGGGGCAACCCGCTTTTTCCCCTGCAGCTTTTAACTGCAGCTTCTGAGGCTGGACTCCATCGTGTACGTGAGCAACGATCCTGCAACGAACTCCTCAGAGTGTCTCTCGACCCCGCTGTTCGACCAGGACCGGACAGGTCTTTCCAAATGATTCGATCGTGAGGTGTCCGACCGCATGTTACCGGAAGTACCAAAAAAGAATAGGCGTGTGTTTGTTTGTACGTGTCGGGGGAGGATTAGCCTGCTAGTGGATGATAGTGAGTGAATATGATCGTTAGGCTATTCTTCTCCCAAACACGCTGCCAGCGTTCGCTTTCGTGTTTACAAAGCATTGTTACTACAAAAAAACGTGCGTAGGTTAATTTTAGAGCGAGAGTTCGCTTTCATTTTCGTAGTTTACGTTCTCGGCGTGCAGAACTGTGCTCGCGGTGTCATTTAGAAGAAGACCTGCACGCCGCAAATTTCACAAAGAAGAAGTTCACTAAGATCCCACGACGTCAATCTTCACCCGGTATCTACGGGTTGACATGCTCAGCGCAAGTCCCAGGCCCGGATCGGGAGCCCCGAGTGCTAAAGAACATTTCCGGAGTTGGGGCTTGCACTGATAAACGAAGCAACGGACGATCAGCATCAACTGACCAAAGGTGATGAAAATGATAAGGCAAAAGTTTCTTGTTCTTCGCGTGTACAGGGTATAAACCTCTGGGGGGTTTTCCTGTTTAGCACTTTTTTCGTTGGCTTCGTTTTCACTTTCATGTGCAACCGTTGTTCCGGAAATGTTCCCGTCAGTACAGATGTACTATTAAGAAATACTCGACGTAGCTGCTTCGACTCCGAATGGAAGGGAGGAAATATAGAGGTAAGGGGCAAATACAAACAAACATAATCTGATTTGTTCTTCGCTTACACCACCGTGTGTTGTTTTCTCACTCAGGACTTTTGACCTGTTGTGTTTGTGTGATTTGTCGTGTAGGGGTAGACCCGCATGACCTCACGTCCGTTCAACACGTGGTTCGGTAGTTACAGCACTTTGGATCCCTTCTGTTCTTTGTCGGGCAGCATCGTCGAGCATTTCCTTTCAAGCTGGAGCTTATGTAAAAAATAATACCTCTTTGTATTCGAGCAGGTAAATCTGCGCGTGTACAGGGTATAAACCTCTCTGGGGGTTTTCCTGTTTAGCACTTTTTTCGTTGGCTTCGTTTTCTCTTTCATGTGCGACCGTTGTTCCCGGAAATGTTCCCGTCAGTACAGATGTACTATTAAGAAAATAATACCTCTTTGTATTCGAGCAGGTAAATCTGGTTCTTGCCCTTCAAACACTGCGTGCCGAGCAGGAAAAGGTGCTCGGACGGGTGCGCGGCGGCTGTCAACGCGCGGCATTGCAGCTCGAGACCGTAAACCGCAGGATCGAGCCGCGAGTTCATCCCTCGCCGAGCCCCCCAATTAATGGGATACGGAGCTGCGGCGTGCGCCCAACCTCTCCCGCCACCCCCCACGGCTTCTGAACGGTGCTTTAAGAGAGTTGGAGTATGGTTAAAGATACTACAGTAGTCTGAGGGGGGTAATCTCAGGGCCGCCCACGCGATAAAGCCGTTGAGCACTGGGAACTTTTAAGTACATGGACCACATGGACCAGCATGCACTACCGTTAAGCAGCGGCTGCCGGCTTATCCCGTAACAACTTTTATTTATATATAATGTGAGAAGGCGTACCGTTGGCACTCTTACTGGTTCGTTCCCTTGTAGCTCGCAGACTTTTATATGAGGTTCAAAGGTCCGGCGTTTTCGAGTCCCCGGTTGACCATAGAGGCTGGGTCGGGTAGTGAAGGGGAAGTAGACATATTCGCGCACTTTGACTCTAATTTGTCTACGTATGCTTTTGCGGACAGCGGGACACATTAGGCAGCGTGTTTCTCATCGTGTTCAGCCGGTTCTTTGATTCCGGGGGTTTTGCCCAACCAGCCCCTTCTCCCATCCGTCCCCCACTCCCTTCCAACACTCCTCTCCCCCCTGGTGACCCGCGCGAAGAGACCTGGTTTTTGTCTTCAGTCCTTTCGAACAGCTGCAACGCCTCGCCCTGGCGCGGTCCGCGGAAGGCGGACTATTTCCTTTTTCCACACTTTTGTTCATATGCGATTTTTGTTGCGAGACGAGACGACTGTGCAGGTTATGATGGACCTACTCTCATCTGTACTTATCGTGGTGGATGCGTCCGGGACCGCTGCATTTTGGCCTCAAAACCCCGCGCCCACTCGCATGTAGCCCTGACGGCCTCTCCTGGTTCCGATTTTGCGCAGTCGCACGAAGGAGAAGTTTTCGTTGACCGCACTAGCCCAAATCCTGGACGTGGATTCAGGTTGCAAATTTGGCAAATGATCATGATCAGAAGGTCCTACTTGGGCGGTTCAGTTTCCTCACACATTGCATGTGGCTAAAAAAAGAATGGAAATAATGAAGGCCGTTCCTTTTTGCCGTCGTTCGTTAACCTAGCCTTTCCACCAGCTTCGTTGTCTTCGCGCCGCTCGGACGCCAGACACGGAAGCTACTTGACTCGTTTCTGCAAGACTGAACGTGCAGCATTTTCCTTCAAACGCAAGCTCACCTCCTCGGCGAAATACAAAGAAAAATACTTGAAGCGGCAGCGGTCTGCGAAAAGTGTCCAGCCGATATGAAGGGAGTGTGCTAACTTTGTCAGCCACAACCCGCTTCTGACGACTGAGGAGGTGCAAAGTCGCAGCGCACTTCCTATTTTTTTGCACTCGGTTTGCCACAACATCATGGGGGGAAACTGTGCGGTTCAATTTGCGTGTGCGCGGCACGCAAGCCACCCGTACACCCGAATCCGTTTGATGCACGTTCAGACTGGACTGTGCACTGGAATATGCGGGCGTGTCACTGGACTTGCAGGTGGGTGGTCCTTTTTATGATGGATTGTGTCTGGCGCTCTCTCTTAGGGTTGCCGCCCGAGGGAACCGGCTGTGAGCCGAAACTCGACGCCGGTCTCTCCGGACTGCACCAGGAGTGAACTTCGCGGCGGACCACAAGGCACCCGCCTTGCACGAGGCACGCGCCCAAGACCCGTGCACGGCTACCGTAGCACCCGTTTGTATGTTCCTCGGATGCTACGGTCGGGAAGGGGCTTCAATGTAGTTGGGAAAACACGTTCCCCTTCCCCGCACACTGGACTTGCAGGTGTGTCACACTGGATTCCACAGGATTTGCGGGTGCATCCTTCAGAAACACTGGACATGCGTGGTGCACTGGATTTTGCACTGGATGTATGGCTCTACCCACACCTGACGCACAATGAACCCCATCATGCCTGAGCACGCAGTGTCCCCGAGAGCAGTTTTCCGCCGCAGTCTTTGCTCGGGGCGGTAAATTGAGGTGCACGATGCAGGCACGGCGACTTCCGTTTCCACTACACTCGGGCACGAAAAGAAGAAGATGCCTTTTGTGTTGCCGACAATCAACCGGGGTCGACGATGGCTTTTTTTTTTTTTTTTTTTGTAGAGGTCTTTTTCGACTATTTTGCCGGGATCCTCCATTTGCTTGATGGTTGCTCATCGTCCAAGCTCTGCAGACCAATCCGCCCAATTCTATGTCTGATGCAGAATTTAGCCTTCGGCGAAAGCACTGCTTCGTAATCAAAAAAGGGTTGTTTATCCGAAGGGTTTCAATTCGTTTGCGCAACTTCTCGTGCTAATGCAGTTCAGAAAACTGTATTGGATACTGGGGATAGAGGCTCCGCTTCGGAATCACTTACAGCTAGTAATTGGCGCGTCAGCTGGATTTTTAGCTGCATGCTAACGGATACCGCAGCAGTGCAAGGAACGGGAGAAATTCTGCAATGCAGAAAACGAAGAAACGCCCCCAGGCAACCAAAACAACAAGGGCGGTTAGAACGAACGGGCAATCAGCCCCTGAAACAGCGCGATAAGCCTTTTTCTCTGTAGAAGCCCAAAACCCGACTGGCCACGCACCGCCGGATCAGAATGCAGACCATCTGCTTTTGCGCAGAAGACTTATTCATTAGACGATCCCAAGACGACAGTGTTTTGCCACCTGTGCTTCTCCACCTGTGCGATCCACCTTGCTGGACTCGGTATGTTCTGCCTTTTCTTTTTTTTAGAGTGCAAGATTTTTTGTCAGGCCGTGTTTGAACTTGAAGGAGAAAAACAAAGCGACAGGACCCCGCTATATGGTCCCCCGCAGGGAGGAAAACGCCTAGCGACAGGACCCCGCTATATGGTCCCCCGCAGGGAGGAAACGCCTTCTCCGTGCGACCAGGTTGGTGGTTCAGCGTTGAGCCGGGTGTTGAGCGGTGTGGCCGCACACCTCACAGGGCAAAAGCCTCCGTGAGAGCGATCGCCGCAACTCGCTACGGGAAGCAGCGCCAGCAACGACGGGCGGCGCGCACAAATGGCAGGGACGGATCAGTGCGAGCTGATGACTGGCGCCGAGGAGGAGAATTGCATCGATCCTACGTAGCGTCACCCACCGTACCTTCCTCGGGAAACAGCTTTTCCGGCTGATATTCGCACAGGGCTGCTGCCCCAGTGAACGGGCATAGGTGGTACAGGCGACGCTAATGATATCAACACTGGCAAAGACCAACCGCATGGTAGGGTTTACCCTCAGTCTGACCAAAGTCTCGCGATTGGAGGTCTCTCCCAGCAATCCTATTTTTTTTTTACGAATCTCTGCTTAGGTACCTGGGAAAGCCTGCTACACAGGAGCCGAGTTTCACGTGTTCGGCGGTACTGCACAGCCACGGGCCTACGGGTCAAGTGGCTACCGATTTCCCAAACAAAAGCATCAAGGCTTGGCGCACCTTGGGGCTTGGCGCTCGCGCTGAACACAAGCTCGTCGAGACGGTCAGCCGCAGGGCAGAGCGGACGGGGTTGTGGCTCTGTGCTGCCTCCGACTCAAGCTTTGCAAGCTGTGGTTGACCGTCACGTTCCTGGACCAGGAGCGGCCTTTTTCTTTTTCTTCTTCTAATTCTTCGAATCTCTGCTCTGATTCCACTTTCCACCCAGGCCGGGTGGCTGGTTCCTTCTAGGCAGGGTCGCCACCGTTCGGGAGCTGCAGAGAGTTCGAAAATGGTAGGCTTTGTGTAAGGCTATTGCTAGAACCGTGTTTTGAGAGAATGTTGGACCGAAACTGCACTCGGAGGGGCTGCCCGGCGCGTATTGCGACGGAGGCTGGAGAGGGGGATGCAACCACAAATGGGGTCTACTTTCTGCTGAACGCTTAAGCCCGGCACTGAACCCTGATTGCACCAGGGTCGCGTGCGGGACTCCAGCACGTTTCTTCAATTTTCTTCCCCTTTTGTGGTTTGCAACTGGCGGCCTTTCTCGAGTGCTTCCTACAAAGCAGGTGTTATTCAAAAAAAAAAAAAAGACAATTCTTGTTCAGGTAAGAGTTCGTATGGTCTTGCCAAGCTTGGACGCACGTATCCTGCTCCCGCACAGGTCCCGGTGCACAAGCTGCAGCAAAGCAAGGTTAGATAGAAGGGTGGGGGTTGGAGGGGTGAGAAGGGGGGGCTTGCAAGAACGCGCTTGGAATGGATATGTGCTCGACATCTCCCGTCTGCGCCGTGTTTCGGTCCTTTAAGCCACGGACACATAAGGCGGACCATCATCAGCGCGGAACCTGAGTGTCTGCAGACAGGGCAGCGGTGTGAGTCTGGTTTGTCAGGCGGCTGTTCGTCGTTGTCGTAGCTCGTCACAGCCAGGACCACCCGTGCTACCAGAGCACAGGCGAATCCATCGGGTGAGAGGGGGCGGGGGGTTGCGTCGCACCAGCAGTACACACGGTGAGGGGTGAGGTCCAGCCTCAGAAGCTGGAGTTAAAGAGGGTGTGCACAAGTCACACCCGAAAAACGGGTGTACCAAAACGCGTGTAAATCCACACCCGAGGAAAAGCGGGTGTGACGAGCTCTTTTTTTAACTCCAGCTTTAACTCCAGCTTTCTGAGGCTGGACTTCGCCGTGCACGCTCTGCCGTCAGCGCAGCCCTCGCGAGTCAGGCAGCACGATGCACCGTGAATCGAGGGTTCCTGGCCTATGATGGGGGGGCAGAAGGTGCAGCTGAAGCGTGACTTGTGCACGTTTCTTGTTAATGCTGGCACATCGCTGCTGACCGAGGTTGGCCCGAACCTCGCTAGGTGAAGCTCGCGCCCACCCCCCCGTCGATAGGGGTACTGGAGCATTTCAAGCTTCCCCCTCTTTTATTATACTTTTGCCCACCCCCTGAAACCCGCTTGAAACTTGAGTCGCCGGTGATCCACGTACTACCTGAATCTGACCTTGCTCTTCCAGGACCCGCGTTCTCCAGTCGCGAAGAAGTGGTGGACGGGGGTTCTTTTGCCAGAGAAAAAGATCGCGTCAGACAATACGCAGAGCGGTGGCTCGCCTGCGGGTCTTCGGCCGACGATACGGGTGGTTTTCTCGGAGATACGGACCGAAGGCCAACTCAACGCGGGGCTCCAGCTGCTCGTGCGGCATTTCATCTGTTTCGCAGCTTGCGCATGGTAATCCTTGAGTTCGAGGACAAAGAACTGGTCTCCCTGCCCAAGTGCCAGGTGTTCGCAGGAGTGCCTCATACCGCTGTCCGGTCAGAGTCACCCGGGCCCGGCTGCCAAGCGTCAGTCGCAAAATGACGCGAGTGCCCGGGAAGGTGCAGACATGCAGGAGCCGAGAGGGTGTGGGTGGGAGAGCTACGGGGTGCCCGCCGGGCTATCCGCCTCTGATCTCCAATCGCGACTTGTGAGCGTGCGGCTGTTTCACCTTGCAGTGGACGATATCACAGCCGTCGGTGGCGCAGCCCTGCAATTTTTTTATTTTCAATTAGACTGGTTCGAACGGCCTGGGCCGGCAGCAGAACGTCCCTTGACGCAGCCCGGGGACCTGGCGAATCTCACCTTTGTGGTGCCGACAATCAACCGGGGTTGATGTACAGTCTGGTGTCTTTCGACGTTTCTTTTTTTGAAGAAAGACTCGACCCCCGGATCAAAGAAAGCTGAACAACATACGATTCATGAGTAATTTCAAGTATCGGAAAACGGCGTCATTCTGGAAGAAATCACCATGAAGCCCGTACAATTATTAGAGTGCAGGGACCATCCGGGAAGTTTCCGGTCTCTTTACTGCACTTCGTACTGCCACGTTGCCGGCCCCCGAAGAAGCATGGAAGACTAGAGCTTTTCGTTGGCCATACCCTGGGGTGGCCATTTCTGGGTTGGCGGGCTTACGCGCCACTATAAACCCAGATTTGCTTGTCTTTCGCAGTGGGCTACAGCACATTTACCTCTTTTCTTTTGAGATTTTGCAACACGTCGGCAGTTTCCTCAAGCATTTCCGACAACAGCAGAACCTTAGCGGGTTAGCGGTGCTCACACAAAAAGGAAACGAAGAAAGACGACCGCACACCTTCTTTAAGATGCAGCCGGAGACCGTGTTGCCCTCTCTGCAAACTTTTGACGACGGGAACATGGTCTCGTGGACAACTGACTGGTGGTTGAAGAGCGCTTCTCGAAACGCCGCTTGGTCGTGGTAGTAGCGGGCGCACGACTTGGTGTTGTTCGTCTGCGCGGTGAACAGCTCGAGCCACTGCCGGAGGAACTGCTGCACGGCGGGCTTCTTGGTGCGGAGGACCAGGACGCCGACGCTGCGCTCCTGGAAGGCTTGGAACGCCTTCCGGGCGGCCGGCTTGTCGGGGAGCGTGAGATTCATATACGGATCCTGCCCGGAGCCGCCCCAACGCGAGAACGGAGCGACCGCGGTGCCGACGTCGTAATTCGCATTTTTCGACGGCAGCAGGTGGTCGAACGGTCCGCACACGTGTGCGTCGTTGTCGAGCACGACGGTCGTGTCGTAGGGGCTCATCAGGATGGCGGCGATCTTCTTCACCAGCGCGGTGGGCGGCGCCGCCATTTTGGGGCAGCTGGAGAGGACGGTGGGGGGGCTCTGCGCCTCTTCGTAGTACTGGGGCTTGATGAACTTCTTCTCCGCGGCGATCGCTTCCAGGTACTCGCGGTGGGTCGCCGACGCCCAAATCGTGAAGGACGACATGGTCTTCGGCATGACGTTGCGCACGTTCCGGACGACTGCGAGCGCTTGCTCAACGTACCGCAGGCTGCCCTGCGCGTTGAGGATGACGCCGACGGTTCCGAGGGGCGTCCAGGCGGGGGCTGGCTTCGCTGCCAGCTGTTGCGCGGTGCGGTCCGCCGCCTTCTTCGTCTCGAGGGCCTCCTTGTTCGCAAGCTCGGCCGCCTTCGCCTTCGACCCGCCCCAGCGAGGCGCGGGCGCTATGTTGACGGGCAGCCGCGTCGCGGCCTCGGCGGCGCCGTCCCTGTCGAGGTCCCGCAGCACGCGCTTCGGGATCTTCTGCTTCGGAACCGTCATCGGAGGCTTCAGGAACGGCTTCGGCGGCTTGGTCTGCTCGGGGGGGGCGGTGCTGGGCGCGCGCTGCTGCGCGGGTCTTGCGGGTGGCTTCCGCTTCTGGGGCGGGCGGGTGCCGGCAGTGGTCTTCGCGTGGGCGAGGTCTTTGTCGAGGTTCTCAAGCTTCCCGCTGAGCTCTGCTATGCGGCGGTTCAGCTCCGCCCGCTCCTCCTCGCTCTCCTCCTTCAGCACGCGGATGACGTCGTCGGTCGGGTGCGCGCTGAGGTTGATCCACAGCAGCGCGAAGACCACGAGCAACGCCAGCGCAAGGACCGTCTTCCCCGACATTTTCCCCCCCTCCCCCTCCTCCTCCTCCTTCGCACGCTCTCCTCCACCCCCCCTCCGCTTCTCGAGTATTCCTGATGATGTTCACAATTTCTGACTGGAAACGGGTTGTCGTGTGTTTCCGACGAATCCCGGGGATGGACGATGAGTGCCTTTCGACCTTTTGTTTGTTTGCGAACTTCAGATCTGCGTGGTCTTCTGGTGACCAGTGGGGTTTCCGGGGACAACCCAGACGTGCTTGTTGAGCTAGATTCGATCTCGTGCATTAGCCACGTGACCCATTCTGTTGCCTTGCCACTGGGGCGCCTGGCAGCGACCTCGTGCGCAGCTGTGCTTTTTCTGCTTTCTTTTCTTTCGAGCGAGGTGGACCCGGCAGGAATGCGCTTGGTTTGGCACGAGCTGCGGCACCGGCACATGCACATCCTGAGAGAAAGAAGAGGGTACTCTCTCGATGACAACACTTCAAAGGACGCCCCTCACCTACTCTCACTTCACTAGGCTGAAATGCTGAACTACAGCATGCAGAGGTACGTGGGGTAGGCCATTTTTGGCGGAACTCTACAAAACAGTCTGTTCTGGCTATGCCGTCAGTTTTGGTCTCTGCAACGAAAGGCACGATGAAGACCCCACTCTCATCGTGGCACCTGAAGCACGCAGCAAGCAAGCAGGGTCGGGTGGGTGGGCAAGAACGAGAAGAGATAAGCATGGACCGAAACCCCCGTAATCGAACAGAGAAGTCCTTGTCCCGCACTGGTGTGCGTGTGTGTGTGTGGGTATTCCAAGGACCCCGCCTTTTTAGAGTGCGACTTTTTGTGCAATTTGACCTGTACGCGTTCAGGTTAAACCGCTGCCAACGTTCCTTTTCCGCTGTAACAAGTGCCCGCTGAGGAGGCAGTCACTAGTTCTCGCAAAAAAGAAGACTCGGCGCGCCAACCGGGTTGATGTACAGTCTGGTGTCTTACGACGTTTCTTGGTATCCTTCCCTTCGGTGGTGCTTCTGCTTTCAATCCGTTCTCTTTTTCCTTGCTGGCACTTCTGAATGTGCTGTTAGCGCGATTGGTCGCAGTACAAAATTCGTATTTCGACGAGGGGACTCAGCAGGCGCACGATGGCCTTGACAGATTCTTAGGCATTTCTGTGTTGAACGCTTACGCCCGCCACTGAACCCAGATTCACCTGACAGCACATTTACCTCCTTTCATCTTTTGCAGCTGGCAGCCTCCTCAAGTATTTCCTACAAAGCAGGTGCTCATACACAATGCGGTCACACCCAACTCGGATCTGCAGCATCCATGGAGGTGAGAAAAACGTGAAAGCCATAGGGCTGTGCGTAACTGCAGGTCCTAAACCTGCACGCAGAACACAGATGAGATGACCCGCCCAGGCGGGGGTCCTTGCTTCAGTGCTAGTTGTCCATTAGCGAGTAAAAAAGACTTTTTGAAAGCTTCCCTTCAAAATACTCGAGGGACTGCCTTGTGCTCATTTCGAAGAAGGGCTAGAGGGGGAGAAAACAAGACAACTACATAGTGGGGTTTTTTTTTTGTTGAACGCCTACCACTAAACCCAGCTTTACCTGTGTTTCGTGTTTTTGGGCTACAGCACATTTACCCTTTGATCTTTCGCAACTGGCAGTCTCCTCAAGCATTTCCTACAAGCAGGTGCTTATACAAAAAAGTTAACTGCTCGTCTCTCGCACACCGCGGGTGATACACAACCAATGATGATGCTGGGAAAAGAGAGGTGTATTCGTTGAACGCATTGCCTGATCTTTCTTCGACTGTCTCTGCGTGTTGCTGAACTCAAGACGCACGAAGAACCCACGGGTTGCGGTGACGGGCTGCTCATTTCCGGGAACATTTCATGTTTGGTAAAAAGAGAATAAAAGGTAAAAGCCATGCATGTCCATGCTTGGATCCCCCACAAAAAAACGGCGCGCGAGAAAGCCCGAAAACTCACACGACAGACGGATGATCCTGAACACAACGTCTCCGAGACAATTCACTCTGCCCGATCGAGCGCCGCGCAATCGAGTGTAATTGCCGCTGAATCTTTGGGTTAGAATGCAAAAGAATCTGTGGCAACAATCGGGCATCTGCTCTCTTTCGTGATTTTCTCTTAGAACGCACGGTGTCATGTTTCCGCGAAATCGAGCTCAGGTCGCTTTTAGGGGATAGGTGAATTGGCTCATTCTGCGGGGGATGCCCAGAAGAGGGGGAGAAAGAGCGAGGCAGATGCATGCTCGCTTACTTCTCGCGGGAAGCAGCGGCGGGCACTCTTCCAGCTCAGCTCTTCACTACGCTGACGACCGAAAGGGTCATGCATGCCCCATTTTCGTCGTGCAGTCGAGGGTTCATTCGCGGACCAACACGGCCAGACGGCACCCGTTCCGGCTATCATTTTCACCGGTGGGGAGAGGATCCAAGCATAGTATTCGGGCTACGATGAAGGCTAGACGTGGCGAGAGAGTGAGAGAGAAGGTTTGAGATAGCGCTGGCTGAGCCCGGCCACCATCAGAGGGGGGGCGTACCAGAGTCGATACCCGGGGACACGCTGCACAATGAATAGCGGTCACTGTCGCGTCGAACCAAGCGCTGGAGCTCAAAGTGCTCCGAACAAGCTTTGCTGCGAACACGCAGAAGTAGTGAGGCCACCCGCAAAAGAACAGAATACTCGGAGGGGGTCGTTCGGTGTTTTGGATGGTCCATTTCGACGGGGGGGGGGAATCTTAGTTTAATGTTCAGGGGGGAGGCCGGTCCACTCCTGTCTATCCCGGTGCATCCCTCCTCTGTCTATCAGCAGCGGAGGGACCGGGTTACGAGGGGGCTAAAAATGCTACACGATCCACTTCTTATGGAAATTACGAGTAGGTTCACGGAGTCATGTGTCGCATGTTAAGTCTTTCCGCATGTTGTACACGTAACATGTGTGGAATTCTGTTTCGTGTGGCGCACACAAGCAGAACCTTCCTGCATCTTTTTTTTTTTTTTTGCAAGTCACAGCCGGCGGCCCCCTCGAGTATTTCCTTCAAAAATGCAGGTGCTTGTTCAAAAGAAGCAAACTACATCGAGCAGCCTGCACACCGCAACTTGGACTGAACTCCGCTCGTTGAAGTGATGGCGGGCCCTGGGAAGGGCGTAGGTACATTTGTAAAGTAGTTTACACGCAAGAACGCC